>CM021108.1:272238592-272277713 GCA_007115665.2 Sequoiadendron giganteum | reverse complement strand
CCTATAAAATCTATACCCCATTGCTAGAAAGGAGCAGAAACAGATACAGGTCTTAATGGTGAATTTCCAAAAAACTTCAACTTTCTGAAAAATCTTTGATAGACATCACATTTTTTAACATATATGTGTGCATCCTTGAATACAGTAGGCCACCAATATCCAGCTCTCAGAATTTTATTGGTTGTTGTTTTAGCCACATAATGTCCTCCACAAACACCCTTATGCATTTTGATCAGCAAGTCCTCAGCTTGATCTCCATCCACACACCTAATTATAATGCCCTCAGGGTTTCTCCACCATAGTTCATCATTGATAATGACATATCTCATTGCTTGTAATTTAAGGGTTCTTTTTTCAGTAAGGGGCATACCTTTAGGACATTGCATTGTCTGCAAGTACTCCACAATCCTCCTATACCATCCATAGGTCTGCATGTCACAAATAGGTGTAACATTTTGTTGCTCTAAATGGTTAATCTGATTGACTTCCAGATTTGCCTCAGGCATTAATTTGGATAGGCCTTGACCCCTGACAAGCTTAGTAATTTGTATGTCAATATTGAATTCTTGGATTTTGTTAATCCATCTACACCTTCTACCTATAGTTTCTTACTGGGTGAAGATATCTTTGACTACGGTTGTTGGTACATAGGCAACAACAGCTGCTCCAATTAGGTAAGGTTTGAAATTTTTTACTGCCTTTACTAAGGCATATACCTACTTCTCAGACATGTCATATTTCAACTCTGCAGCTTGCAATGATTTACTAAAAAATGCAATTGGCTGCTCAAAGCCATCATTGTTCTTTTGTAACAGTACACCAGCTATGGTATGAAAAGAAGCAAAAGAGAATAAGTGGAATGGTTTTGAATAATCTAGGGATTTGAGGATAGGTGCCTACTTGATTGCATCTTTGATAGCCTAAAAGGCTTCAGATGGCTCCCCTGTCCATATTATTTTTTCTCCTTTCCTCAACATCTTAGATATTGGGCAGACAATTTCAGCAAAGTTAGTGACAAATCTTCTTAAAAAATTTATTTGTCCAAAGAAAGACTGGATACCTTTCACATTTTTTGGTTGTATGATCTTGTCAATAGCAACTGCTCTTTCAGGGTTAATCCATATTCCATCTTTTAAAACAATATGTCCTAGCAATTTTCCTTCTTTCACTCCAAATGTACATTTTCTAGGATTTAGGGATATCCCATATTCCACAGCTCTAACAAAAATATTTTCTGAATGGGCACAATGGTCCTCTTCTTTCTTGCTATGAGCAGTAAGGTCATCCTGATAAATTGAAGGAAGAGATCAATATAATCTACAAAAGCCAGATCCATTGCTCTTTGAAAAGTTGCACTAGCATTTATCAATCCAAAAGGCATTCTAACATACACATATGTACCCCATGGCATGGTGAAAGCAGTCTTAAATTGCTCAGTCTCCTTAACCATGACCTGATTGTAACTAGAAAATCCATCCATCAATGATAATAATTCACAACCTATGACCTTATGCAACATGGCCTCCATATTAGGCAAAGGGTAATTGTCTTTTAAAGAAGCCATATTCAAGTTCCTAAAATCAACACATAGCCTAATATCCCCATTCTTTTTTCTAATAGGTACCAAATTAGAGACCCAAGATGAATGTCTAATTGGTTTAATAATTCCTGCTTCCCTTAATTTAGCAAGCTCTTCTTGCATTTTAGGTTGCAGAGTAGGATTGATAGGTCTTTGTTTTTGCCTGAAAGGCTTCATATCAGGTTTTAATGGGATCTCATGCTGAAACAGATCCTCTCTGTATGCCTTCAAGTCTTCATACGACCAAGCAAAAACATGTCTATATTTCTGAAGCAAAGTAATTAGCATGCTCCTAACATGAGGCTTCATTTTCTTTCCAATGTAAACATTCTTAGGAGTATTCTCTATTCCAAGGTTTACTTCTTCTAGGTCATCCTTATGAGATGGTGCTTTCTTAGCTTTTGACATATCAGGGCCATTAAACACTCTCTCAAGTGCAACCAAACCTCTAGGGATAGTATTAGTTTTAAGCTGGACAACCTCATTTCCAAATAGGGTCTCCTTACCATCAACATCAGTTACAAATGAACCAAAATCAATTTCCTAGCTTTCATATTGATCTACACAATGCAAAAAATTTAGAATATCAGTATCATTATCAAATACTTTCTAGTTGCATACATTATCAGGCACTGTAGGCCTAATTTGTACTTCTATTTGTGAGATGCCACCAAAGGTGACATCATCAAGTTTAACAACAATATTGGCTAGTAAATCTACTCTAGCATTCTGTCCTCTTTCAATCCATTCAATGCCAAAAGCATTAAATCCTTCAATAATGTCCCATACTGCATTTCAGTATTGTCTGAGCCTCTTATCTTTAGCTGCAAAGCGAGATCTTATTTGGGAAACCACCAATTAAAAATCTCCCAGAACCTTTAACATCTTAATACCGTGTTTTGAAGCTATCTTCAGGCTGAGTATGAGAGCTTCATATTCAGCAACATTATTTGTACAAGAGAATTGCAGTAAGAATGAATACTTGAAAGTTTTACCTTGAGGTGAAACAAAATATATTCTTGCTCCTGAGCCTTCTCTGGAGCAGGCTCCATCAAAATGCATAATCCGTAAATCTCCTTCTGATAATTCCTTTGAAGCTTCTTTATCGATGGGTGTTGGTTGGGTATGTTCTTCTATTTTATCTTCCTCAACACAGAAGTTATCTAAGTCAATTTCTACAAAGTTAATTCTGATAGGTTCTAATGGGTCCTCCAAATTTTCAATCATGTGGGGAGCTCTTTTCTCTCTATCAACCTTAACATCTTTCTATTCAATAGAAAATATGGCAAAAGACAAGTCACATTGTATACTTTCACCCATTGAAGCACTCCAAGGCCGAGACAACAACATACCATAGGTTGGTGGAATATCCACCACTGTAACACTCATATGCAATTCCTTTTTAGGAAATACGGCTAATCTATATGGAACATCATTTATGATACCTATGATAGGTACTTCCCTAAAGTCCATTGCATAGCACTCACCATATGTACTATCAACTATCAACCCCATTGCATACATTATTTTTATTGGCATCACATTGTTAGATGCTCCTGAGTCAATCATGCAATTTCTTAGCATTTTTCCATTAATTATTAAACTTAAGAAAAAAGGATTGACATGATTTGGGTTAGCTATAACTGTAGTCCCCAAATATATTTGTGGACTCTTTGCAGTGACTTCTTCCACTATCTTTTGCTTTTCTATATCATTCTGATCAGATACTACTTCATCTTTTCTCTTTGTGGGAATATTGTTTATAAATGCAACAGTCTTGTCTTTATGCTCATCTATCCTCATCATTTCTAGAAAAGGAATAGTAACCTTAACTTGTGAAAGCACTTGGAACATATCTATTGAGGTACACTTAGGTAAATCAAGAAAGCATGCTTTTTCAGAAATTACCTTTTCTTTCCCCTTCAAAATTTCTCTACCAAAAGACTTTTGGTTACTATCCTTATTATTTTGAAGTATAACTTCACCATTTTCTTTGGCCTTATCCACCCTTTTTTCCCATATCCTAGATTCTCTTATCTCCTTAGGCTTTGAATCAATATTCTTGGCCTCCAAACTTGCTTTTGGCTTAATTACCTCCTTCTCCTTTATGAGCAAACTACAAGGTTTACCAGAATCACCAGGGATGATCCTATTTCTTAGTTGTATATTGTTCCTTTCCCTAGCAACCAAAGCCACAGTATATTTTTCAATTTCTTCATCAAAAGGTCTCCTCAACACTATATCATCTATCTCAAACTCATTCACAAAACAATCATCACTATCTTCTTCATTTGGAAACACTTGCTAATGATATATGTCATTTTGTTGCCTCTGAGCATCAACATCTTGGGCACAAGGCTCATCTTCTGAGGAATAATCATCATAGGCCAAATCAGCTGGTCCTAACAATACATTGGTCATTGTGTCTTGGTCTTGGGGAGGCTAGGAGTCTCCCTGATCATCCTGAGAGTCCAACATTGATTGTGCTACTACACACTGTTGTGGAGAATGTGGCATTTTGCATATCTCACACCATAATAGATTTTCTGCATTATTCACAAACTGCCTTTGTAGAGGGTCAGGTGGAATTTGGTTATGTTTCTAATTCCCTTGAAGGGGTTTACCATTATTCCAGTTTATATTGTAGGGATAATCCTGTAACCTTGGGGGTCTCTCATTTCTCTGGAAGTGAGGCTTATCATTCTTTACTTGTTTCTGCAACAAATTAAGAACTTGATCTATCTTATCATTAGCTGGAGTAGGTTTACCAACTTTCTCTATTTGGTTTCTCGCGCCTTTAAAGGCCTTAGGATCATCTCTTCTTCCCACTTTACTCAAAGCCCTCCTATTATTTTCAATATTAACTACCATCTTATATGCTTTCCTTAAATTTTGAGGATCTTTATCTCTCAGTAAATAGCACATTTTAGCATCATAAGCATTATAGTAGACAACTAGACATGCACTTTCATTGGATCTTAGATATGCAGGGACTCTTGTCATAGGTTTCTAGAAACGGGCATTAAATTCAGTAACTAGTTCATTGCGCATCTTAGTAATATTGTTGAAGTCATTTAACTTGAATCTAGGATCAGTGTGATCCCCATACTACTCCCTAAAAACTCTATAAAAGGAATCTTTGGAATCAATACTACCATCAAGTAACCCTCTATACCAATCCCTAGCATCTTCCACCAGTGATTGCATAAAATATTTCATAGCCACATCATCATCCCAGATTTCAAAATCTTCAACAAAGCCTTGGAAAGCTTTCAAATGGTCTTCTCCACTAAAAGCATTATCACCCGTGAATTTTGGGATATGTTTTCGTGCATTATCTGGGATTGGATTTGGATAGCCCCTAATATTATCAAAGCACAACTACCTATATCTATCAACTTGAGATGCCTTGCCTCCACATCCATTTCTAGAGGTAAAATGTTGTTCAATATCTTTCTTGTCATCCCCACCTTTACCTTTATCAGCACTACCTGATTGCTTAACCTTAGCAGTGCTTGTGTCTCCATTCTCTGACTATGAGCTAATAATATTATGGCCACCTCCACTTCTGCCACCTTGACTACCACTGAAACCTTTTGTATAGGCTTGCTTCTCAGAATTCTTGCTTAATGACTCATTTTCACCATTACCTGAACCAGAAGCTTGAGGGTTTTCTAAAGACATCTTAAGAAAGGCTATCTTTTGAGATACCTCGACATTGGCAACTTCTATTTCAGCTTTTCTCAAATCAGCTTGTAATTGATCATTCAATAGTTCTAACCTCAAGAGCTTAGGATTCTGTGGGGAATCCAATGATCTAAGATCAATTCCCATCCATTTGCCCACCAGTCTATTTAATTCATCATTAGTATTAATAAAATGTTTGTAATTTGAAAAACCTTGAGAAGTTTTCCTAGACTGGTCAATATGGGCTTTCCCATGGTCTTGAAAGGTTATCTTCTTAGATACCATAGGTGCATCTGCACCTTTGGTAGATAGAGTAGATGAAGTATATGTAGGGACAACAGAAACTCCCATTGAGATTGCTACTTTGGGTATTTCACATGCCCTTTCAGCAGCTGCTTTAGCCACCCTTTCTTCAAAGGCTTTTCTCTTAGCTGCCTCTTCCCTCATCTTCTCAACCTTCTTCTTTTGGGCATTTCTTTCAAGCTGCTTAGCCCGACATCTCTCCAACTTTTCTTTTCTTATTCTATCTCTATTATCTTCCTCCTCTTGCAACCTCCTTTCTTCCTCCATTAGGATTTGCATATCCTTGTCTATATCTGTCTCATTTTCAAGAATATCCCCTACCTCACTAGGAGCCAGGGTATAATAGGGCTGGTCTGCCTGATCTTCTTCCTGAAGAAAAGGTATTCCCTCACTCAAAGGCACTCCTCTGGGTTTCAAATTTTTCCCAGTGAAGATGGATATGGAACCAAGTGTTGTGGCTTCTGGGAACGTTTTATCTTGTTCCCAGAAACCCCATTGCTCCTCCTCTTTATATATATCAGCTTCAAGTTCTCATGCCATTTCAAAAGGAAAACTACCATGATCCGATTTAGACATAATAGTATATGGAGAATTTTCACTTACAAAAGCACTATTCATCTCGGCATTTAAAGTAGGAGAAAAAACAATAGGAGATGAAATAGACTTACCTGGGGTATCACTTATTTTTACCCATTTCTTGTCTTGTCCTAGCTCGAGCTCTATCATTGGCTGAGGATTCTTTTTTGTATAATTTCTTGTCTTCCTCATGCCCTTCGGTGTTTGGGAACCTTCCTTTGCATGCTGCTTGTAGCACTTTATGTGAAATTTGTTGTTCGAGATATCAGAGTCACCACCCAAAATATTGGGAGTGATGAAGTGTTTGCACTTCGCTTTTGCAATCGTGACTTTGGACAAGATTTGAAACATCACCCGACACACTAACAAGGAACAGAAGAAAACTAGATGCATGTGTTCAACACAATAAACATAGTGATAGGACAAAACAATTATATTATAAAACTGACTCTGAATTAAACCAGATCTACACTTAGAGACTGTTCATCCGTTACACTCCCCAATAGAGTCACCATTCTGTTGGCGTTTTCTATAACAACCCAAGCATAACCCACAAGAGCTTCTATGAGATTTCCATGCTCAATTATTAAAGTCCTGAAAGCACCATTCCAACTTAACGAGAGGATAACAATAAAGCTGTTATCTCTCCTACACTTTGGACTCTATAAAATCCAGGAGGGTTTTCCTAAAATATACTATCATTCATGATAGAAATGATTTGCTCGTGCATGGACAGGAAACAGATAAATTCATGTCAGTGTCAAAAGAGATAAAGCTTCAAGAAAATGGCTATTTCCTAGAAGAGTTACGATCTATTTAACAAGGAATTGAGATTACACCTAGTGTGTTGGTATTAGTTATTCGATTAAAATCTCCTGAAGCGATAACACAAAATACAAGGATGAGAAGTAATCAAAGTTCTAGTGCAATATCCTAAAGCACGGAGTCAAACCAGGAACTAAACTATAGGGTAACTTATATCTAAATCATCTATGATCTGTGTGAATAGCAGTACAATCAATACATCGATACTTGAGTTTATTACTCCTTGATAAATCCTACGTGAAAATTTGCATAAACTTATTGGATAACTGAAGCATTTAACCAGTTCTTTGAACCAGAGTCATAGTCAAACATAATCCACAATAAATAACAAACGAAAATTAATGAAAATCATCTTGGATCAATCTTCATTAATAATTCATGTGAACCAACATAATAGGAGAGAAAATAGACTCAAAACAATCACAAGGTTAACATAAGTATGCTTAAGAACCCCATGATTTACTAAGTTCTCAAATCGGACTCAAAACCTTAAAACCTGAACATATTGTTCTCTCTATCTTACTTTACTCTTATCTTACGTATCTTGAATAATTTCAACAAACTTCTCTCTTGGCCTAGAATTCTCTTTTATAAGAATAAGGGAGCCAACAAGCTTCAAGCTGGAGAGTACACATGTCCACTTTTTACTGGACCGCTAATCCCTAATCAGTTAACTTTACATCATTTCTTGGTAAGAGAAGAAAAGCCAAAAACAAAAGTGATCATTAGTTTGTTGTGGAGGAAGGAAAGGCGTTGTTCCAAGTGTCGCTCCCCTAACACCAAAGTATCTTTTAACCATATTTCTGCACTGATTTTATTTGAACAACTTGTACTTGAATCCGTAAAGAGAATGCATTTTAAAAAACTATAATACCCAAGGCCAGACCTACATTTTACATGACCAAATTGCAATTCTCGTCCCAATTATTCATAATTCAAGTTCATCAATGAACACCCTTTTCCATGACTCAAAATCCTCCTCAGATGGCCAATTGAAAGCCACCACCTGGTCCACCATTTTTTGATAAGGTACATACTTTATCATCAATGACGTGGTTGTTTTATCAAAGTTCTCTAGGAAACTAATGATAAATGATAACTTTTCTAAAGTGTTTTCCAACATGTGAATATCAACATTTTTGCATATCTCTTAAGTCTGGGCAATCATTATATTATTCATTTGTTCCTTCCATGCCTGCAATGGCTTGACACTATCCTGACTATGCAAAATATGATGTAGTGGAGTCAAATCCTTTCCATCATAAATGTCCTTTAATGCTTTGATTTTGGACTCCATAGGAGCAGCAGACCCCTGGAACTTTTGCTCAACAATACTCTTAACAAATTGATAATTTGTTATGATTGTAGGATATTTGTTCCCATGCTATTTTGCCCCAACTGCCATAAATTTTAACTTCTCCATTCTAGGGCCCCATCTATTTAGCAAAGGGATAGCTAGCTCTCTATCCTTTGGAAACAATTCGAGTGCTTGCAACATCAAGGCATAATTTTCATGAACACCATTCAGCTTACTCTAGACCCATTTATGTAAATGTCTTAACACAGTATCAACAATTTCTTTATTATTTCTTCCTGCTACATCCCTGACTTGGTTCACCATCTACTTATATTTTTCAACTTGCTGGATCAATTTTTCCCTAGAAGGATCTCCGCTCGAGCTACTGGCCTTTTCAACTATAATGGGCACTTGTCCCATATTATATGGGACCATAGCCCAAGATTGAACCTATGTAGAAGGTTGGGGTTGATCTATTGGAGGGTCAGAAATAATATGGCTAGAGCTAACCTACCTTTGAGAGCTCAAGGTTTCCATTTGTTGTCTCAGTAAATCCATTTCAGTTTCCAGTTCTGCCACCCTTTGTTGACTTTTGTTATACTCAACAATAACATCATTATATTGGCTTCTCAAAGTATCTCGGTCTTTAGTTAAGTCCTCCACAGTTGCCCTAATGAATTTGGCAACATTCAGAACCATGTCAATAGCCTCCAATGCAGGGGTATCAACAACTCTCTTCACAATCAAATGACCACTAAAGTCGAATGTTTCAACAACAATAGGTTTTTGAGACCCAGTGGATAATGACCATATTGCTAGAGAATCCCACTCCTCACTAAAAGTTGATCCCTTAAGTGCCAATGTAGCATCCTCCTCTATTGCAAGAAGTGGTTTATTGGCTCTTCTTATTGTGTCAATTACCATAGTATCATAAATATCCCATTCAGGGAGTAGCAATATCCCACACTTTTGAACCAATTCCCTGCCCTGTTCTGGTGTGATTTACTTAAACTTCTCCTTCATTTTCACTCTGACCCTTGACTAAATTACCTGCTCTGGAAGCTCTGGATGTAGACTTCTTTCATGTGCTACCTTTTCAGTATATGATGAGAGATGAGCTCTCCATACAAAATCTTCAAAATCATGATTATGAATGAAAGAGTCATCCATCATGAACTCTTTACAGTCCTCCATCCTCAAATCATCACTATTTGTAATTCCTTTAATCTCATCCTTCCCCAATCTTAGGGTGATGGCTCCTGAGCTCATTGCAATATCAGCTGGGTCTAGTGGCATCTTTGGATTTATTTCATCCGAAGTTACAATGATATCCTCCTCATCATTACCATTTTGACCAACATCCCTCACATTGTTGGTTCTATGCCTCTTTGGGGATGATGGGTGAATCTATTCTGAAATCTTTGGAGGCGAATCAAGATCAAAAATACCGGGCACTGATTTCCTTGGAATAGATGCCGCACCACTCATTATAACCTCCTCTATCCTACTTCTCTTCCTCCTAGGAAATACCTTTATCTTCCCTTGAGGCTGGTAAGTAGGCCTTTCGTCAATTCTTATCTCAAGGTGCTCCTCAATAACTTGTGACTTTCCTGTTCCTTCTACAATCCTTTCCTCCTTTAAGATGCCTATTACGCTCTCAAAATTGTCAAGAGCATAGATTGCCTTGCTAAGCTCATCTTTGACATTAGGTATAGGATCAAAACCAGGTATCTTCTCCTGTTTACTCCTTACCATTTTTGAATTGGCAATGTACATTTCCTTTCTCTCGTCTTGTAAGTCCTTATAAAAAATGTTCTTGATGATATCTTCAGGAAAATAGAATTTGTGGGCAAAGGTCCCAGTTCAGTGCTTAGCCTTCATTTGGGAGATAAAACCCTCAGGATCATAATTCCTACTGCGTACAGTTCTTAGCCTATACTGCTTGAGCAATAAATCTAAATTTCTCCACCCTCCCTTTATCATGACAAAATTGGCAAAAGTTGTATATTCAGGGAAAAAATATCCCTTCTTGTGTTCAGCAGACAAATGGAAATCCTAAGATGCTCCCAACTACCTCATGATTTCTACAAAACCGTGTCTAAGGGGGACCTCCTTGGGTAGAAAAAAAGGGATGGTATTTGTGCCGAAAACCCTGAAGAATGTACTACCATGATTGGGGATAATATCACCCCAATTATGTGTCAAATTCAACTCAGGCCTCCTCTCCATAGGTCTTAGGAAGTCGTGAATTTCCTTCGAAATCCTGGGGGGATCAACAACTAAGGCCTTTCTTAACTTGGATCTGAAATCATTATGAAAGGTGACATAATCAAACTTATGATCATGCATGTCCAGGACTCTAGTCCAATATTGGATAGGCATTTCAATATCTCCTTCCATCTTCCTCAATTCTATATCTTTCTCAAATACCTTACGGACCCTATATAAAAACATATGAATTAGTAGTGAATACCATTTGAATTTTACCCAATTCTTTCCCAGCTTCAAAGCTGCTATGCCATAATGCATATTCTCTGCAAGGTGAGTGGAAAAATCATATACCACATTAGAACCAGGGTGTTGGAGGTTTACAGCCATATACATTACCTCTATAGGCAATGTCTTATTCAAATCAATCCCCAGAACTTGACATAATGCACATGCAGTCTTCTTAAAATGGGGGGCGAAATAGTCCACTAGGAAAGGTTCAGTCTCATTCCTGCCAATAACAACTTTTTTTTGATTTTTTCCTCTTCCTAACACATCCAAATGGGGTATCAAAAAGGATGTCCTGATCAAACCCTTGGTGTTTCTATATTCCTCCCTGAAGACCTCCAATTTGATGGGAATCATATCCTAGCTCCATTCATGCAAACCAAAAACCTCTGCGATTTCGTCCTTGGTTAGTTTAATCATTGGCTTGCCAAGATGTGTTCTGACAATTCGAGTCACAGGGTCGTACCTTGCAGCAATATCCTTCAATATGTCTACATCTTCATAGACATTGGGTACCACCAGCTTACCTAGGTCCAATCTCCATGGGTTACACAGAGGAACTGACAAAGTTCTATTTCCAAACCAATTGGAAAACAACTGCCAACCAGTGTACGACAATTCGGCATCACGAATTGTACACTGTTTATCTATTAAACCTTCTTGAATCACGGGTCCATAGAACAATACCCTTCCATCCTGCTTCTTGCTCATAGAAGGTTTCAACAAATCAATAATATCTTGTGAATAACCCCTAGGCATAGCCTCGGGACCGGTAGTTCTTGCCTTGGGTGCCATTTATATCAAACAAAGGGCAGTTCAAACTAGGGTTTTTCTTTAAATGACAAACAATTATACCATGCTTTCTACTGCCATTACGAAAAGTTATTTTATATTCACAAAATCACTAGCAATGACCTATATAAGCTCTAACAGCCAATTTGCTTAACACTTCATTAGGAATCAAAGATAAAATAATCATAATTATTCAATAGGCAATGCTAACAAATTTTGAAAGCACAAGAGAAGGTGTATGTATCACTTACGGTTTATTTTGCAAAGCGTCAAATGTCGCAATAATGGAAAACTGAGATAATAGCCGCTTCTTTAAGCACAGTTTTTACAAACTGAAATGTGATACTGACATAGCAATTTACTGGTTATTTGAAATTTAATTATGCAGGCCGAGTTGAACTCGACCATTACTATTCACTCGCACGAGATAGAACGGCTATAGTACAACATCAGTTCATTTGAAAAAAAGTCATTGATCAAAAACACAGTTGGCCAAGTGGATGGTCTAGATTTGGTAAAAAATGGTTTGAAAATGACACATCCTCCTTCCACTAAGCAAATGAGCAAGAAAAATGCCCATTAGGTACCACATCAACATGGAATGGGTCCCACCACATTTGTTGATTGATAACACCAGCATCCATGCGTCAACACATCATGTACCTCGCAAGATTATTGAAACTGAAGTTTTAATTGCACGAGGTCAGTGAGGTATGGCCGAGATGCATTGAAATGTACATAGCTGTTGGCATCAGCATCCATCCATCGGTCAGTACATAAAACTTGGCCCCACCACGTTACACAATAGGTGGCAACATCTCGCAAGCCTTGCGACATTTCCCATGACATAAGCACAAACCTTGCGAGGTGTGGAATGAATGGTCAAGATAATTTGCACATGCAAAATAGTTACTTTAAAGAATGGTACTGACTAGGCAGATGGGGAGAAAACCCATGGGGTCAAAAATAATTCAATGGTTAAGTTGTAAAATTAATCGGCCAAAAATCATAGGGACGCAAAAACTAAAAGGATAGGTAAAAGGGGTCGGTAAAGTTACGGTCGAAGAGGGATAAAACATGACTTAAGGGACCGATCACTGCCGATAATAAGTCAACACTCAAAAATAGATACCCCTATACCCAGACTAGTCAAAGGCAATGAAAATATAACCCACCACAGAGGGGAAGAAAATAAAAGCTCCACCAGTATTCTAGATTAGACTAGTATCTATAACAGCAAGGATTCAAAAAGGGGTGTGTAGATAGTAATCTATATTTCAAATCAAAAGCTTAGCACATGCTAGTTGTAGTTTATGTACACATGACATCATTTTTGGAGGTAACAATGATAAAATGTGTAAAATATTTGCCACACACATGCAAGATGAATTTGTGATGTCTATGTTAGGAGAGTTGTCATTTTTCCCTAGTTTAAAAGTTGCATAAATAGAAAATGGGATATTTTTATCTCGGACTAAATATGCTAAGGAAAAGCTTGAGAAGATTGGCATGGAATATAGTAGACTAGTTAGTACCCCCATGATAACTGGTTGTAAATTGACTAAATCAAATGAGTCACCTGAAGAAAATCAAACTATGTATAGGTTAATGGTTGGAAGCTTTTTATTCTTAACCACACAAAGACCAAACATTATGCAAGCATTGTGTATGGTTTCAAGATTTTAGGTTGCACCAAAAGAGTCTGTCAATGTAGTAAAGAGAATCTTAAAATACATCAAAAGCACTGATGACTATGTGTTGTGGTACCCCAAAAGCAAATATTTCACTTTGATAGCATATACTAATGTTGATTGGGTTGGAAGTGTAGATGACAAGAAAAGAACTAGTGGAGGAGACTTCTTTCTAGGAAGCAGATTGGTGTAATGGATGATAAAAAACAAAGAGTATGTTACTATTTCTACAACAAAAGAAGAATATGTTGCAGCAACATCTTGTTGTATTCAAGTCCTATGGATGAAGAAAAAACTTAAGGACATCAAGGTAGAGTACAAAGAACCAATCTCAATTATTTATGATAATTCAAGCACCATAAACATTTCAAAGAATCTAGTAATGCATTCTATAACAAAGCATATATTTATTAAGTATTACTTCATCAGAGATAAGGTGGAAAATAAAGAAGTTAGCATGGAATATGTTCCAACAAAAGAACAAGTAGCTGACATTTTCACCAAGTCTCTTCCCATAGAGCACTTTGAGTATCTGAGGTAGAAGCTAGGATTAATTACTCCCACATCATTTCACTAGATTCTAGTGATAGGGTATGCATCCGGAGGGAGCCTCACAAATACTTCATTTATTCTTGGAAATGTGCTTGAGATAACATCAGATGGAGTACCTTGTCAAGGGGGGTCTTCCCTTTTTCATTGATTTCAAAGTGGGAGAAGGGAGTCAATGCTCAAATAGGAGCATGGAGGATATGCATGTCCAAGGGGGAGTGAACTATTGTGTAAGCAATTTAATTGTTATAGGGGTCATATGTTATAATTTGAGTGAGAATTTTTGAGTTTTTCCATCAATGAAAAAGGGGGAGATTTTTTGTGTATGATTTTCATTGATGTCAAAAGTGGAAAAAGTACAAAAGGGAAGTGTCATCGCATAGAGGAATGGCAACCTCAAGTTTGTGTGCATTTTCTAATTTTACATTGTTTCCAGGTTGAAGTTGTGGTTTGTACAGACTGATATGCACTCAAATAATGGATTATCATATGTGGATGGAAAGATATCTATTTCTAGTTTCCAATTCTTTTTGTCTCATTCAATTTTATTGAGTTTTGTGGGAGATATGATTATTTTGGTGAGACTGCCTATTTTAACAATATTGTGCAGAATTTACAATCTGAAAGAATGTGATGGTACGGATTTTAAAATATATATTTTGGATCTGAAACTAAGTTTATATTGTTCCTATATGAATCTACTTTCATTTTCTTCAAGTCTCATCAAATTTAATTAAGATTTGAATAAGTTATGATCATTTTAGTGAGGGCAGGTTTGAACCCTGTCTAGGGTTTGCAGTTTTGGGAAAAATGAAATAGTTTTCTTTTGGGCTACCATGGTTATGTTTCCAATGTGACATAGAATGAATAATAGAATGTGTTATACACAGATTGATTTGGATTAATTTTGAAGGATTGTGAGATATGTTGTTGAATCCTCCTAACTCTGCATTAGATTGGTATCAGAGCTCAGTAAAAGGTCTGGGCTAAGAAAGAAATTGGTTTTGGTATTGTGGTTTTGTAGTTGTGTTTTGGTTGGTTGCAGGTTATGTGAGAAACTGATTTCCTCCATTGAGAAGGCAGAGAGAAAATTGAGTTGTGAGCAAGGAGATACTTTCTGAGACCATCTAGAAAAGATGGAGAACTTGAGAAGGCATTTGCAGGCAGAGGAGGAGAGAAAAAAGAGAAAAAGACAAGCAAATATGGATAGGGAAATTGCTGAGTTGAAGCAAGAAATGAAGAGGTTGGATAAAGAGTTCCAAGAATCTATGAAGAGGATAGAACAAATGATGAAACAAGAGACAAGTTGTAATTTGAAATTGAAAAGGAAGATGGTTTGGCCTATAAAGAAGATTGTGAAAAGAAGAAGAAATGAGAAGATGAAAGAGGAAGAAGAAGCATATGAAGATGCACATGAAGAATTCCTAGATGAAGACAAAGATGTTCCTAAGCATGAAGATGAAGAATTTAAAGTTGTTTCAGACATTCCAATGCAAGAAGGTGAATGTATCATTGAGATAAGAAACCTGATTTCAGGAATTGAAGACGTTGAGTTGATTAAAGGAATGATCATGGATGGATTGGTCATAGAGGTTTGCAAAGGGTTGATGAATGATGGAGGTATTATGGTAGAAATTTTGTTTCATTTCATTATGTTACTAATTCTTTGGACAAAGAATAATTTTTAGGTTGAAAAGACAAAGGAAAAAGTGCAAAGGAATTGGAAGATCAAGAAGAATGCAATTCAAAGGGGCTTGAATTCTTTTGCCCTCGGGAGTTTGGTGCAGGAGCACTTGTTTGATTTCTTGACTCCATGAGGCCATTTGTAAATAGTTGCTCTATTTTATGTATTGGGTCTTATAATAAGGTTTATAAAACTATTTTATAGGTGTTTGAGTCTTAGGAAGTAATATTTGAAGTCATTTGTCAAATAATGTTTAAAGTTGTTCCATATTGTAAAAATTGTAAAAGTTGCTCAAGAAAGTTGTCAAGCAACTTGTCAAAAGTGTCATTAAGGTGTTTTGTTAAAAAAATAACTAAAATGTGGTTGAAAATAGTTTTTTTTGGTTGTAAATGTATAATTACACCCTCCAAAACTCTAATTGGAGAGGTTGGAGACATTATTTGTGAAGTTTGATGAATGGCAACCTCAAGTTTGTGTGCATTTTCTAATTTTACATTGTTTCCAGGTTGAAGTTGTGGTTTGTACAGACTGATATGCACTCAAATAATGGATTATAATATATGGATGGAAATATATCTATTTCTAGTTTCCAATTCTTTTTGTCTCATTCAATTTTATTGAGTTTTGTGGGAGATATGATTATTTTGGTGAGACTGCCTATTTTAACAATATTGTGCAGAATTTACAGTCTGAAAGAATGTGATGGTACGGATTTTAAAGTATATATTTTGGATCTGAAACAAATTTTATATTGTTCCTATATGAATATACTTTCATTTTCTTCAAGTCTCATCAAATTTCATTAAGATTTGAATAAGTTATGATCATTTTAGTGAGGGCAGGTTTGAACCCTGTCTAGGGTTTGCAATTTTGGGAAAAATGAAATAGTTTTCTTTTGGGATACCATGGTTATGTTTCCAATGTGACATAGAATGAATAATAGAATGTGTTATACACAGATTGATTTGGATTAATTTTGAAGGATTGTGAGATATTCTGTTGAATCCTCCTAACTCTGCATCAGGATGATAGCTCAGATAGATAATTCAAATCCTTGTTGTGAATTATGTGTAGATGTTGCAAACATGCTAATCGAAGATAACTTATTGAATATAAATCAATAGTTTGGAGTAAGTAATGTATAATTCCCTTCGATGTAATGAGGTACAATGATCATGAAGTGGTGAGATCGATGACTAAGATTCAAAGGAGAAAAATCAGAAAGTGATGTCTTAATGCTAAAGAGATGAATATAGAACCACGAATCTTAGTGTGTGGTGATAAGATCAATGGTAAAAATTTGAAGATGGTGATTTCAAATGATTAAGTCCATAAAAGTGGTTTTTGACTGGTAGTCAACCAGAATAATGAAATAAATTGGTTTACCTACTCCAACAATTAACTTAATTAGTGATTTGAGTTGTAGAATGGAAACACAAAGTGTTAGGAGAATAGAGGTTGGATCTAGATCTTGTGAACAAATAATTATAGTAAATGTGTGTCCAATTTAGGGCTTACAGATCACCAATCTTAGAAGACTCTCTAATACAAAATTTAATGCTAGTATAGCTCGATGCAGAGAATACTTCCTGAACAAGAAAGAACAAAAACCCTAACATATGCACTAATTACATTGGTTGGTGGTTCAAAACTCAAGGAAGAGTCTAGTAGTTTTCAAAGAAAATAATTATAATGAGGTAGTGGAAAATTTTGAATAAGTGGTCGATAAGGTGAGAGAGAAAAGGGTGAAGAAAGGGTTGGAAGTAGTAGACTACATAGAAAGTTATTATCGAGAAAGAACGCACTATGCTTGAATAAGCTAAACCAAATAAAAATCAAGAATTCAACCCTGGATTTATATTTAGAGTAAATCTCTTGATTGTATTAGTGTTTTTTGTTTGGGTTCCGATCATTCAAACTGGTGTATTACAAAAAAAGGGATGTGGTGTTGAGCAAGCTATAGATGCAAAGAACATAGATGCAGAAAAGGAGGTAAATTTAGGTCAGATAAAGAGGTGCAAAGAAGAAGGAGAGTTAGAGATTGGACAACATATTTGTAAGTGCAGTTGCAAATAAGTTGCAACATAGGACTGACACTAAAATTGTAATACTCAACATTGTAAATCTGATTGGTGGATGACATCATATATATGGGTAGAATCTCAAATTAGGGAGTGGGTGCTTCCTTCAAGTGGGTTCTCCTAAAACTAGGGGATTGGAGTCTCCTTAGGGTTGGTGCCCTTAAAATTATTATAATAGGGCTTTATTTGTGAGGCTGGATTAGGATAGTAGATCCTAAGCAACATTTCTCATCATCCTTTTTCCCATCCTTGGGTTTTCCACATACATTTGGTGTTATGTGATGAATGCATTTATTCTCTCTCGTGTGTTTTCCTATTAAAATTTGTATCTCCATAATAAAAGCTCAATTAATTAATCTACATTAAGGGTTGTGAGATAAAAATTTCAATATCTACTGATTCACCCCCCCTCTTAGTAGATCATTGTGGTCCAACAAAATTGAACTCCCTCATCAACATCTAATCCACTCCTAAGTTTTAAGCATAGACTTAAGATAAGTACCTGATTTATTTTAACATAGTATAAATATATGGATAACTGCATTATTATTATATCAACCTATAAAAGAAACTAAGGGAAATGTTAGAATAAAAATGTAATAAAAATTATATATATATATATATATATATATTAATGTGTACTATACATATATTAAGTATACAAGGTAAAGCGAGATATTAAACAAATTCAAAATAAAATAAAAATAAATATATAATGAGGAATGGAACTAAAGGTTTTACAAGTGAATATATATTTGTTGTTCTAATATTGATAATGGGAGATCATTGGTCTATATTTATACTTTTAAATTTTATGTGTCTATATTAACTATGTGCATGCAAGACATTCTCTTATTGGTTAAATTTTAGAAATTTGGTTATTACTTAGTAAGTGTTAGTCATAATAAAACTATGTTAGTAAAGTAAAAAAAAATTAGTAAAAGAAAATAGGGAAACTCAAAAATTACTTTGTGTGTGTGTGCAATATATGTATATGTATATAATAAATAATATTTAAAGTTTCAACATTTTTTAAATTTGTAACAAACCCAAATCTATTTTTTCTAGAAATGCTACATAATTTTAAATAACATCATAAATTGCATACATACTTTCCCTTCCACATCATAAAAAGGGTTTTATTTCTTTCCTTTCAATATAGTGAAATACATTACATTATAAAATTTATAAAAACTTTTCTTTTCCAAACTAGATCTTTGATCATTTCTATGTAGTAAAATGAATAATGAAACATTTCCCATTTGTATACATAAATTATTTTTTAATAGCATATGGTTAAATAAAAACCAAGTTCCACATCTCACATAGATGAAGAAATAATATTTCAATGATACAACATATTGTTTAACAATATTATAATTCCATGTTTTCAATAAAATTACAATATCCAATGAATTAAAGTTTGTCTCTAAGAATTCTAGTCATTGGCAACTCAACTGTAAGAGGGAGAGCATCACCCGAGTGAATTTACTCTAACTAAAAACCAATGATCCCTTACTTATCTTCCTATTTGAAGTGTCCCTACTCTTCACAAGAGTGGTGGATCTGAGAAATTATCAAGGTCATCGTGCCATCATAGAACTTGTGTTGTGCACTCATACAAATAATCTATCATACAATCTAGATACCCTCTAGTTGAGTATGATAATTTTTTGATTAATTTTTAGCTTTAGTCATAGTGAACTGACAATGCATGCCATGATTTTGCATTACTTTAGTCAAATATTTTTATATTAATAATATACTCATTACAAATGAGATTTTTATGTTCACACAAATTTTTCCTTTATTGGTTATCGATAATAATTTTCAATTTCAAATCATAATGTAAAAATAATATTTATATACTTTTCACAGAGATTATGTAGATGGATGAAAAGAAATTTCATGCTTAGCATTTGTATTACATTGCTTCTTTTCGGGTATATATTTAAACAAGTTTAATATGCTGATACATATAAATATATACCTTTTATATGTTGGATTCTTTTAATACAATTATGTGATGTAAGAAAAAAATTAATGTATCTCATATACGTATAAATATATACTACCTATATATATTAATACTCTAATGAATCAATTTGAGTTCCCTTGCCAATGTTATAATAAAGGTAAACAAATAATTATGGAAGATAATAGTTTTTCCAATAGAAATAGCCTTAATTTATTCACAATTCATAATCTTAAATTTTTTTGTCTCTTTATTTCACTATTTTATAAAGAATATACACATAACCAATAGATTTGAATCTTTCCAATAATCATATTGTATATTGACATAAATTTTGCACATCATACATAGTGTTGAGTGTACACATTCAAAATCATCAAAACTTCTAACAATATCAAATTCTATGCATAGAGAATTCTTATTTAAATTAATAACATAAGGGTATGCTACATACCACCCCACAAGTCAAATAAAATCTCATTACCTCTACTTCCTAAAAATTAAATTGTCTCCTCACGTTCCTTGTTTGTTTCTCCTTTTCTTTTATTTTTTTCACTCCCTATCTTCTCTCCTATTTTCTCTACATGCCTTCTAGATAATTCCCTCATTTTCCTCATTAATGTCTCCCAAATACTATTCATAACTTCATTTTAAGTGAAGTAAAGGTTTTACTTACCATTTAGCTCTCCACTTCATGGAGCTTGAACCTTGAGGCACATCTCATGTTAAATGTTCATTAACTAATAACTACCAATTAGTGGTATTGATATTTATAATTGATATAAATATAATATTCAATATAAATATCTATATATGTATATATAACCATTTTTATGAGCACATATACATATATATTTATACACACTTATATGAAAACATGATCACATTTTCACCATTATTTTACCTTCTAAGGGTTGTTAGTTCAAATAAAAAGGTATAACTGATTTAATAAAAAAAATACATGAATGCATCTTACAACCATTTTCATCAAGACATAAAATACACATCAAACATGGATAAGTATAGTCAACTCAACAAATAACCATTTTTGCATAAACTATATTATAACACTATTTGTGTGTGTTGTTCTTACACTCATGGAAACTCAGTTCTCTTTCTTCATATCTACTACCCTCTCTCTAGTGATGCTCACTCTCTCTAATTTGGAAGGAAAGAAGGTCACATCCTACATCCACCTCATTAAATAATGCAATAGTTAGTCTATTATCATAAATATATGTATCTAATTATATCACTATTCATAAAGATATGTCTTTTACTTGCAAAATAAAGAATTATAGTTCTGTATATCAACAACTCTCACATTATCAACTAATATTGAGTTATTCAAATAAAATATTCTAATGTTCATAATCTTGGTTTAAAATCCATAAACATAAAGTAAATCAAAATATAACATAGTCTAAATGGTGGTGTAAAACTACATGTAATGTACTCTCCCCTTAGAGCTCACCATCGTCGATGACTAAATTCAAAAGACATAAAGTGAATTAACAATAAAATTATTGTCTTAACATAAAATAAGCTTAATCAAGAAAGTAGGGAAATTTTGGATACATCTTTTCATAGCCTTCCTAGGTATCACTATCCTCTAAGTATTGGTCCCATTGGAACTTGCAAGAATGGCTTCTCTATTACATAGGTGGAGCCTATGAACTTGAAGCACTCTGAGAGGCTTAATTGTAATCAAGAATGCGATAAAAACTAGAAACCTACTTCTTTAAATAAGAAACATGGAATACATCAAGAATTTGACCTAGGGTTGGAGGTAGAGCTATCCTATAGGAAACTAGGTTAACAACTTCTGAAACCTCAAAAGGGCCTAAAAATCTTAGTTCCAATTTGGAAGGGTTGTCAAATCTTATAAATTTTCTAAGGCTTTACTCTTAATATAACCTTTTCCCCCATGGAAAACTATCATAGTGTATGCTTGGTATCAACATAGATTTTTTTCCAGTCACTTGCTTCAACAAAGCTTTTCCTAATTATCTTAATGTGTTCTTCCATTTCAGATAGCATGTATGTCCCAAGGCTGGTCCTATCTTCCATTTTGTCCCAACTAATAGGAGTTTGAAATTTTCTTCCATATATTTCCTCAATAGGTTTCATTTTAATTTTTGAATGGTAGGAATTATTATATGAAAATATGACCAATGGTGGGTAACCCTCCCACTTATATTTTTAATCCATGCAATACATCCATAATAAATCTTCTAGGAGTTGGTTTACTCTTTCAGTCTATCCATCTCTCTCTAATTGATAAGCTAAGCTTATGCTCAATTTGGTTCCTAAGGCTGAAAACAAGATTTACCAAAATCTTGATGTCATTCTTGCATCTATATCAAAATTATTCTCTAGGACTCCATATAACCTAAAAAAATCTTGAAGACACTTTACTAGAATAATTTTATTTTTTTTCAGTAAGATTACTAGGTATAAATTATTCAACTTTAGTGAGTTTATTAAACACTACCAATATTTCATCATGCTTGTTTCAAAAAATGGCTAGGCATTTCACAAAGTCCATACTAATTACCTATCATTTCCACTCTAAAATTTCATGGGATTATAGCAATCCTGCCAAGTGTTGATGTTCAACTTTAACTCATTGGAATTCTAGGAATCCTTCCATAAACTTAGTTGCATTGAATTATTTGGTGTGTTCCTTTATAAAAGTAAAATGGTTTCACATCTTCTAGAATTTTAGTAACTCCCAGGTGACTAGAATATG
The DNA here is from genome assembly GCA_007115665.2 of Sequoiadendron giganteum. NCBI lineage: Eukaryota > Viridiplantae > Streptophyta > Pinopsida > Cupressales > Cupressaceae > Sequoiadendron > Sequoiadendron giganteum. Next base: position 272,255,426 of record CM021108.1, on the reverse strand, counting down.
GAGCACAATGGGCTTCCCGAAGAATTATATCTTAAAGTTTCATCAAAATCCAAGTTGTATCCATTATACCTATTATCTTGGGGATATACAAATAGAGCCACTCTTACCAAGTTATACAAGAAAGTATAGTCTTGGATAGAAGGTTCCTTAGAATCTTCATATTTTCCATCACTAACTTCACATAGCTATTGAGACTAAGAGAAAAATTGATCTTCAAAATAGACTATTTATTTTGCATGTTGAAGTTGTTCCATTTTTATGATAAATGGCTGACAACCTTTCTTATTCACCCTTTTCAATTGCATAGTAAATATTTTCCTAATTTTCACTTCTTTGTTGAAATCCTTGGAAGGTAGCGGGGTTTCCAAAATCATCTAGACATTCTATTTTGTTTTATCAAAATAGTCAACCTTGACCTCAACCTTGACCTTATGTTGCCACAACCAATTCATTCCCAAAATAATGTCTTAGGACCCTAAAGGTACCACATGTAAATTTACTTTTGTTGAAAAGGTAGATAAATCAACTCTAGATTCAAACAAAAATCACTCTACCTAAGATCTAGAGTTATTTGAATATTCAACAATCCATTATTTAATCATGTAACCAACTCTTATAGGTATTTTATTTAAAAATTTATGTGATACAAAATTTTATGTAGTACCCTTATCTACTAGAATTGAAACTGAATTACCGAAAATCATACCTATAACCTCTATAGAAACAAATTGTTATTAAACTTGATGGTTAATTACCACTACTTGAATCCTCTACTATAAAGTTGATTGCTAAGAAGGTAAAGGTATAACTTTGTTCAAATTACCCTAATTTCATGTGGTACATTGATTTTCATAGTGGTCACTACCACAATTAAAACAACCTCCAATTGGTCCTTTCCTTTCCATTGGAAGATTATCATTAAAATACTTTTTTTTTAGATTCCTTATTCCTCTCATCATATTTAAATTTTTTTCATTAACTCTTGAAATCCTTTCCATTTTATTTCAACTTAACTTCCTTGTTCCATAATTTATTTTTGAAATATTGTGTTGGTTTGGTCCATGTAAATTTATTCTTAGTCTTATCTCAGTATGTCAAGATTGACTTTAGTTTCTACTCATGCTTTATATATTTTTTAAACACATGGTTTGGATGGTTGTCAAACCATGCACACCACCTTCTCCTTTAATCTGAGCATTGAGACCCATTATAAATTTTGAATCTCTCATCCTTCTAATACTAAGGTACATATTTAGTAACCTAGTAAACCCTTACCAATATTTTATTATTGTCATATTATATTACCTCAAGTTTTTGAAATTGATAAGCTTCTAATCAAAATAAAGTTGGGGCAGCCACCTTTGTCTAAATATTTACATGAACTAGTCCCAATTTACTCTTAGAGAATTCAAGACTAAATCCATTTTCTTTCTCATCCAACAAGTGGATGCTTCTTTGATTAATTAGAAGGCTCCCCAATTTTATTTTGTTATCTCAAAATAGTTCCTTATCTCAAAGAAATTTTCCATTTATTTGATCCATGTTTTAGCTCCATCACCAATCATGGTACCATCAAACTTAGGTGGGGTAACCTTTTTCATATCTCTAGCAAGCTCATTAGTCATGTGATCTCTCAAATCTCCTTGGTTTCTAGGATTTTTGTTATCTTATCCATTACCATTATGTTAACTTTTCTTTTGATCATTGTTCTCGCCATTCTCTTGGCTTTCTTCTTTTTTCATGGTTACTATCTTCTCTTACTTCTTTCTTAAGGACTCCTAAAACTTTCTTGGTTTTGTTCAAAATGGTTAAGATTTGGTCAAGCTTAGCCATAGGATTTTTAGATTTTTGACCTAAACCATCCTAACTTCCTCTAGGGTGTATCCTTGTTCCCACCATATTTACTCCTGGTTCGTTATTCCAATTTTAATTAGTTTCAATTTTTTTTTTTGAGAAAATTAAGTTTTTACTAGCATAATTCTAACTCATGATTATAATATTATGTCTAAGATACACAAAATAAGAAACATGATAAAAAATTTAATCACAAGAGAATATCTTTATTTATGATAATAGATTATACATCCTTATTACATAAGCCTTTCTCAAGCTAACTCATCGCTATTAGAGTAGAAACACTCTTTAGGTTCTTCTTCACTGTTAAAATCTAATAGGAAAAAATTGGAAGGCCAATGTACTCACAGACACTCATTAATTTCCTTACCTAAAATTGGCACATTGTGATCACACCCAAAGGGACAATCACAAATTGTTGATGGTTTCCTAGGTTTGACATAAATTTCTTGAGTGGAATTTTGTTTCTCCATTTATTTTATTTTCTCTAACTTGATGTGCTCAAGAGCATCAAAATGGGTTTTTGAATCAGAGATCCATGTATTTTCAAGTTGTAACTCATTCCTTTCTCAATTTTAGTTTTATTTTAATTTGGCTTCTTTCCCTTTCCTCTCTTCTTCAAATCCTTTGATCCACCCATTTTTTCATTCAAGGCACACATTATGTTATCTCACTAACAACTTATGTATGAAATAAATATTATAGAAGTGATATCTTACTAATAAATTCCACAGGGTAGGCTAATATGCCCTAGTGTTTAAATCATGCTTTGATACCATGTGTAACAAACCCAAATCTGGTTTTCTAGAAAATGAAACATTTTTTTTCATTTTAAACTAACAATGTAACTTGCATACATACTTTCCCTTTCACATCATAAAAAATATTCTTTTACAAACTATATTTTGATCATTTCTATGTGGTAAAATGAATAATGAAAAACTTTCTCGCTATCTTACATAGATGAAGAATAAAATATTCCAATGATACAACATATTATTTAGTAATATTATAATTCTATATTTTCAATCTAGAAGTACAATATCTAGTGAATTCAAGTTTTTCTCTAATAATTCCAATCATCGAAAACTCAATTGAAAGAGGGATACCATAATATAATTTATTTTCCTCCAACCAAATACTGATGGTCCCCCACTCACCTTCCTACTAGAAGTGGCCCTACCATTCATGAGAGTAGAAGATCTAGAAAGGTACCAAGGTCATCATGCCATATGAGAACGAGTGCCATCCACTAATACAAATAATCTATCTACACTCTAAATACCCTCTAGCTGAGTACAATAATTTTGATTAAATTGTAGCTTTAGTCATAGTGAACCGATAATGCAAGAAGCAAATTTTTACATTACTTTGGCCAAATATTTTTATATTAATAATATACTCATTACAAATGAGAGTCATATGCTCACAAACCTTTTTCTCTACTGGTTATCGACAATATAAATTTTCACTTTCAACTTATAATGTAAAAACAATAATCGTATACTTTTCACAAAGATTATATACACACACAAAAGAAAATTTCAAGCTTAGTACTTGTATTACATTACTTCTTTTCAAGTATATATTTAAACAAGTTTAATATCTTGACACATATATATATATTTTCTATGTTGGATTCTTTCAATATAGTTAAACATAAGAATAAAATAACTTGATCTCATATAATTATAAATATATATGACTTGTATATATTAATACTCTTATGAATCAATTTGAGTTGTCTTTCCAATGTTATAATAAAGGTATATAGAGACATTATTGTAGCATAGAAAATTATACTCCCTTGTAGGTGATATATAATTTCACGCTTAGTTTGGACCTATTTTAGTGACCATTGCATTCATGCATTTTCAACCTCTCCTAAATAGGCCTTAATTCCCTTTATTATGCATTTTGAGGCCTATTTTTACCATTTTCAAACACTGAAACAAGCATTGAACAAATAAAATCAATCATTAAATTGCCCCCAATCAAGTGTGTCCTAGAAATTCAGGCTAGGACCCATTTTCCCATGGGTGATTGGGTCCCCCTTTTTAGGCAAGACCCAAATTTTAATAGATTGTTGGCAACATTTTAGCATTCAAAATTCAAATTATAAATGTCAACTTTTGAGATATAATTGTTGGGAAATTAGATAAATTCCTAAAAATACCTAGTATTTTCATCATTTCAAAACTAAAGAAAAAAGGATAACACAAGAGATAACATTCAAGCAAGAAAAAATCATAGTCTTGGAGTAGAATTACATGAGATTGCAAATATTGAAGTCCTCTTTCAGATTTGTTCAAGCTTTATCAAATGATTGAAGGTTGAAGTCAATGGAAGAACATAATGGATTATAGGGTTGGAAGATGCATTTGGCCACTTCCCTCCACCTAATGGCTTGTTTCCTTAGTGCTCTCATCTTCAAATTTCCCTCTACTTGTAGCCTAAAGTAAGGTATCATTGCATTTTTCAGATTTACTTGGGGTTTTTTAATTTTTCCCTAATTGAATCTTAACATTATCATATCAAAATCACACTCTAACACACTTGAGTATGATTTCTTTATATTTTGGCTCATAATAGCCTTAGATGCACATAAATTTAGGTCTCACACACTATTTTATATCAAATATTTGGCATTTTTTTGAGGTTTAATTACCAAAATAGGGGTTTGACTACGGTGAATCCCCATATGGCCACCCAAACAACTTCTTTTGTAAATTTTTTATAGGTTTTGATCCGAAGATGAAGATTTATGCGTACAGGAGTATAGATTAGAAAGAGGGTTATAGGATCAAAATTTGAAGTTTTAGAAAGGCCTACAAAGACCCATTCACCTAGGGGAAACCCAGTCCTACTACAACACTCAATTTTAGCTTTTGGTGATAGGTACACATCATCCTACACTTTCCATATCCACTTGTAAATCATTGTTCCCATCTATTTACCTACGAGATTTTAAATTTGATATATTAGGTCATATAGAATAATAAGTGTAATCACTTCAAATTATTTCCAATTCATTCCCATCCTCAAATAGATGCAGATCTAGGTCTGATTGACTCACCTTGGAGGTTGAAAGTCAATCTATGCACCTTGTTGGTTTGCATCTTAATGAAATCTTAGAAATGATGGACCATTAACTCTAGGTTTTGAGAATTAAACTTAGGGTATCCACATTTTTATGTTTGATTTTGGTGAACCTGAAAATTAACATTATATCTTTCTTATTTGGTAGTCTTTCAAACCCTAGATCTAGGTTTTGCATCATTTTTTTGTATCTTTCATTTAAGGTTTCACATTTACATCATAAAAAGTCATAAAAATCTAAAAATATTGCATCCATATTACATCATATCTTGCATTAGGGTGTATTTCAATCATTTAGATCATATTTTTATTTCAAAAATTGCATTAAAAAATGTGTCATTTTGTTTCAGAATTATCTTACATTTGCATTGTATTACATTAAAACATTCTAGAAAAATAGTCACTGTCAAAACCTGTTTGTAGATAAGAACAAAAACCTTTAACATCAAACTAAACATTCAAATTTTCAACTTTTGTAACCTTGAAAAATGACTCATTCACCTCTGGGTGACCCTATCCTTGTATAGGTACATCAACAATCTTTTTCACACATTTTTTTAAATATTTTACATTATGTTTTTGCTGATAAATCTTTTTTTTGAAATTCTAGAATAGTTTTATTACATGTTAAATAAAGTTTTCATTTCTCCTAGCTCAATAAAAAATTTAAAATAATTTTACTTTTTATTGCTTCAAATTTTCAGATCTATAGAGAAAATCTTTGAATTTTCTGAGTCATTGTGTAATTTGGATAGAGTAATTTTCATTTCATAAAAATTCAAAACCCTAGATTCTTGCAACAAAAATTTGACAAATTGGAAACTCATAAGATAGTAGTAGAATCAATCCTAAACTTGTATTTACAAACTAAAATACAATTAATCTCTCTTAATCAAACTTCTGAAACATACATTTTTCAAAAATTTGTAGCAAGACCCAACTTCCCTTGGGTGACCTAGTCCTTCGAAAACAACTACAAAACTCAGAAAAAAACTAATATATATTATCATTTTACAAGTCTACAATCTGGTTTCTAGATCAGTGGTAGGTCTATAAACCTGTTTTCAACCCTAGTTAGTATAAGCATGCATTGGAAACTAATGATTAACCTTGGAGAAATCATAGTCATCTCACCATGTCACATCTCTTTCTATAAGTTCATTTTATACGTCTCAAGACCTTTAGTTGTGATTAATTTGATATGCTAGATGAATCTCTTGATGAATTCATCTCTCCAAGATCATCTACTAAGTATTATAACATCCCAACCCAACAATGAACAATAAAAACAATCACATCTCAACTCATAATTTACCCACCTTCACAACAACCTCAAGTTCAAACCAGACTAGTGCTCATCATAAGACCACCTCAAAAAAAACAATCTCAATGTCACATCTTAAAATTTTCAAAACAACTCACTAGAAATCATGTGTTGCAACAAAATATTTACCACATAGTTTCTCATGCATATAACATAAGGAAAAATCAGCAACCAAGACAAACACAATCCAATCCCACATTGATACCAATCCCATAACCTATTTTTCCTAGTGCACCTCATTTACCTCCACAAATTGGAAAGGAGTGTGATCTTGTAGAACAACTCTATAATACTCTTACTAAGATTTCCCTATGGGACCTCATTAAAACATCACCTAATTATCATGGTATGCTTTAAAATACTTTACAAAAAGTTGTGGTCCCTCCTAGTATGCAACCAAATGATGTAGCACCCCTAAATCAAGGTATAAACTCGATCAATGTTGATATTGTTTGTCATCAAAGTGAATTATCTCTATTAGAGACATAAAATTGCAAAATGATGCTTTGATGATATTGGATGTTATAATAAAGGTTGTGATTAGTCATACTCTTGTGGATAATGGTTCAGGATTGAAGTTTTGTAGCATGAATATTTTTGATAGAATTGGAGTGGACAAGACTAAAATTAAACTAGATTCTTTGTTTATTCATGGTTTCAATAATGTGGGAAAACAACCACTTGGTGTAATAAAATTACTTGTAAAATTAGTTAAAGTTACATTAAAAACCCCTATCCATGTTATGCCCCGAGAAATTTCATATAATCTTCTCTTGGGGAGACCATGGATTCATGAGATGAATGTATTGGATATTTTTTGGTGTTGTGATTAGTGATATCATTGATGTCAACCTCTAGTATCATCAGGGAGATTGTTTCACTATGTCATCATTAGTGTTGTGATTTTATGTCAACCATTGCTTTGGTCATGTTGAGAAGTGTTTTTAGTATTGATCAGGTGTTCTAGATGTTATAGATATATTGAGTAGGTGTTTGTGGTGTTTTTTATGTAGCTAGTTCACTTGGTTTCCAAGTGCTTTTGATAAAATTTGAATGAAAGAGTGTGCAGTGTGATAGAGGTGTTTCCAGTGTTGTGCTGTATATTTATTCATGGTTGAAGATATGCTTGTGCAGTTTGGATGTGATGATCAAAGGTTTTCAAAGTTGTTATATCTAGAGTTTCAGGTTTTGGATCATTCGAGATTGGAAGTTGTGCTTGACAGTGTGTTTCCTATGAAGAAGGTTGTTTGGGAGAAATGGAATTGCTCCACATTTTTGTGTGTTGAGGTTTCTTTTCTTGTGGATTTGGGAACATGTTAATGTTGTCTGTACTACCCTCCCTTGGATTTTTTTGTGTTCAGGTGTTTTGTAAGGTTGGTTAGTGAGTTTTTTTCTCGTGGCAGTGTTGCTAGTTGCACAAGATGTTAAGTGTTCTCAGTTTCAAGTGCTTATGTTAGTATTGTTGAATATTTTGATGGTTTTGAATATTCCTATATTTTGTGGAATGTTTCTATGTGGTCTATATGGGTTTTCTAGATCTATAAGGGTGTGTATGTGGTCTCTTGTTAGTGTTAGTGCATGTTTGGCTGACCCGACATGCTAGCGCTAACTGTGGAGGTTGTTTATTGTTTGTGGAAGTGTGGCGAAGTGTTGTGTTATAGTTTTGGGTCCTAGTTAACCCTTGGTGTGTTCTTCCTTCACGTATTTCCACTGTGGAAGTGTTTGGTTCTGACCTATTTGTTGGTTGCACATTTGAGGTGCATACATTTCATTGAGGCTGACATGGAGAAACTTTTGGAGGTTGTAGAGGATTTATAAGAAAGGTCAATTTTTGGAGGTGTGTGGTAGAGGTGTGAGTTTTATATGATGCTAATGTGATCAAGTATTGTGATCTAAGTATGGGCTTAGATTCTTAAGGCTATCAGATGCAATGAGTAGAAGGTGTTTACATTTTACTGTGCATAAAGTTGTTGGAAGAAGTGACAAAAATGTTGTGGATGGTGTAGATTTGTAGTGGTGGATTTTCCTATTGCTTTGAGATAGTGAATCTCTTAGCAATATTCTTCTTATATTCTTCTTTCTTCCATATAGTGAGTCCTTTGGGCAGTGAGCCTTTCTTCTCTTTCAAGCAATGAGCACTTTTTGGGAGTGAGCCTATTGTATTTGGTATTTCCATTTATATATATGTGAGCTAATCCTCACTGTGGTTTTTCCTTGATTAGGGTTTTCAATGTAAATATGGTGTTCTCTTTTGTATGGTGTTGTTGTGTTGATGTTTCATATGTTTACTTTATGTTAATGATCAATAAGGATCTGAAAGTTAATAAGGGTTTAAGAATTTATGAGGGTTTAATGATTTTAATGTACAATTGATTCACCCCCCCTCTTAGTTGACCTATATGTCTAATAGAATGGAGTTCCTTCAACACTACATTGTATGCTGAAATACACTTACAACAATAAGGTTTACATGATAAAAGTTGATCCAAGATTTGAAAGTTTTTTACAAACCAAAAAGGGGATAAAAATTCCTTTGAGAAAATTAATCTCCTTCATAAATGCTTTCTAAATTTTCAAAAATTTCTTTAGCAGTTTTCATACTCATCACTTTCACTGATTTAGAATTTGTAAGACTATTTAGGAGAGCATACCTTGCTTTACCATTTATTTCATAGGCTTTGATCTCAATAGTAGTACTTGGACCATTTTTAGGTTTAGTATATCTAGTCTTAATAGAATTTTAGACATGAAATCCAAGATAAACTAGATAACCTTCCATCCTTGTCTTCCAAAATGCATAATTTGTTCCATAAAACACAGGGATATTTTTCTTGTGCATCATCCTAGATCTATCTCAAGTGGTAAAGCTTTATTCCAAGTAATGTTTCTCTATACTAATTTTTGAATGCATAAGACAAATAAGAGGGGGGTGAATCAGTTGTACCTTGAAACTTCAAAACTCACAAAAATTTAGATCTACATTCATTCAATTAACCCTTAATCTATTATAATTGTTTAGCATGAAAAGAAAATAACATAAATTGAATCAAATCAACACCATGCACAAGAGAACGCTAGATTTATGTGGAAAACCAAATGTGGGAAAAACCATTGTGAGGATTATCTCACAATATAAAGTAATATCAACATAAAATACAATAGACCTCACTGTCAGAGGGCTCATTGCCTAAAGAAAGAAAGGCTCATTGCCAAAGGCTCACTTCCCTTATAGAAAAGAAGATAAAGAAGAATGTTACATAGAGAAACCTACCACAATGTCACCAAAACCCTCACAACTTGGTTGAAGACTTGTAGACACCTTCTACTCACTACATCCAACAATCTGACACACGAAAGCTCACGTTTTACTTCTCAAACTAATACCCTAAAACTCTACACTTTGCATCATTCACATCATACTTTTCTATCTTCACATCCATCAATAACTCAACTCATATTTATATCATACTCAACCTTGATAATATTATCCAAGGTTGATTGTGTACCTTAACCATGCAAATTCAAATTAGGGTCAACACAAAAACACTTTTGTGGTAGATAGAAGTGAAGGTGGACCACACTACTCCATATTTGGGACCCAAAACTATAACACCACACTACTGCATGCTTCTACAAATAATAAACATCCACCAAAATTAGTGTAAACACCATTAAACTTTTAAGTACACACTTCCTTTGAACTAATAACAACTCGTGGACAAAAAAGTCACCTGAAAATAATTTGGAATATTCTAGAAACACCCTAAAAACCAATAAACTCCTTCACAACAACTTTCACCTGAAGAATGTACACACCTAGTACACTCAAACCATTCTACCATACATGGCAAATTAAGAAAGTTACTTCCAAAGCACCAAACCTTGAAGAAATTTGACTGAAGCAAGATACCAACCCTAACAGCACACCTTCAGATCAACAAGACCTAAAACCAAACCACAGAGAAATGTGGAGAAAAAAAATTCTCCCAACACCTTTGCAATACACCATTCACACACTATTGAACACAACTTCTACACAATGATCCGACACCCCAAATTTTGAATACAACGCCTTTGAAAACCTCTAATCAACATAGATAAAATGCATAGGAATATCTTCAACGTAGAAAAAATGTGAAGTGACACAAGAACACTAATTTGCAACCTAGAACACACTACAACTCACTATTTCCACTTTTTATCAATTTTTCTCACAAGCTCTTAGAAACCAAGCACCAAAAATATAACCTCATCATCTTCATCACTTTATCAACCATAGACAAAATCTTATCAAAGCAACACTACAGTTTGACATAATTAGCTTACTAATGACAACATAATGGAACTAATCAAAGCATCAATAGTATTCTACTCATAAAGTTGAAACTAAAGACAATACAGGCTTTTTCACATCAATGACAACACCAACTACTCATACTTGCAACAATATCCCCCTTTGTCATTGATGGAAACACATGATGTGAAAAACTATCAACAACAACTACTCTACTCCATACCTATTTCCTTTTTTCTTTTCTCAATACGCACACTCCCTCTTATTATACCATTCTCTCCCTCTTTGATGCCTAAATTTTTTTCACATGATTCTCTCTATCCCCTTAACTATCTTATTTTTCACATGAATCTCTCTCCCCCTTTGACATCAATGTAAAAGGAAAAAATATTTATATTACTTAAGTTTCTCCTCTGAAATCAATCAACCTTTTAACAACTACTCTACAAATTCTGCTCAGTATACTCCCCCTTAGGAGAACACACAACACTGCACCAATTAGAAACCATTATATAATGACAACACATACTCTTGCTAACTGAAACAACCAACAATGTTACTACCTACTCCCCCTAAGAGGTAGCCACCAACATCAATCTAGACCAAAGAAGGAATCTTGAAATCTACTAGACTGATGCATCTCCTTATGCATATAGTTCAAAGGAGGGGAAATAACCCCCAACTTCTCCCAAACATACTCAAAAGTATCCTTAGGAAGAGACTTAGTGAATATATCAGAAACTTGATCCTTTGCATTCACATATTCAAGCTTAACTTCATTATCTACAATCTTCTCTCTCAAAAAGTGATAGTGAATTGAGATATTTTTTGTCCTTGAATGCATTACCAATTCTTTGAAATATTGATAGCACTTGTATTATCATAGAAGATATTAATTCATCATATACCACCCTAATTTATTTCAATAGTTGCCTCATCCACAAAAATTGTGTGCAACAAGATGTTGCCGAAATGTATTATACCTATGTAGTAGATAAAGATACCAAATCTTGTTTCTTGCTTAGCCATGACACCAATCTGCATCCAATAAATAATGGATCACAACTTGTACTTTTCCTATAGTCCACACAACCAGTCCAATCTACATCTATGTAAGCACTTAGAGTAAAATTGGTATCCTTTGGATGCCACAAACCATGATTTGGAATGCCATTCAAGTATCTGAATATCCTCTTCACTATTGCAACATGTGCCTCTTTAGGATCTTCTTGAAATCTAGCTATAAGGGATGAGGACCAACCATGTCAAGGCTCCAAGTCATGGAGAGACAAGAGTGGAGGGCTTTCCTAACTTACCTCACTCTAAAGGATAAGGATAGATAATGAAGAGCACTATGTAGTACTTATGTCACTCTTCAAACTTGAGTTTCAGGTTTAGGCCAAGCGAGTTGGTTTTTGGAGTCGGCACTGAATCTCAGACAACTCTTTGTCCAAGGATGGCAGCACGTTTCTAGGATGAAAGTGTAGAACACTAGCATCTCTTTAGCATGCTCACATCCATACAGCTAGAAAAAATAAAGTACAATAAATACTGCCTAAAAACTAACTGACAGCCTAGCTAGCTGATCATGATAGGAAAAACATAATGAGAGAATACAAAAAGTAAATATGAAGATGACAAAAAGAAAATAAATAAAGGCTAGGGTGACAAGGATAATCTCACAAAAGCACCAGTTCACTAGCTAGTCTCATGCACATATTCACCTACACACAAACGAGAAAGGGAAAATTTTGGGGATGTATAGGGGCCTACCTCAGTCAGACCCCCATTTTGGTGTTTCCACCTCCATGGAAAGCTAGAAATAAATGGAGTAGAATATGTGATAAATGAAAGAAAAGAAAGAAAAGAACACTACAAGACAATATTATGCTACTCAATCAAATCACAAAGGAGAGGAGTGAAGCATTACTACCTCCACTCAAAAGCTCAGTAGCCAAAAGAAGGAAAATGCAAGCTATGGGCTTGGAAAATTCACTACAGCTGTAATGGTGATGAAGGGAGGTCTCCTAAGAATACAAACCCATAATTCTATGGCTTGCCTCACACTTGTAATGTGGAGTTGATGGAGCTTCAAAGCTACTGCAATAATAAAAAATGGAGTGCTAGGATGTTGCTTGAGAGTGAAGAAGTGAAATGATTGCAAGAAGAATGTGTAGAGAAATGTTAGAGAGCCAAATGAAGTGAGAATGAATGTTTTTTAAGGTGGGATGAGGAGAATCTACCATTTTCAATGTCATTTGGTCGAAGAGGGACACTAAAATTTTACCCCAAATGGGTGTTTAATGCCTTTTCCAACTTCATACATAGGAATCTATCAGGGATGGTAACACACCACATAGATGTCTATGTGTCGTGCTTACATCCCCAACAAATATTCTCTCATTAACACATAGGACAGATGCCAAGTGGATGGAAGGTAGGTTGATGATGTGGAATTTCACCTTCAAATTTGATTTTCTAAGGTGAGGGTATGTGAAAGGGGAATTTTTCTAAGAGGTTCAAATTAGATCCTATACATTTTTCCCCCACTTTAGTGAGCACAAATACTGATGAGAACTCGATAAATTAGATCGAAAGGTTAGAAATTTATACTTGAACTATCGAGGAAGCATACCGTGATCTAGTGAACTCAAAAGTGTAGGGTAGGAAAATGACTCAATAGGTACTCTCCTTGAGGAGTTTCTAACAAAAAGGACTCCATAGCCTCGTAGAATGATGAAGTTGCACAAAGTACATCAAAGGACCTTAGACCAATGATGGAAAAATCCTGTAGGATGTAAGCATCTCATAGGCCCACAAACCTATAAGAAGGAAAGCCCCAAGTTCTCTGTCATGAAGGAAGCCCAGTGAATTAAGTGCCTTATAGACCCATGGACCTACAAGAAGGCAACCCCCAAGTTCTCTCTCATGAAGGAAGCCCCATGTAGTAAGTGCCTTACAGGCCCACAGACCTACAAGGAGTCATCCCCCAAGTTCTCTCTCATGAAGGATTCCCATTGGAAGGGGACTCCATAGAGTTAAACTGGAAAGTGGGCACACAGGTGCACCCACAAAGCAACATGTTAATCCAAAGATAAAACATGCCAAAGACAAATAATCAGCCATGAGGGGGAAATAGATACACAATCATGCAAACAATCAACAAGTTGAAAGACTTTCAAATGGCTCCCTCAGGAACCCTTCAAAATAAGAGGGTTCCACTCAAGGGAAGCATTGTTTGGAAGTATAAAAGAGACTTTTTTTCTCAAATCAATTCATCATCAAGGAATCCCTTCAAAATATTTTCACTTTATCAAGGAATGTGAAAGAAATAAAATGCCCCCTCATGAGGGGAAGCTCGAGGCTTCCCCACAGGAAAAAGCTACTCCCACCTCATATTAAAATTATTTCTTTGTGAACCCATGATGAAGGAGACATGTTTCACTAGGGGTCCAAGCCGAGAATGTGATTTTGACAAAGATTACTAAGATTTTTGAGAAAGGATTCATTGGCAACGAATGCATTTTCTAACAATCAAAGCATCATAGAAATGATGGTGTCACACATGCGAGGGACAAATCAAGCCAATAAGAGAGAAAGAAAACACAAGAGACGGGGGATCTGGTTTTGCGGGGTCAGATCTACTCATACTTATGTCAATAATAGGTAACTATGGTGCAAGGAAAAAGATCATTAATACCCACCAGATCAAGAGAAATACATAGAAGAAAAAGTGAAAAATAAAAAAATGGGTCAACATGTAAGGGAAGCCTAAATTCCCCCAACGCCTTGCATCATCCCCAATTTACCGAAAATCAAGGCACAAACATGGAAGAATGATGATAGAGATAGAAGAAGGATTATGACACAAAATCACTCATGTATCCAAGCACCAACAAAGGCAACAAGGGTCCTCTAGGAACACATAACACAAGCATGGGGGAACACATCACAACACACACACACCTAATCTAAGGATAAAGAAGAGTTCTCCCCCTAACACTCATTGACTAAGAGGTCATCCACTTCCCAATCTAGATCATTATAAGGAGAAGGTAGATGAGCCTACAGTGGTGGAATATTAAGGGGAGGAGCTTCTGACCATCCCACAACAAGGGATAAGGAAGAAGGCCCCACAATGTCTTCTCTGCTAGGCTCCTACGAAGTTATGGTTAGAAATTTTGTGAAGATCGCCGACAAGACCGAGACTTCATCTAGAGAGTTGAACATGCACTTTAGAGGACTATCATGTTGTACCCCAACAAATGGAGAGGATGGCACCTGAGATTGACTGATTGGATCATCGAGCAACTCAAGAGTGATGACAAACTCAAGGGATGTCGGGACTTGCTCTGTCACTAGAACATAGCAAGCTAGTGAAGGGCCACCCTTTGGAGAAGTTGGGCTCCTCTTATACCCTCCATTGCTAGAAGGGCCAACCTCTACCTTCTAATTCCTTGAGGGATGTGAAATCCCCATGAACAAGGAAAGAGGCATGGAGAAGGAGGAGAAAACCACGATGGAAACCACTGAGGTATTCAACATGTCCACAAGTTTAGGGAAAGGTAGGATGTTTGGAAGGGACACCAAAAGGGGTGTTGAGAAACTATGTCTCAATTTCCAACTTTATGCCCCTTCATACCATCCTTGGCATTAATTTTGTTCTCCCATCGGCCTTTATCACTTTACCGTGGTGTCTTCATCTGGTTCTGGCGGTGACAGGTCTAGCGGTTACCGTCATACTACGGCCAGCCAAGAGGCTGACCGCGGTGGCTGCTGTAAGGCCGCCAGTGGCCTGGTTGATAGTTATTACCATACTATAGCCAACCAAGAGGCTGACCATGGTGGTCATGGTTATCGCCCTACCACAGCCAGCCAAGAGGTTGACCATGGTGGCAGCGGTAAGGCCGCCAGCAACCTGGTCTAGCGGTTACTGCCATACTGCGGCCAACCAAGAGGTTGACCGTGGTGCCGTGGTAAGGCCACCAATGGCTTGGCTAGTGGTTACCACCCTACTGCAGCCAGCCAAGAGGCTGACCACAGTGGCCATGGTAAAGCCACCAGTGTCCTAGCTAGCGGTTACCACCGCTAGCAGTTTGCCAAGCCGGTTACCGCTGTACCGCAATGTGTCTTGGAGCTAGCAGTAGTAGTGTGGTAGCATGAGTGACAGAGCTCGGGCGAACTCGGATGAATTTCTGCCATATGGTGGCCTCGTCGGATGGGGTCTGTGGTAGTGTGGTAAGGACTGTGAGGACCTCGGATGAGCTCGGTGACTGGTTTGACCGATTTGGACTCGGTGTCATAAATAGATAGCGAATGGATTGCAGACACATGGCTCAGTGTCAAAGCATAATTGGCTAGTGGCCAAAGTCATAGCAACAATAATTGCAGGTCGATTCAGGGTGGCAAATAGGACCCGATTTGGGTAAAGCAATTATGGCTTGGGTGGCTCGATGCAATGAGATCAGTATGGGAAAATCTTTGGTGCAATTGAATCAAACATGATTATACCTGGTGATCGGCGGTTGACTGATAGAATTAAATGCAATGTATGACTTAAGGTAGATAGACTGATTGCATGTAGGGAGTTTGAATTATATGTTTTTCTTGGGAGAGAAAGAGAGAACATTGTAACAGTGAGATAATTCGAGTAGTGCTGATGTGAGCTGATCAGAGAAGACTGTATTTTGTGTGTAGCTATTTTGTTACTATAA
Organism: Sequoiadendron giganteum; assembly: GCA_007115665.2. NCBI lineage: Eukaryota > Viridiplantae > Streptophyta > Pinopsida > Cupressales > Cupressaceae > Sequoiadendron > Sequoiadendron giganteum. The sequence goes on along the minus strand of CM021108.1, from coordinate 272,239,141 downwards.
TACAAATTGTTTGGACTTTGTGTGGTGGGTATTTTACCTGAAAAGGTTTTCCCACGTATATCTGGTGTCAACTATGAATGCTCAACTTTGTGTAATATTTATTTTACTTGCATGTATTCATCTTAAGTAGTTTTTGAAGCTATTGAAATTGGTTTATGCTTTACTCCTCTATTGTATTAGTGTTAAGGGAATGTATTTTGCACTGTTGGGTCTCTAGATCCATGCATGTTTTCCCTTCAAGTGGTATCAGAGCTTGGCCAGTTGTGTTATCCTTGTAGGAAAGATTAGTTTTTTGTGCTAATATTGTTTTAGTGGGAGTCTTGCATTGTTAGAACTTGTTTCTGTTTGAGATGGTGAGTACATCTGGTAGAGTAGACATTGAAAAATTTAATGGCAATAACTTTGAGTTATGGAAACTCAAGATAGAAGACTTGCTTGTGGATAGAGACCTCTAGATTGTAGTGTCTGGAACTAAGCCACAAAGTACTATGCAAGAAGCTTGGGATCTTGCTGATAGAAAAGCAAGAGGTTTGATAAGACTGAGTCTAG
>CM021108.1:272207263-272238492 GCA_007115665.2 Sequoiadendron giganteum | reverse complement strand
AAGAAGAAGAATGCCTCTAACAATGAATCTTCTCAAAGTGATGCAGACGCCTTCATTGCAGCAGCCTTGACAACTTAGGCATCAGATGATGTCTGGCTAGTTGACTCAAGTGCTTCTTTTCACATGACATCCAATAGAGAATGGTTCTCTAAATACAAGAAGTATGATGGTGGAAAGGTATACTTGGCAAGTGATTCAACATTGGAGATAGTTGGCAGAGGAAGAGTCAGAATTCAGTTTCCTGATGGGAGAGTCAAATGTATTGGTGGTGTACTTTACATACCAAGTCTGGCTCAAAATCTTCTTTCTGTTAGTAAGTTAAATGATGCTGGTGTAGAAGTTTCTTTTTCTAGTAAGGGATGTAAAATGGATAGAGGTGCAATGGTGTTGGCTAAGGGTGTTCGTACTGGCACTCTGTACAAGCTAGATGCACATCCTATTCTTTGTAACAGTGCCTCTATAAAGCCATGCAATGTTGCACCTGTAGAGAAAGATGAAGACTCCTCTCTGGCTACAAATGCTATGGATGTAAAACTTTTACCTGAGAAGACTATGTTGTGGCATCAAATACTTGGTCACATTGGTGAGAAAGGTTTAAAAACCTTGAAGAATAAAAATCTTGTAGAAGGGCTTGATAATTGTAACCTTGAGTTTGATTTTTTTGAACATTGTATCTATGGAAAACAACACCGTGTTTCTTTTTATTCTAGTCCTCAAAAATCTTTTGGTATACTAGATTATGTTAATTTTGATGTGTTTGGTCTAGTTAATATTCCTTCATTATCAAAGTCTAGATATTATGTTTCTTTTATTGATGACTATTTGAGAAGGGCATTTGTATACTTCATTAAAAGTAAATCAGAAGTGTTCAATCGGTTTAAAGAATTTAAATCTTTGGATAAAAATCAAAGTGGAAGGAAAATTAAGTGCTTGAGGATAGACAATGGCGGTGAATTTTTCTCTATAGATTTTGAAAGGTATTGCACTGATCATGGGATTAAAAGGCACAAGACAACACCTTACACTCCACAGCAAAATGGAGTTGCTGAAAGGTTGAACAAGATGCTTATGGAAAAGGCAAGGAGTATGCTAAGTGGTGTTGGTCTAGAGCAGAAGTTTTGGGCTGAGGTTGTGGCTACAACATGTTATTTGATAAACAGATCTCCTTGTTCAGCTCTTGTTGACAAGACACCTTTGGAAGCATGGTCTGGTAAGAAGCCCTCTCTGAGGCATGTCCATGTGTTTGGCTGTGAGGCATATGTTTATGTGCTAAATGAAAAGAGATCTAAATTGGATCACAAGGTCATCAAATTTATTCTCATCGGCTATGGAGTTGGTGTGAAAGGATACAAGCTTTGGAACCCTATTACTGAGAAGGTTTTGTACAACAGAAGCGTGATATTTCATGAGCTAAAACCTTTAGTTAGTGATCAACAACTTGGGACAAATCAGAGTGACAAGAAGAAGGATGCAGTTGAGATTCTCCAAACTCTAGAAAGGGAAGAGTTGCATGGTGTACCTAAGATTGAGGAGAGCTCAAGCAGCTCTGCAAGTTCTGATGATGAAGAACAGCCCCAGCTTGTAAGAAGATCTACACGAGAAAAAAGGCAACATGATAGGTATGGTTTCTCTATGTTAGATTCAAACTATGCTTATGCTTTAATTACCAGCATTGATGAGCCTAGGACTGTAAAAGAAGTAATTAACATGGCTGATTCAAATTCTTGGTTGGAGGCCATGAATGAAGAGATGGATTCTTTGAAAAAGAATGATACCTGGAATTTGGTACCACTGCCTAATGGGGGAAAGCCTATTGGTTGTAAGTGGATATTCCAAAGAAAGACAGGTCTTGATGGCAGTGTTGAGAAGTACAAGGATAGGTTGGTTGCAAAGGGTTTTTCTCAAATTGAGGGAATAGATTATGGAGAGATTTTTTCTCCTATAGCAAAGCTGACATCCATCATATTTATTTTGTCTTTAGTAGCTGTATATGATTTTGAAATTGAGTAGATGGATGTGAAGATAGCATTTCTCCATGGTGAGCTGGAAGAAGAAATCTACATGTATTAGCCTGAGCATTTTTTTGAAAGAGGTAAACAAAATCTGGTTTTCAAATTAAATAAATCTCTATATGGTTTAAAATAATCTCCTAGAATGTGGTCCAAAAATTTAACACGTTTGTGTTTTCAATTGGATTTGTGAGATCAAAATCTGATCATTCCATTTATTATAAATCTGAGAATGATCATGTGCTTTTTATTACCCTATATGTGGATGATATGTTATACATTGGAAATAGCAAGACTATGATTTTTGATCTTAAATCTTAGTTGTCTGCAAAGATCAAAATGAAAGATCTTGGTGTAGCTAGGTACATTCTTGGAATGGAGATTACTAGGGATAGAACAAGCAGAAAAATTTGGGCCAGTCAGAGTAAGTATGTGAAGATAGTTCTGGAGAGGTTTACCATGGATGACTGCAAGCAACTTGTTGTACCAATCATGCATGGAACAAAGCTGTTTGTTGAAAGTTCCTTATGAAAGTGCCTTATGAAAGTGCTATTGGTAGTTTGATGTATGCTATGGTCTATACAAGACTAGACATTGCCCAAGCAGTGGGAGTTTTAAGCCGATTTATGGAAAATCTAGGATGGTCACATTGGGATGCTATGAAGAGAGTATTTAGGTATTTCAAGGGGACTTCAGATTATGCACTGTGTTACCATGGCAACTTGGTTGGATCATAGAGGACTCTCAACATCCTTAGGTATGTTGATTCAAATTGGGCAAGGGATATTCACATCAGGCGATCCACCCATGGATATACTTTCATGCTTAATGGTGGAGCAATCAGTTGGATGAGCAAGTGACAAGCTGTAGTTGCTTTATCCATGATAGAGGTAGAGTACATGCCTGCAAATCATGCCTACAAGGAGGCTATTTAGTTAAACCATTTGTGTTCAAACATCGGATTCAATGCTGGGCAGATTTCAATCTGCTATGACAGTCAATGTGCCATTTGTTTGGCAAAGAATCCAACCTTTCATGCCAGGACCAAGCACATTGATGTGCAATATCATTTCGTAACAGATATGGTTGAAGATGGCAAGGTTAGTTTGGAAAAGGTGGACACCTTGAAGAATGTTGTAGATGATTTGACAAAACCAGTTAGCATAGACAAGTTCATATGGTGCACAAAATTGATGGGCCTTGGGGCCTATGATAGACAATCATTTTTGTTGCATTGGGGTTGCTGGAAATGTTCGCCAAGTGGGAGCTTGTTGAGAAACTATGTCTCAATTTCTAGATTTATGCCCCTTCATACCATCCTTGGCATTAATTTTTTTCTCCCATTGGCCTTTACTGCTTTACCATAGCGGCTTTGTCTGGTTCTGGTGGTGACAAGTCTGACGGTTACCACCATACCATAGCCAGCCAAGAAGCTGACTGTGGTGGCCGCAGTAAGGCTGCCAGTGGCCTGGCTGGCGGTTACTGCCTTACCGCGGCCAGCCAAGAGGCTAACCATGGTGGCCGTGGTAAGGCCGCCGGTGGCCTAGCTGGTGGTTATTGCCCTACAGTAGCCAGCCAAGAGGCTGACCATGATGGCCACAGTAAGGTTGCCAATGGCCTGGCTAGCGGTTATCGCCCTACCGCAGCTAGTCAAGTGACTGATCGAAGTGGTCGCGGTAAGACTGCTAGTAGTCTGCCAAGCCAGTTACCATTGTATCATGGTGTGTCTTAGAGCCAATAGTGGTAGTGTGGTAGCATGAGTGACAGAGCTCGAGCAGACTCAAATGACTTACTACCATACCACGGGCTCGTCAGATGGGGTCTACGATAGTGCGGTAAGGACTGTGAGGAGCTCGGATGAGCTCGGTGACTAGTTTGATCGAGTTGGACTCAGTGTTAGAAATGGATAGCGAATGGATTGCAGACACGTGGCTCATTGTCGAAGCATAATTGGATGGTGGCCAAAGTCATAGCATAGTAATTGCAGGTCAATTCAGGGTGCTGAACAGGACCCGATTTGGGTAAAGCAGTTATGGCCTGGGTGGCTCGATGCAATGATATCGATATGGATAGATTTTTTGTGCGATTGAATCAAACATGATTGTACCTGGTGATCAGTGGTTGACTGATAGAATTAAATGCAACGTCTGACTTAAGGAAGATAAACTGATTGCATGTAGGGAGTTTGAACTGTATATTTTTCTTGGGAGAGAAAGAGAGAACATTGTAACAGTGAGATAATTTGAGTAGTGCTATTGTGAGCTAATTAGAGAAGACTGTATTTTGTATGTAACTATTTTTTTACTATAATACAAATTGTCTGCACTTTGTGTAGTGGGTATTTTACCTGAAAAGGTTTTCCCATGTATATCTAGTGTCAACTGTGAATGCTCAATTTTGTGTAATATTTATTTTACTTGCATGTATTCATCTTAAGTAGTTTTTGAAGCTATTGAAACTAGTTTATGCTTTACTCCTCTATTGTATTAGTGTTAAGGGAATGTATTCCACACTATTGGGTCTCTAGATCCATGCATGTTTTCCCTTCAAGGGGTAGCTGAACTGAAGGAGTGATAAAAAACTATACCTTTTTAGGGTTAGGTGCATCCACACTCACAGTAGGAGCCAAAAGCAAGGCTAAATTATATTAAATGGAAGTAGTGGAGGGAAGAGAGGAGGGCACAAAAAGAGACCCTAGAAAATAGGGGTTCTCTTCTCCTCTTCCTTCTTCTACAGAGAGGCCTTATTAGCAGATAGATCCTTTTTCTAGAACTTATGCTCATGCACAAGGCAATTTACATGAAACTTCAAGCTAGATATCGGGAGTTGTGAAGGAATAGATGGATCATGCTCAACCATATGAGTGTCCATCATAATCATTTTTGGTAGAGGGGAAAACTCCTGAATGGGAGCAGGAGGAAGAGATTAAGAGACAACGGGGGAGTTGGCTCTAGCACCTCAATGATGAGCCTCTTCCCATTTACTACTTTTAGAGTAGAAGTGGTGGGAGGTCGCAAAGGTTGGCACATAGAAGATTCCCCTCAGGGACCCTTCCTCCTACCATACAGGTAGGGCCAAGGTCCAAGAGGTATAGTATGAAGATCTAATATCTTAATCTTGGCTTTGCACCAAGTAAGCACCATCTGACTTCTCATATAAAAGCTGGGAGAATTCATCCAAAAATCTTCTTCAAGAAGAGGAGTGGAAGAGGCATTCTAAGAATGGGTAGTCCTCTCCTTCCCCTTTTGAGAAGTGGATCCCACTTGCTTATGCACTATCATAAGGGTCATATTTAGTTGTCCTTTTCCCTTGGTCTTATACATCACATAATTTTGTAACATAGGTCTGTACTTTGGGGAAGCAGACCAACCGGTGTGGGCCAAAAATGATCCAATGAGTAGCCCCCACAAGACACCAACGGATGGTAACTAGTGTCATGCACCATGTGCACAACACCTTCATGGGAGAATTTCAAACACTTATGAATGACGGAAGTGATTTCATTCATGGAAGCTAGCCAAGGTATGCCTAACTTCACTTTGAACAAATCTGATTCTAGAATAACATCAAAGGTTGTGTCTATGGCCCTAGGTCCAACTAGGATGAACAAAGTTTTTGAGCCATAAAACTTGAGAGAAAGGCCATCATGTGTATAGATGATAGACCTCATTTATTTGTACTTCTTCCTTTTTAATGAATTTAGCCATAGTGTCTCCTTCATAATGACATTCACTTGACTCGTAGGGTCAATTAAGACCCTTGTCATAATATTCCTATTGAGACAAGTGAGAATGTAGAGGGGAGAGGTCTTGTTCAAGGGCATGTCTTACGAGGTGAATGTCACATCTGATGAGATGGTCATAGGTTATGTGGTAGGAGTAATTGTGACCATGTTAGTGTACACCTCAAGCTGAGTGGTAGAGTTAGAGGGATCTATAAATAAGTTAAAAGAATGAGCCAGAAACGATTCTATGTATATTTGAAATTCACTATTTTCTTTCAGCATTGATTTGTTTGCACTTTGTTTACTTCCATTGAGATGAATAGTACCATCCTTGATGCAGTCCTATATCTCATGACACAAGTGCATACAATGTTTGGTATCATGCTCGTTGACTCAATGGTACTGATAGAAGGCATTTGCATTTTACCAATCAGGGTAAGGTTCCTTGAGAGGTTTAGGGTTCTTCAAGGTTATGATCTTATCCTTTAGCAACTTCTACAAGATGGAAGAATAGAATTTTACTAGCTTTGTGAACTTTCTGTTGTGTTTTAGGCTATTATCATTCATTGTGGCTACTACATTCGCAATAACCTTTCTTTTTCTCGAGATCGATACAATGGACTTTGCTTCTGAATGGGAGTGCAAGGAGGATCCCTTGAACTAAACTACCATTTGTTGATATTCTCATAATGATGGACATAGATGCATGAAGGAAGGTTATTTCATAAGGAAAAAATATAACTGTAAAGGTCTCTGCAAGTTCCCTATGAACACCTTTTGCACATCAGAATTGGGTAGTGGGTACAAGATCTATGAAAATAGCACTTGATGCCACACTATGTAATCAGTTATCTTCTCATTATCCCCTTTATTGCATTGGATGAGATCCAAAAAGGTCATCTTAAGTCCAATGTTAGCTTGGAACTATTATAGAAATTGATTTACAAGTCAATCAAATGAGAAAATATAATTTTTGGGTAAGGAACAGTAACACTCAAGTGTTGTATCCTTACAATATCGAGGGAATAGTTTTTCCATCAACCCATCATGATGGAAGAAGTCTATATACATGGCATTAAAGGTGGACACATGTGTTTATGGGTCCCCTTTGCCACCATATCTGTCAAATTTAGGAATCGTCATTTCTTGTGGGAAGGGGGTGTTCAAGATTGTCACCAACAATGAGCTATGTTAGAAAAAGAGTTGAAAGATAGGCTGGACAGAGGCCTACGAGAGACTTTCTAGTTGGTTTTGCATATGACCCATATTCTGAAACAAGGAATTCAAAATAGGGTTAGTAGATGACAAGGGACCAGTGGAACCTCCAAAAACACCACTACCACTAGTAGGGTCTTCACCAAAGCCACTATTTTGCCTTTAACAAACACTCCTTATTCAAAATGGGACCCTCTCTCTCTTTTCACTTTGTTGCGTCACTTTTGTCGCAGCCTCATTTTGCGTGTGCCCCCTATTTTTTGTCCTAAGTGGTCAAGGAACCTTAGAATAATCATCTTGATTCGACCATATTTTTCTACCCTCAAATTTCCAAGGTCTTAAGTCTTTGCAGGATTTTCCTGGTTGTTTGCCTTTGACCCTTCAAACTAGCATCTTTCAGGCAATCTGGGTTTACCCCTACGGGCCACCCTGCATGGGTTTCCCTTGAGTCTTCACCATTTCAAATGGATTTCTCATGAGTCCTCCATCCACGCGGGACTCGCAACCTAGTTTCCTCTTTCAACTACCAGTTGTTCCAGATGGCTAACCCCTGGTTGCCATCCACTTGGAAAACTTCACTGCTCCCACTACCCTTTTCAAAACGACTGCCCACCAAACTTGAACATATCCATACTCGCATTTATGAGGGGCATTAAATGATGAAAAGGTCTATAAATATCCCAACTCAAGCTGTCATTTTCACCTCCAAACTTCCAAAAACCTTGTTAGAGCCTCCTGCCCTCGCCACCTCCGCGCCTGCATCCTACCTTTGCTAATTCGAGCATCATTGTTGCACTATGATTCATCATCATTTGTGTGGGATTCTGAGGTAGGGTTGTTGTCACCTTTGGCTATGTGTTTTTTTTGTAAAATTCTAAAATGGTTAAGTATTCTTCAATAAAAACTTTGAAATTAGATGAAGAGTGCCTCCCCAACAAAACCCATGTTTTGAAATTTGGAGAAAATCCTTGAAATAGGAAATCTAGATTCAACGAAACTCATCATTCCTAACACCATTCTTGGGCTAGGGTGCTCATGCCCTATGGATCTGTACCCCGATCACCATCATCGCTTCCTATTGAAAATGTTTAAACTTTAGCCGAACAAGAAACACATCCATCGAGCCCACATCCATGAGATGTCCCCTTAGCTTGGTCGATTATCAACCTCACCAAACTCACAACTCCTAAGGGATGATCCTTCGACCCTCCTGGGTCTACATGCGGAAGCCTCCTCTTGCAAAATGCCTTTGGGGCTTCATTGTTTTGAGCAATCATCGGGTTACGTCCTCCCACTATGCAGGTCCTGCCACCATGATTGGTATCCAAAATCAAAATCCTAAGTCTCGAAACTCATTGTAGAGTTTGCCTCATGGACTTCCATTCGTAGGTTTCCCATCGAGCTTCACCATTTCAAACGGCCTTCGCGACCTACCCTTCCGCCTATCGGACCCCACATTCATGGTCCCCACCCCAGGATTAAGCCCCCTTTTTCCAACCTCGCACTATGAACCTCCATCTGTAGATTTCCATGGCATGGCCTCCATCACAATCAACCTTAGATGACCGAACCTCCACCCTACAGAGCCCGAACTTGTAGCTTCCGACTAATTTAAACTATGAAAATGATTAAGGATCGGGTCCTAGGCAGACCATCCCTTGCAAGCGATCATTCACGAAATTCCATCTTGCTTTCACCATTTCCAAATGAACATTGATCCTTGTCGATCTTCTCTGTGGAACCCAACCTAGTTGTTTCCCTTTGACTATCCATGAGAAAATAATTAAGGCAAGTGCTTCCTGTGAAACCGGTAGTGCGGGGCTCTCCAACCAAACTTCTGACCTACCTACATCATTTCGAATGGCTGACGCCTAATGTCTTCCCGCACCTTCTGAAATGCACTCTCAAACTTCAATGATAAGGTGACCTCCATCCCCTGAGGTTGCAGATCCCAAATGGTGGGATACCGCTTGTAGGGCGCTGCCTTGCCAGTGTCATTTTCAATGGTAGAGCCCCAAATGGCCGAGTTACCCTCTACTTTTGCATGCTTAAAAGACTCTCTAAATGCCTCCTAATCTTCAAAGTGATCTTGAACCATGTGCTAAAATTGCTTAATCTCCTTAGTGGACCCCACAATATGACTAAATCTTGGTGCGAGTGCAACCATGCGGGTCATCGTGCCTTGTTTGTCGTCTATCCATAGCTTCCTTCAGAACGATAGCCAACCAAGGGAAGTCCCCAACCCTGGGACCACACTACCTTAACTCCCTCAAACAAGTGTCTAACGATGACCCAAAAGAGATGTTAAGATCTTTGGAGGATGGATTATCTGATTTAACATCGTTTTGAAGGATTTTGGCTAATGTTCCTCATTTTTTTATGCTTGAATTATTTACTGCTCCTTTGTCTACATAGTATATGGAACCAGCTTCGAGGTCTTTATGGGAAGCCATGGAGAAGGAAAAAGGAAAGAATATTTTCAAAGCACCCAGGGGTAAAGAGCATAAGGACCAAATGAGATACAAGTTTCAAGGGGAACCCCTCAATTCTAAGGTTACCATAGATTGGAATGAGATCTCAAATTCTAATTTGGGACATATTGATATTGATGAATTCAAGAAAAGGGTCCAAATCAACCCCACGATAGAAAATTATAGAAGTATTAGAAGCAGTGGATTGGCTAAGACTGCTAGATTCCCACCTGCTCTCATAGCTCCTGAGCTTGTAATGGCCTGCAAGGAGGCATATTAGGAGGACACAAAAATAATAGTAGACAAGGATGGGAATATGCTGGTTGATTTATCTGCCAAGTCAATAGTGAAGACCTTCCACATACCTACCTTTAATGAGATGGAGGAAACATCCAAAGAATATGGTAAGTAGATGTGGAACGCTAATCCCCTAAAGTGCAAGAAACTCATCAATTAGTATTGGCTAAAGGAGAAGAGGGGCAATGCAAATAAAGTTCCATAGGAGCTCTTACAAGGTGATTTCTATGAGAATTACCATGAATTGGTAACCCTATTGAGCATAGCTATGGGCCTTCCAACCATAGCCTTATTTTAGGAGTGGGCGCTCTATTTTGTAAAAGAAATAATCCGAGGGAAAACCAAATTTTATTGGGCTAGAATGATTAGTAATTTGTTGCACGAGAAATTTTTGGCAGTAAAGAAAAGTTTGCAATTCTACATGGCATCGTACCTAGTCTATTTTCTTGCCAATCATGCCCAATATGGGGTACTATTCGTAGCACCAAATCCAACACCAAGAAGGGATCTAAAGGTATATGACAAATACCCTCAGCTCCAATACAAAAATCTCAAGAAGGACTACTGCAGAGCCAATTACGCCTTCATAGGCCATATTATTAGAATGCTTGGTGTTGACTTTGAAAGAAGGATCTCACATACTACTAATGCTTTCATCCACTAGTTCAGCTTTTTGTTCATACAATTTCCAAATTTTACCTACATTCGAGATGAGGGTTTCATAGAGAAACCATATAAGCTACCTTGGTACCCAAATGACTGGCTGATACTATTTGAACTCTCTTGGAAGCTATAGCGAGCACACACCATCCTAAGTGACAAGCATAGATAAGGGATTCGTTATCCCCTCTCTTTCGGCCAAGGAATGTATGAATTGCACACATCCCAATGTGTAGAGTATTTTGATAAAGAACTTGTGGAATCTAGCTTGGAGTTCCATACTTCCTGGTCATGGATGGATCCATATGGCAAGCTCATGAAGATGGTTAGGATTAAATATTCCCACCCACATAATGTTGAATACTTTTGGGCCAACTGTAGGGATGAAAAGGAAGTGCATATGCGACAATACATGTGCATGACGATGTACTTTTTCAAAACAAAGCAGTATGGTTCTGTGATCGAGGGATCAATTGGATGTTGAAGGTGTCAAGGCTTTCCAGAAGAACCCAAACCCTATGCCTATAATTTGCTAACCTTCGGTCATGGCATGAATATATTTTTTTGACCTATTTTACTACCAATTCTAAATCACCAAATACTTGCAATATTTTGAAATTCTTGCTTAGAGCCATTAAAAGATCATGAACTAACACCTCATATTCTACTACGTTATTTGTACAATAGAACTGAATTCTATGAGTAGCTAATTACGTCTTACCCATAGGACTGATGAGTTCAAAATTTGGCTCCAACTCCCTGCTTGGACTTGGATCCATCAAAGCATAATGTTCAAAACTTGGAAGACTCTTTAAATTTTGGGCCAATCATGCGTGCACTCTGCCTTGGTTGCATACTTACATATTCCATTCCTAGAATGGGAATAGGATCATCATGGTTGGTGGTAAGTGATCTTTTTGGTGGCCCCTCTTGAGGCATGGCCTATGCTTTGATGTGTTCCATCATCATCTTGCCCAAACAACACTCAAATTCTAAGTTGGCAACACTATGTATCCTACACCAACTAGGTAATAGGAGTTCCTAGAAATTCATCCCTGCGCCCAACCTGAGCTGATCCTATATGCATTTTTCCATGAAGTCATAAAATCCATACAATAATCCTAAGTTACCATCATTGCAAGAGTCTTAATCATCTGATTCTATCGATACTTTTGTGTTCTAAGGGGTGCGGGGCAAGCCGATAGGTGGACTACATAGGACAAGGAGGACCTCCTCAGCTGTCTCTTCTTGATGGCCTTCTTGCTGATTCGGATATGCCATGGGGTAGTAATTCCCTAGTTCTATTTCAGCAAACAACACCTCATTTGTGTTGTATTCTATGATCATGAATTTCATGTGTGGCTCCCGATCTATCTAGATCTAGTTTGGAAACCCCTTCCATTGCAACCAGATGTGAGAGAAATTAGTTGTGGCATACCCGTTCAATGCTCAGGGGAAGTCTCATCCCAATATTATTCCATATGTCTCAAGAATATACGCAACCTAGATGTCAATAACCTATTGCACCCTTGGGTCTACAACAATCTGGATAGGGATACTAATGATTTCTCCAATGATTGTCACCTTAGTTTTGTCCAATTGAGTTACTTTTCTTCTTGAAGGAGTGGGGAAAATCCCAAGAGCCTTGCACATAGCCAATGACATGACATTGGAGGATGCTCCTAAGTCAATCAGACAATTATGTAAATTCTTCCCAAATATTCTAATTGTATTGAGGAAGGGTGGCATTTCTAGCTTTCCTTGGAATAAACCCATAGGTGCATTAGCTTGTGTAGATTGGTTCTTATCCTTCTCATTGATCTTTTCCTTGGTTTGCACCTAATTTTTCTCCTTAGCGGGTTTTTTTCCAATTTGTCTATTTGAAGGGACATCTTTCCTTTTAGCTACGAGTTCTTGGATCACAGGCTTGTGTGGAGGCTCTTCGAAAGAGACTTTCTTTGTTGGTGTTTCTTTTGTCACTCTGGAGGAAGGGTTCCCATTGATCATCTAAAAAATGCATTCCTAACTGTCGAGACTTTGAGAAACTTGAAAGCGGACAGACTTAACTTGACTTTCTTGAACTATTCGGCTACATATTCTCCCATTTGTTCAATTTCGTCCTCACAAGGGGAATTCTAGGAGGAGCTAGTGGGATGGTTGGGGTTTTAGCCCTTCTACCTATTTCTATTAAAGTACTAGGTAGGTACATGGGGATAGCCTAGGTTGTTATTAGCATTTGGGTCAGGAGGGGTATTAAAGTTATTAGGCGGGGTAGATGTAGTGAAAGGGCTAGCTATTTGACCACCTGCTTGTTTATTCCTTAAGTTGTATGGGGTAGTCCTTTGGTGAAACATTTGGACTTCATCTTCTCTTAGCTCTTCCTCATCTATTGGGCCATTATCTACTGAATTGAAGAGTTGAGACAAAGGACTTTCAACACTTACCTCTTTTTCTTCTTCATTCTTTGGAGAGGCAGCTTTATTCTCCGGTTCATTGATTTCGCTTCGTGGAAACAGAGCTTGGTTCACCACAAGCACGGAAGAATCGTATTGCTCGAATGGAACTATGTCTTTGTAGCTTGTACTATCAATGAAATTTTGGACCTCCACTTGAAAGATCTTTTCTCATGTTTAAAACTCAAGGCAATCCAATTTAGAATGTTGGCTTGTCTTGTGGATGCGACACCAACCGAATAAGGCTGCCTCCTCTAGATACACCCCACTTGTAATCTTGTCCCCACCATTGGACTGGTCAAGAGGCATGGGAATGCCTCCATTTTTGGTCTCATATTCCACATCCTATTATATCTCTATGAGGTTCTCCTTTGAAAATTTTGGTTAGAATTCTATCCTCACTCATAATTCTACCCGAAAGAGGTACCTGTCTCATAGCTATATCTGTTATCTCGATTGAGGTTGGCCTGCAACTGATTTTTTTGGTTCCTAAGGTGGGTCATATCTATGGACATTTTTCTAACCATCTCTGTCAATTCATCTAACCAATATTTTTCAACACTACTTGGCTGTGATGTTTGGTTTTGGAGAAAGACAGGTTGCGCTACCAATTGGTTCTGCTGAGCAGGTGAGAATTCAAGCCATTGCAAGTATGTTGTTAATGGAGGCGGTTGTGCATAGGCCAATTTTTGCTGAGGCTACAAGTAAGGAGGGACCGAAGGCGCCTGACTCATGGGCTTCCTTGGATGAGGCACTATGGGTAGTTGCGACACTTGGTTCATTAGGGGCATTTGATGTTATAGAGCTTGAGTGAGTCCTTGAAGCTACATGGGATGAGAAACATGCCCCAAGGAGGGAAGTGGGCCGAAGATGTTTTGTCCCAAGTCAGTGTTGGCTATGACTACTTCAGCATAAACATCCACTAATCTAGTAGGAGTGGTCACATCCTCTTCACCAATGCAGCTGTGAGGCTGTCCAATATTGCATAATAAACTAGCAAGGCAACAAAATCATTCAACACATAGGGAGCCTGTAACCTTGTGTATGCTCGATGGAACTGATCATTGAAGGATATGATTGGATTGTTAACCTCCCTATGGACAAACATAAATTGTTGGTACAACTCTAAAGGGCTAATTGGGATCTTATATTACTGTAAGAAAGAATTCATTAACATGTCCCCGGTTGTGATGGATCCCATCGACAAGTTGATATACTAGTAGAAGGCATCTTCCCCCATAGAATAAGGGGAACATATACACACTACATCTTCATAGTCAATTTTAATATCTTTCAACATTTCTTGGAAGATCTTTATGTGTTCTTCAGTTGTCCTTTGCGGATCCTAAGGATTGAACTTCATGCAAAATCTCTTCGGGTTCTTAGGCATATCATGATAATAATTGAAGGACAATGGAGAAGGATTGTTTCCCTACCAAGCCACAAGGGGAGGCGGGGGGAAAATTATTGTTGGACTATAACTTGGGGCTACACAGGGGCAGCGGTAGTTGGGACTTCACCTTGGACTTGGAAGGTAGGGACCGAGACAACACCCAGGCTATGGGAAGTGAGGGGTTGAAAGGAAGTTTGGGATGGTTGGACGAAAGAGGGGAAAGTAAAAGAGGAAGGGTGAGTGTGTGGTAGATGGAAGGAAGCTGGGGGTGAATGAGATGGAATGGATGAGTAGGATGGGTCTGAGTCTGATCTTTGAGTCCTTCTTGCCCTTATGGGGGGCTACACTTCTTGAAATTCCCCTTTGTTGGGTGTAGATCTTAGAACTCTGTGGAATCTCTTAGAGGAAAATGATCCAATTTAATCCAGCTTAACTTCAAAGTGGCCCTCCTTCTAGCACCAGTTCTATTTATGGGCATTTTATCACTCCTCAACATAGGCAATGCATAGGTGCATCACCTCTCTTGAAAGGAAATCTCCAACAAGAAGTTGCTGAAAATCACCCCAAGGTCTCTCGGGTGTCAGGTCATGATTTGCTTGGAATATCTCAGTTGTTTTAATGTGATCTTGTTGGTGATCACAAGGCAGACTTATGAAAGTTAAACTAGAGAATAATTGGTTCTTTTGGTGGATTTTTTAAGATGGGAAGGTACATCATGATTTTTGTAGGTTCAAAGAACAGTCTGAAACTCCTATTTCAACTTCAGATTTCACTTTACAATATGTAATGAACCTTGTTCAAAGTCATTATTTTAAAAAAAGGAAAAATGTAAGGGAAGATAAGGAGTTCCTAGAATTGAAACTAGAAATGAATAGTGATAATGGAGAACCCTATAGTGGAAAGCCTTCCCAAAACAAAGTTCCACTTAA
This sequence comes from Sequoiadendron giganteum, assembly GCA_007115665.2. Classification (NCBI taxonomy): domain Eukaryota; kingdom Viridiplantae; phylum Streptophyta; class Pinopsida; order Cupressales; family Cupressaceae; genus Sequoiadendron; species Sequoiadendron giganteum. Next base: position 272,223,341 of record CM021108.1, on the reverse strand, counting down.
CCAAATTGAATTACAGTCTCATGAAAATTGTGCAAATCTTCTAAGGTCTATATATTTTCAACCTTTCATTCACCGTAAAGCATGAACAAGAGAGAGAATTTAAATGCAACACTCATATAATATTCAGAATAGCTTTACATTGCAATTTATCATCAATAAACAACAAAAAGCATGAACAAGGAAGGGCATCAACACAACATAATTCTTCAAAACCAATGAAAAACATTAACTAATCTACTAAAGCATGTAAGAACACATAGAACATAAAAGCTAATTTACTCGAATTCACTACATATGACAAGCAGAATCATGCAACATGAAGTTGGAACTCAAGAATCCATTAAATCAAAGAAATTATATTAACATTCCAGTAGCATGTCTTTACAACTCAGATCTCTCTTGAAAATGAGTGGAGATCCCCTATTTATAGTTTTCCAAAAAAAAAATGAATTGAAAATATTTAATCTCATTGTGTGGACAAGATTCACTAAAAACTAGGGTTTCACCTACCCCCAAATATTTAGCAATTTATAAATACATTCTTTGTCCTTTTCCTATTTTGTCTTCTTGTGGGGCAACATTGTAGCTCTTTTCTCTTCTAGCTGATTTCCTTTATTGCAGCTACACTGTAAGGAACTCATCATCAATCACAGGATTTCCTTCATGCTTCTTTGCAGTGGCATATTCCAAAAATTTTCCTATCATCATTTGAAGCTTATCCCACTCCCTTATGTCATATTGGAGCAGCTAGAAGCTCCACTTCTTAGATCTATCAGTGAGCACATCCTAGTCCTTGTCACATTTGGTTGTATTCTGCACTACTTGTTTGGATTAGGTGAAGGAACAAGCAAAAAAATCCATGAAATCTAGGGTGAGGACATCAGTTTCCCCTTCATTCATCTTCTTTAGGAAATACAACCTTATCTTTTTTGGATCTATCTCAACTGAAGGAATGTCAAAATCTTTCATTAATTTGAGGTACTCTATGCATGCCATTCTAATATCCTTAACCCAATCAATATCAAGCTCCACCTCATGGATCACCCATTCTAAGACTTCTTTCCTATAATCTAAGCTCATTTTCCATGTCTAAACAAGCCACTGATCATTCTTTGCCAATGCAAGCTCCTTTTCCCATAATTTTTTAGGGATCTTGAGGATAGCCTCAATCTTGGGGTATGTGATCTGGTACAACTCCGAGAAATTAGTGAAAAACTTCCTCATGGCCTCCATCTATTTTTGGATTTCTAGGAGCCTTATTTTTGTTCTAATGGCTCGACTGACTCCCATATGTCTTTTATATATAACATGTTGGAACCAATCTTCAATAAACGTGGGCCAAATATTTCTCTTCTCTAGTTGATTGATGTGTTCTTTGGACAACAATAATGGGGGAACTGACGATGTGGTGGGGAGCTCATTGGTTGATGACCACTATTGAATATAAGTTGTCAAATTCACCACCTAAGCCTTTAGCTCCTCTTTAGAGGTCTTATCTTTGTTGATTTGGTTCACGATTGTGGCGATGAACCCCTAAAGATGGTCGATTTTATGCTCTCTTATAGTTGTCCCCAAATTGATAGTAGAAATACTATAGCTTACTCCCTCTTCTTCCACAAACAGAGTAGCTATCTGTACTATCCTGGATCCTGAGGCATCCATTGTCAGATGAGATCTGACTATTTGTTTCTTCTCCTTATTTGTGCTTATTTGGGGTCGAGCCAGGATGGCCACCAACCTTTCCTTTGGATCCATTGGGGTCAAGGTCTTCTTTTCCAATTGCCATCCAATCCATTCAAATATCTGAGATCCTCCTTTTGGTGATCTATGACCACCTTCTTCCTTGTTGGTGTGTTCAATTTGTATTTCTTTATCACTTGAAGTCCCATGCCCTATCTTTGCCCCTTCTTCTTCATCTGAATCCTGGATGAATATTGTTTCTTTTCCTGGGGACTTGGTGGTTGTATGTTCCTTGGGGCTATCCCCCCCCTCAGAGGTTCTATCTTCTTCCTTTTCTTGTTTATGCTCGTGTTCTTTAGGATGTTCAACCCCTAGGATTTTTCTTGTTTTATCCTCATCTTCAGGCTTGTCTTCTTCTTTCTTTTCTTTCTCTTCCTCTTCTTATTCTTCTGAAGGAGGGATCTCTTTGTCATTTTCAAGGATTTGATCATTCTTCCCCATTGGAGGTTCAGTGTCCTCCATTTCCTCATCAGTGTCTTTCTCTTCATTGGAGGGTTGTTTCTCAACTTCTTCTCCAACGTCTTTGAGTTTTTGGGCCAAATATTCCTCGTGCTCTGGGTCAGAAGTTTCCATGATATACTTGGTGCCTCACTCCTCAACATATTCATTAGAGGATTATGTTTCCTCCTCTTCATGTACTACTTGATAAATTACTAGATTTTGATATAGGGGATGATCATGGTAGTCATCCCCCTCTTCCTCCATTTTTCTACTTGCTTCCCTTTCTTTCCTATCCAAATCCTCAGATATTTGCATCATTGCTTCCATCATAGGTGTCTCATTTGGAGGAGGGATAGGGAGGCTAGTAATAGCCCGAGCCAAGGTGGCTTATACTGCAGGATTTAGAACCCTAGACAACTTTGATAGTATATTTCTCATGTGTCGAGGTAGAGCCTCAAGGAGTGAGAGAGTAGGAATTATTGTTGTTGTGGTGATAGGTGGAAGAGATAATAATGGAGACATGGATGAGGAAGAGAGTGGAGAAGTGGTGGTAGATGATGAATCTATGGCTATGAATTAGGCTATAGGAGAAGTGGAGGCAAGGTGGATTGAAATATCCATCGCAGGAGGAGAAGAGGCAATCATCGCCTGAGAGGCAAGCAGAGAAGCAATAGTAGTGGAAATAGCAGTGACGGTGACTATGACAGTAGGTGTGGACCTTGGCTGCTCAATTTCTTGATCTTCTTCTTCATGGAGCAGGTCCTCCTAAATGGTGGGCATTCCTGTGAAACTGCCAATTTCCTTGATGCTTTCGAAGTTTCAACTTCTAAGGCTTTCCTTGAATAAACCTTAGACTTGGGTTGACGTTTGGCTGCTTCTTTTCTCTTCTTGGATCATGTAGTGGGAGGAGATATTAGAGTCTCCTCAATTGTGGAAATATTAGAAGAGGCACTACCAATCTCACTCTCCATTGTATCTTTGAGCTCCTCATATGTTAGGGTTACTCCCTGCAGCTTTAATTGAGAGACTTACCCATCGATCCATTTTTTTGTCCTTTCCTCAATAGGCCTTATCAAGATGCCAAGGTCATTAACCTCTTATTGATTCTAGTCAATTAATGGTAGTGATAGGTTGGAAAAAACACCATATCTTGGATCTACTACCATGATTTCTTCTTCAACTATCTGATCTGGCACTCGGAACAACTAGCACACTACAACCCCTCTCTTTGTTAGGACTCAAAAAATTCACTATTGAGTTGACTTCCACCCCATCTATGCCATATAATGTCACCCATTTTCAAGTGTTCAATGATGACAAACATATCTTGTAATTTATCACTAGCTTCGATGTATTTGCAACTCAGATAATTGATGAAGCTAAGCCTGAGGAAGCTAAATTAGATATAGAAGGGGTTATCAACCTCAAAACTAATACTATCCCTAGAGGCATGGTTTAACTTGAATGCATATTGACCTAGATCAAATCTGAGACCAAGATCGACAAGCAAAGAAGGATTCAATTAACAACTAGTGTGACCCTCACAATCTCAGAACAACCACGGAAATTAAGAATGTATTCATTGGTAAGGTGTTCATGCCTAGGGAGAAAAGTGGAATCATTAATGCTTTGCAGAATTACCAAAATGTGGCAGCATGGAGTTATGAATATTTAAAGATGTATGATACCTCCATCATTACACACACTATTCCCCTTAAGCTGGACGCTAGACCTTTCCGATAGTGACAGCGGCCCATCAATGCATTATTGGAGCCCATTATTTATAAAGAGGTGCAAAAGCTACTATCAGCTAGAATCGTGTTTCCTGTCAAGCACTCTACGTGGGTGGCTAATTTGGTCCTAGTAAGGAAGAAGAACAAAGAGATCAGGTTGTGTGTGGACTTTTGCAATCTAAACAAAACTTCCAAGAAGGAAAACTATCCTGTGCCTTTGTTGGCTGAGGTATTGTAGATTGTAAATGGATCACAAATGATGTCCTTCCTTGATGGGTACTCTAGGTACAACCAAGTGGTGGTGCAGTACAAAGACAAACACAAGACAACGTTCACCACTAAGTGTGAAACCTTTGCATATAGGAGGATGCCGATTAGACTCATCAACATTGGTGCCACCATCGAGTGTGCGATGGAAATCACCTTTAAAAAATAATTGGTAAGTGCATTATGATTTATATGGATGATCTTATGGTATTCTCAAACAATAGAGGATACCATGTCTCTGATCTATGCAAGGTCTTCCAGAGGTGCAAAGAAATTGGCATCTCTTTGAATCCAAAGAAGTGTATCATTGGAGTTACGAAAGGCAAGTTGCTCAAGCATGTTATTTCAGAATGTGGAATCTCCATAGACCCCAAGCATATTCAATGTCTTTTGAAGATTTAGCTACAAGGCAACAAGAAAGATCTGAAATCTTTCTTCAAAAAGATAAATTTCGTCAGAAAGTTCATCATAGGCTTTGTTGAAATCGTCAAGCCACTCAACGCAAAGTTGAAGCAAGATGCCAAAATTGATTGGACCCTAGAAGAAAGGAATGCCTTCGAAGAGATCAAGAAAGTTATTCTTGAGGCACCTATGCTAGTCAGCCCAGATTATCTAAGGCCCTTCTATATTTACTCCTTTGCTTCAGACCATTCGTGTGCTATCATTCTTGCTGAGAATGATGACAAAGGAAATGAGCATCCAATTTCCTTCATGAGTTCTCCCCTGAAAGATGTTGAATTGAGATATCACAATGTAGAAAAATAGGCATACGCTCTTGTCAGAGGAGTCAAGAAATTTAGACACTACATCTTGTGAGACAAGGTGCTCACCATCGTACCTGACTCAACAATGAAAACGTTGTTGATGCAAAATGAGATAGGAGAAACAAGAGAAAATTTGGTCACACTGCTACAGGAGTATGACATGGAAATTCAACCAATGAAACTAGTGCGAGGATAGGCCCTCACCTGAACAATAGCTAAGATAGTGGCTAAAGCAATACCTGAGCTTATGGTTCACTAATATCAGCTTGAAGATGTCTCTCTAGGAGAATGGTATGACAACATAGTCTACTACTTTCTAAACAACAAATGTTTTCCTCATCTCCAAGGTGTCCATAAATGTGCTCTTCAGCTGAAGAGAAGAAGCTACATGTTGCGAGGGTCTATACACTACAAGAAGAACCATGAAGGAGTCTACCTCCGATGCCTTGGAAAAGAAGAAGAAGCAAGAGTGCTAAAGGAATTCCATGACAAATTTGGTACTGGTCATGGATTAGGCCCCTCTACTGCTCATCAAATTTTGTGGGCAAGTTACTATTGGCTAACATTTTTCAAGGATGCCCATAGCCATGTTCCCTTGTGCCATGTTTTCCAGATCACCACAACTAGAGAAAGGAACGTTGATGCCCTGTTGCAACCATTCTTGGAGGTAAGGCCACTCGTGTAATGGGGTCTCAACTTCATTGGTCTGGTAAGCCCACCATCCTCTGCAGACCATAAGTACATTCTAATTGCCTTTTATTATTGTACTAGATGGATAGAAGCTATTTCATGTAGGCAATGTACTACAGAGGTAGTTATTGATTTCCTTGAAAGTTTCATTGTGAATTGTTTTGGTTGTCCATCTGCCCTAGTCTGTGATAATGGTCCCGCTTTCTCCTCACTAAAATTTTTCGGTTGGGCCTTTGATTGTGGTATTGCTCTTAAATTCTCATCCAACTACTATCCCTAGGGCAATGGCTTAGTTGATTGTACAAACAAAAACTTTGATTTCTATCATCAAAAATTTGCTCGATAGGAACCCCAAGGACTAGCATACCCAACTCCATTTTTCTCTTTGGGCAGATCACACACGCCACAAGTGTGCCTTGGGAAATTCTCCATTTCACCTTGTCTATGGCCTCAAGCCTATATTCCCCATTCACCTAAAAATCCCCACTCTCCACTTCATCAATAATATCTACGAAGAAGGGAGTCGATGAGAGGCTCATTTAGCCGAATTAATCCATCTAGAAGAAGTACATGACCGTGCTATTGAAAATTTCACCAAACATTAGGGAATAGTCAAGAGATGGTTCGATCAACGATCCAAGGTCAAGGCCTTTAAAATTGTTAATCTGGTCCTATGTTGGGACAAGGCCCATGAGAATAAAGGGGGACATGAAAAATTTGAAAAGCTCTAGCTTAGCCCCTTTCAAATTGTTGAAATCCTTGGAGATAATGCTTTTCACCTCAAGACCTTAATCGAAGAAGATGTCTTGTTACCCATCAATGGGCAACACCTTAAGCATTATTTCCAAGCCTGATCCCTCCTCGGTTGTTCTTGTAAATAACTATATATAGGCTAGTTTAGGTTTCTTTTGTTTCTTTGTTTTATTTTGCTGCTTTGCTTCTCCTTTGTTTATCTTTTTTCCTGGCCGCTCTTGTTTTGTTGAGGGTGTTCTTCATTTTTGTTGTGGGTGTCATGTTTAGTTTAATGAATAGTTCACTCTATTTTTTTCTTATGTGTTCTTCAGCTAAGTGTTCACTCTAAATTACTGGTCTCAGATTGTTGACATGGAATGGTCTCCTCATTTGAACTTTGACTTAGAACTTGACCCTTTGTTGAATCTTCCTTCTTACATTCATCTCAGATTCTACACAAAGCATACACTAATTATTTCTGAAGACCTCTATAGCAGTTGTTATGATGACTCGACAAGTGAAAAATCTTAAGTCTTCTCTAGTGACCACTGTGATTCCCCAAACCCACAATAGGCTTTGATGCTTACACGGTTAAGCAAAAGAAAAAAAAGGTATTAAAAAAAATATTGAAAGAAAAGAAAATAAAATGAAAAATGTTGAAATTAAGCAACCGTATGGGTGTGTGGATAACTCTACCGGGGCTATGGATGCCCGACTAGCAGTAAAGAAATGTTTGTGGGGCACAATGACAACTCTATCGGGGCTATGGACACCTGATTGGCAGCGGGGAAATGTCCAGGTTACTTTTGGGGTTAAACGATTCATGTAGCTTGCTTGGTTTCATTAGTTTCCGCTTGTCACAGTTTCTAAGGGAAGCGAATGAATTCACTATATGCACACAATTTTGAGATTTTCAGTGGGCTGATTCAACTAAGGATCTAGTTCTCCTAGTTAACTTTTGGAAACCGACCCCTGGTCTACGAAACCAGATATTTTGGATTCTGAATGAGCACTTATCCTTAGAACACTCAGAAGGTTCCCCAATAGAGTCATCAATTGTTGTGCCTTTAGCACACACGACCTGTTCAGAATGGGGATCCTCTCTCTTTTCACTTTTCCAGGTCACTTTTTTCACTGCCTCATTTTGAGTGCCCCCAATTTTTTGTCCTAAGTGGTCAAGGAACCTTAGAAGAATAATCTTGATTCGACCATATTTTCTACCCTCAAATTTCCAAGGTCTTAAGTCTTTACGGAATTTCCCTGGCTGTTTGCCTTTAACCCTTCAAACTGGCATCTTTTGGGCAATGCGGGTCTGCCCCTATGGGTCACCCTATGTGGGTTTCCCTTGAGTCTTCACCATTTCAAATGGCTTTCTCCTGACATCCTCCCACCATGTGGGACCCATAGCCTAGTTTTCTCTTTTCACTGTCGATCATTCGAGATGGCTAACCGCTGGCCGCCATCCAATTGGAAGACTCTATTGTTCCTGCCACCATTTTAAAAATGATTGCCCACCAACCCTAAACATCATTGTACTCTCATTTATGAGGGGCATTAAATGATGAAAAGGTCTATAAATAGCCCGATTCAAGCTATCATTTTCACCTACAAACTTCTAGAAAACTTGTTAGAACCTCCTGCCCTCCTCACCTCCATGTCTGCATCTCGCCTTCACCGATTTGAGTGTCATTGTTGTTGTGATTCATCATCATCCATGTGGGATTCTGAGGTAGGGTTGTTGTCACCTTTTTTTGTGTGTTTTTTTCCTAAAATTCTAAAATGGTTAAGTATTCTTTGGTTAAAACTTTGAAATTAGATAAAGAGTGCCTCCCTGACAAAACCCATGTTTTGAAATTTAGAGAAAACCCTTGAAATCGACAATCTCGATTCATCGAAACTCATCATTCCCACCATCATTCTTGGACCAAGGCATTCACTCCCTATGGGTCCACAGCCCGATCACCACTGTTGCTTCCCATTGAAAATGTTTAAACTTTAGCCAAACAAAAAACACTTCCACTAGGCCCGCATCTGTGGGATGTCCCCTTAGCTTGGCCAACTAGCAACCTCACCAAATTCACAAGTCCTAAGGGAGGATCCTTCGACCCTCTCAGGTCTGCGTGTGTAGGCCTCTACTTCCAAAATACCTTTGGGGCTTCTTGTTTTTAACGGCCATCGGGTTAGTCCTCTTGCTACGTAGGTCCCGCCTCCGCGATTGGAATTCAAACTCAAACTCCTAAATCTGGAAACTCATTGTGGGTTTCCAATCGGGCTTCGCCATTTCAAACGACCTTTGCAACCTACCCTTCCACCCATCAAACCCTACATCATGGTCGCCACCCTAGGCTTAAGCCACCTTTTGTGGACCTCACACTGCAGACCTCCGTTCATAGATCACCATTGCATGGTCATTGTTATAATCAGCCTCGGGTGACCATCCCCTCACCCTGTGAACCCGAACCTACTACCACCAACTCACTTAAAAAATGAAAATGATTAATGATTAGGTCCTAGGAAAACCATCCCTTCCAGGTAGCGGTTCGAAGGATACCGTCTCACTCTCGTTGTTTCCAAACGGACAGTGATCCCTGTTGGTCCACTATGCAGAACTTGGCATAGTTGTTTCCCTTCTACTATTCATGAACAAAAAATTAATGCGTGTGCTTCCTGTGGACCCGATAGTGTGGGCCTCTTCGATCGAACTTTCGACCCACTTGCGTCATTTCAAATGGCTGAAACCTAACATCTTCTCACACCTGCTATCTTGCACTCTCAAACTTCAATGATAAGGCATGACCTCTATCCCCCGAGGCTGTGGATCCCACATCGTGGGATGCCACTTGTGGGGCATCACCTTGCCAGTGTTGTTTTCAATGGGAAAACCTCAAATGGTCGAGTTACCCTCTACTTTTGCATGCTTAAAAGATGGTCTAAATGCATCCTAATCTTCAAAGTGATCTCGACCCATGTGCTAAAATTGCTTGATCTCCTTAGTGGACCCCACATTATGACTAAATCTTGGCACGGGTACAACCATGCGGGTCGTTGTGCCTTGTTTGTCATTTTTCCATAATTGCCTTCAAAACGACAACCAGCCTAGGGAATTCTGCACCCTTGGACCCACATTGCCTTAACTCCCTCGAAAAAGTGTCTAACAATGAACCAAAAGAGATGTTAAGATCTTTGAAAGCTAGATTATCTGATTTACCATCATTTTAAAGGATTTTGGCTAATGTTCCTCATGTTTTTATGCTTGAATTTTTTACTGCTCCTTTGTCTATGAAATATATGGACCTAGTTGCAGAGTCTTTAGGGGCAGCCATGGAGAAGGACAAAGGAAAGAAGATTGACAAAGCACCTAGGGGTAAATAGGATAAGGACCAAATGAGATACAAGTTCCAAGGGCAACCCCTCAATTCAAATGCTACCATAGATTTGAAGGAGATCTCATATTTTAATCTAGGACATATTGATATCGATGAATTTAAGCAAAGGGTCTGAATCAACCTCATGAAAAAAAATGATAGAATAATTAGAAGCAGTGAACTGGCCAAGGTTTTTGGATTCCCACCTGCTCTCATAGCTCTTGAGCTTGTAACGGCCTGTAGGTCGGCATATTAGGAGGACACAAAAATAATAGTAGACAGGGTGTTAGAACTATAAAATTTTGAATTTTTACAGTCTATTGCATTCATGAATATTCCATCATTTAGTCCTTAAGCATACAATCCCCTCTTTGCATTGTATTGTGTATTCCATGTCATATGACCCATTTTAATCCAATTACCTCTTCTCATTCTATTAAAAAACCATAATTGGCAAGACATGATAAAAGTCTCCCCGAGATATATTTTCACTAACATGTGTTGGTTGCAAATAGTTGGCAGGATTTTTCCTTTTGTTTCAGTGACTAAGAAGGTTCATGTCGGCATATATTGGGATATCGTCATAGTGTCACAATGAACTCTGTCTATCTTGCTGACTAGTAATGTGGCAAGGTCATTTCGGCCAAACTAATGGGTATCGGCATGAAGTCAAAGCGATATCATTGTGTATTGCCGATTGACTCGTAAGCAAAGTTTTTCGGTAAGACTTATGTCTTCGGGGAAGGTCTTCATAAGGTCATTCTTGTCTTGTCAAACTTGACACAAGGAGATTCAAGGGACTGCTAGAAAAAGTGTTGGGGTTTTACCGACTTAGAAGATATGTCGATAGAGATATGTGTTTCCAGGAGAGGAATCTTTTGGCGTAGGCTTCACCGAAGTTCGAGTGTTATACCAACAAGTAATTCGGGGTGAGTCTCACTGAATGGGAGTAATCTGTAGAGATGTTTTCAGTAAAAAAATTGGTATCGGTATGAGTCTTCCCAAAGATTTACTATCTTGCCGAGAGTGTAACTTCATTTGTAGTTTTTTTTCGGCGAAACAGTTTAATGGACATGCCGAAGTGATAATTCATCAGTGAAAGGGGTAATTTTGTCTCAGCGACTATAACTGGAGAGAAATGCATATCGATGTGACATATTAAGGTCTATATGATGTCTCCCTGACTCAAAATATTGCAGTGACATAGAAAACATGAGCAACAGACATCATTTCTTGGAGCCCAGGTGTCGATAAGAATATATTTTGTCCTGGCGAAAGGTGTAATAAACGTTGAAAAGGGGATTTTGCCCCAAGATTTGAAAATCTCTTATCAAAGGGACACTTGATGCGATAGTTCTAGTTTCAAATAGATGTTCATTCATGCTTCATTAATGGCGTGATGGGATATAACAGTAAAGATTGAATCAATTCTCCATTTCTGAATTAATTGCAAGTGAATTAGCGTGCTGAGCAGAGAATTTGGACATTTTCAGTCTGAAGAGCTCGAGTAGAAAACTGTAAGTGACTATTCCTTGGCTTTTACATTCTTGATTTTATAGAGCTTGAGAATGGATTCCTCTGGTTCTGGAAAGGGTAAGGGTAGAAAGCTTGTTGTGACTAGTTCATTAAAAGGAAAGAAGAAAAAGGTTGATACAGAGCAAGAGGGTACTGAAAGGAGATTAAATCAGGATCTTATTGATCAACTACCTGGTTCGGGCCCAAAAGCAAGGAGGTCTGCACAACTTAGGGGAGAGGTATATAAATTAGATGATAAGTGTAAGTTCATAAGTGATGCCTGGACTATAATAAGGGGTTATGAGCTTTTTATTTTCCATTATCATAGAAGAAATTGTTTTGAACCAGTCTGCAACCCATGGAAATTAAATGTAGGGAAGTTGGTGTGCCCTAATGTGTTTGTAAATGCAGAATTGATAAAGCTGCTTGCTGATAACTATGATCCAAAGCACAAGGCTATATGTGACCCATCTGGAAAGCCACAGATATATGTGTCCAAGGAAGCAATAGGTGAGGTTTTAAAATTGGAAGGGTTTTGTAATGAGGAAATCAGTTGTGAGGAGTTGGAGAAAGAGTTTTCAAGAATGGATACAATATATAAGGGTTGGAGGTTGCCTATCCATAGGATTAAAAGGGGTAATAAGTCAGAACCTTTGCAAGATGGCGAAGGGCCTCCTTATCATGTGGATTTGTTTGAGCCTTATATAAAGTACACATACTTCTCAGTGTGTCAAGTGTTAGGGATGGATGCCCTGGAGCTCATGTCAATTGTACCAATGATTATCACAACGGATATTCAATATCTCAACTCTAGGCCATTTGATTATGCTTCATATATTGCCAGGGAGCTTGATTCAGGGTTGATGGCCATAAAGAGTGGAGCTTCTATTGTTCATTTAAGACATTATTCATTGTTGATGCACCTGGTGTTGTATTATGGACAGGAGTTGGGAGTGTGGCCTTCAGAGATGAGAATTTCTCAAGTTGGTAAAGAGGGTGAAGCATTGCTTGTTCAATTGTGGACTTCCCTTTGGGATAGCAGGTTTGCTAGCTCTAGTTTCATTCATTTTGAGGAGTATTTGGTGAAAACATTGTACAAATTATATAGGTATCCCTGTAATTATTCGTTAACTGATGAGATCAAGAGGTTTCTTCGGCCAAAGGATTTCAATGGGCCTATTGATCATAATTGGGGTGACTGGTATTGTTTGGAAGGAGCCACAATGATTAGGGTATATGGGCTTGAAGGTACCCCTTTTATTCTACCAAAGATAGTTCCAAATAGGATTGCATATTTGGAAATTGTTAGGCAAATGGATTACAGCAGTGTCATGATTTTTAGTTCTTACGAGAAGCAGGCTTTTATGCCTAGTACATTATGCTTTGGTGATTTCACTGTGTTGGCTAAGGAGGGATATAATTCACTCCATGATAGGTTATTGCATTATAACATGAAGAATGGACCACCCAGAAAAAACTTTGACCCTGAAGGATACATCAATTCAGCCAAAGAAAGGATTAACTTTGGAAGGTATCAACATGTACCTTATCCTTTTGATGACATGATCAGAAATCTAGATGAAGAAGAAGTAGAGGCAGTGGTTGAAAGTTATAATCAGGGGTTACAGGATACAGGAAACTTGTCTTCTGGGAGTGAGGAAAATCCAATAAATAAAGTGCCACAGAGTATAATAGAGAAGGTATCTAGGTTGAGGACTCAAAAGAATGTTTGCCCGATTAGGGAACAGAGCCTTGAAAGTGGTGATGTTGATGCGAGACATATGGAATACAGGTCCTTTGTCTCAGATAATGAATTTATAAATTCTCCAGAGTTTAAAGCATTCTTGTACAAACAGAAGGGAAAGGAAATAAGAGAAGGAGTCGGTGCCATCACTTCTGGGAATGAAGAGCAACTCTTGGATCAATTAAAAAGGTGTGTGGATGATGAAATGATGAATATGACTCCTGAAAAAGGGACAAAAATGTTGGAGAATGTTGGCGTAATGATTTTTCTTGGACTTGATTTAAATTCTGCATTAGTGTTTGATAGTTTCTTAAAAGATAGTAATAATGCACATAAATTGGATAAGGATAAGGTGACAGAGGTATATGCAGGTTCTAAATTCAACACTGATGAGGGATCATTAATGATATGGGCTTTATACCCACCCCACAGGAAATCAATAGTGATTGATACAGAAAAGGCATTTGGTCATGTCATGACCTTAAAAGTTGGAGAGACTGATCCTGTGGTTACTACAGAGATTGGTATTGATATTGCCAAACTGAATAAAGCACAGATTCAGGAGTTGATAAGGGAAAGAGAAATGTATAAGGCAAATAATGAGAGACTATTAAGAGAGAATGATAAGTTGAAAGACTTGGTTGGTGTTCCAATAATTCCAACCAAAATGCTCACTCAAGGAGAAAGCTCTTAGACAAAGGATCATTGGGTTGGGTCAAGTGCTTATAATCAAGGAAAGTATGATGCCATTACAGCCATTGTTAAGAAAAGATAGGTCATTTTCACATCCTGGTTAAATCAATTATGGGGGAAGTAGTCTTCTACTCTGGATGCGGTGAAGGAGCATGAGCGGATGAATGAACGGATTATGGATAAATTTCATGAATTGACCATATGAGAAGAGGCTGGCAGTATTGCACTTGAATCTGCAAACAATATTATCAGTTGCCATCAAAAGTTCTATGATGAATTGCTCGGGGATAACCAGGGATTGGTCGAAGCTGCTAAGACAACTATGATTGCATTCTTTGATAGTGAAGGGGAATTGAAAGATGCCACTAGGTGGAAAAATGAATGTGATGCAGTGTTGAAGGAAATCACAAAGACAACTTCTGCAGAGGATACAACGTTAGAGGAAGTGAGCGAGCAGATTGAGGAAATGATCAAGATGGAAACCACGATTAGGAATGTTGTTGAAGATGCGGATACTTTTAACTGCCAGAGCTATTTGGATTACCTTGCTATGACTCACTTATGGTTAACTAGAGCTTAAATTATCCCCTTTCTTTGTTTTAAACATTTGTTTTGTTTTCTCCTATTTTTGAAGGGACGCATCCTTTCATATTCTTAATGTATAAATGTCCGCTTTAAAAGCAATGTAAAAGGGAGTGAAGTAGAATTAGATAGAGGAATAGAGAAGACATAGCAGATATACAATTTTGAAAATGGATGAGACTGGTTGCATATGTAAATCATGGAGATATCAATGAAAATTTAATATAATGGTGCGATGTTTCTGGTATCAGTTGTTTATGATATTTGTTGAAGGGTATTATTGAAGTTGTCTCCATAATGGTGTTTCCTGGTTATTTGAATTAATGTAAACAAGCTTTTACATATTTCATCGATGCACATTTGTTGTACTTGTATGATCAATTAATTATCTCTTTCCAATAAAGATTAAATTCTCTGAATTGGTCATAATAATTAGGGAATATCAATTGGATTATTAAGGAGAACTCAGTAATCACAATATTGCATGTTTATACAAGTTATAAAGTAGATAAAATGCTGAACAACTTGAATGTCTGCCAGAACAAATAAACTTGTTTTAGATTTTCTTGACTCCATAAACCCTATAAGGCACTGGTCTTTTCATTTTCATCTTTTAGTTTCACCCACAATCTTTTATCTGTCATTTTGAGCATTTTAGGTTTTAGTTTTAAACATTATTGTGCTAGTTCTACCAAAATTGTTTTATTTTATCCATTTCAAATTGCCATCTTGGATAAATTAGGGCAATAAGAGAAATTCAAAGGTCATGTTTGCTTAATTCAAAGTAGGTATACCCGCCTAGGTCTAGCAGCATCTAAAGAGTAGAAGGTTTAATCATTTCATAGCCTTGTTCTGTTACCCTAAAACGTTGTGGAAGCTTGGCAAACTTTCATGGTTCAAACCGGTATTTTTGAGAGCTAACAAATTGGTGACTCTACTGGGGACAACAAAGAATCTATGCCTTAATCATAGAGTCAGAAGTCCTATAAATAGACTCCGCTAGGAATAATAAGTGACAATCTTTTCTCACTTTTAGAAAAGTGAGTGGCAACTCTAATTTAAAATATTGCAATATGAATGGAAGAAGATCTCAATTTAGGGGGGGTCATTCTGGGGCTCCTCCTGACAATAGTAAGTGGACGCATAAAGATGATAAGATTGACAAGGGTAAAGGGAAAAGTCAGGACATGTTCCTGACAAACAAAGATAAATCATCAATATCTTTTGGTGAAAATTGTTTTGACAAATGGAAAGATAGTTCAACTGAAGAGCCTTGTACCCCGGAAGATCAGAGGAATCCCTTTTACAACCCTTAGAAACAAGCCAAATTCAAAGCAGGACTCAAAGCTGAATGACTTAGAGTTCAACATGAATATGACCAAAAGATGCAGGGTGATCAAGATGGACTTACTAATCAGGAAACTCCTCAAGAAGATTATGAATCTTTGACTTATGATGAAATTAAAGCACAATTTGAATTTCAAAAAAAGGAAAGGGAAGAGCAAGAAAAGGCTCAAATGATTCAAGCAATAAAAGAATTCAAACTACAGAAAGCTCAAAACATTTCTCACATACCTGGTTTTCCCCCAAAATACTTACCACCCCATAAACATAACAATCATGGTGCTAGACATTTTCAACTGCCAAAGATCCCTCACCATCAATTTGGGAATCAATATAGACAGCCAAATCATCCACCCCATATTTCCACACAACATATACATAATTATCCACCTCCTGGTCAGTATCATGTTCCACAACAAAATTTTCAATATAATAACCCTATGTATCAGTATCAATATACTACTATGA
>CM021108.1:271895546-272207163 GCA_007115665.2 Sequoiadendron giganteum | reverse complement strand
ATTGCTAAGAGGGAATGATAAGTTGAAAGACTTGGTTGGTGTTCCAATAATTCCAACCAAAATGCTCACTCAAGGAGAAAGCTCTTAGACAAAGGATCATTGGGTTGGGTCAAGTGCTTATAATCAAGGAAAGTATGATGCCATTACAGCCATTGTTAAGAAAAGATAGGTCATTTTCACATCCTGGTTAAATCAATTATGGGGGAAGTAGTCTTCTACTCTGGATGCGGTGAAGGAGCATGAGCGGATGAATGAACGGATTATGGATAAATTTCATGAATTGACCATATGAGAAGAGGCTGGCAGTATTGCACTTGAATCTGCAAACAATATTATCAGTTGCCATCAAAAGTTCTATGATGAATTGCTCGGGGATAACCAGGGATTGGTCGAAGCTGCTAAGACAACTATGATTGCATTCTTTGATAGTGAAGGGGAATTGAAAGATGCCACTAGGTGGAAAAATGAATGTGATGCAGTGTTGAAGGAAATCACAAAGACAACTTCTGCAGAGGATACAACGTTAGAGGAAGTGAGCGAGCAGATTGAGGAAATGATCAAGATGGAAACCACGATTAGGAATGTTGTTGAAGATGCGGATACTTTTAACTGCCAGAGCTATTTGGATTACCTTGCTATGACTCACTTATGGTTAACTAGAGCTTAAATTATCCCCTTTCTTTGTTTTAAACATTTGTTTTGTTTTCTCCTATTTTTGAAGGGACGCATCCTTTCATATTCTTAATGTATAAATGTCCGCTTTAAAAGCAATGTAAAAGGGAGTGAAGTAGAATTAGATAGAGGAATAGAGAAGACATAGCAGATATACAATTTTGAAAATGGATGAGACTGGTTGCATATGTAAATCATGGAGATATCAATGAAAATTTAATATAATGGTGCGATGTTTCTGGTATCAGTTGTTTATGATATTTGTTGAAGGGTATTATTGAAGTTGTCTCCATAATGGTGTTTCCTGGTTATTTGAATTAATGTAAACAAGCTTTTACATATTTCATCGATGCACATTTGTTGTACTTGTATGATCAATTAATTATCTCTTTCCAATAAAGATTAAATTCTCTGAATTGGTCATAATAATTAGGGAATATCAATTGGATTATTAAGGAGAACTCAGTAATCACAATATTGCATGTTTATACAAGTTATAAAGTAGATAAAATGCTGAACAACTTGAATGTCTGCCAGAACAAATAAACTTGTTTTAGATTTTCTTGACTCCATAAACCCTATAAGGCACTGGTCTTTTCATTTTCATCTTTTAGTTTCACCCACAATCTTTTATCTGTCATTTTGAGCATTTTAGGTTTTAGTTTTAAACATTATTGTGCTAGTTCTACCAAAATTGTTTTATTTTATCCATTTCAAATTGCCATCTTGGATAAATTAGGGCAATAAGAGAAATTCAAAGGTCATGTTTGCTTAATTCAAAGTAGGTATACCCGCCTAGGTCTAGCAGCATCTAAAGAGTAGAAGGTTTAATCATTTCATAGCCTTGTTCTGTTACCCTAAAACGTTGTGGAAGCTTGGCAAACTTTCATGGTTCAAACCGGTATTTTTGAGAGCTAACAAATTGGTGACTCTACTGGGGACAACAAAGAATCTATGCCTTAATCATAGAGTCAGAAGTCCTATAAATAGACTCCGCTAGGAATAATAAGTGACAATCTTTTCTCACTTTTAGAAAAGTGAGTGGCAACTCTAATTTAAAATATTGCAATATGAATGGAAGAAGATCTCAATTTAGGGGGGGTCATTTTGGGGCTCCTCTTGACAATAGTAAGTGGACGCATAAAGATGATAAGATTGACAAGGGTAAAGGGAAAAGTGAGGACATGTTCTTGACAAATAAAGATAAATCATCAATATCTTTTGGTGAAAATTGTTTTGAAAAATGGAAAGATAGTTCAACTGAAGAGCCTTGTACCCCAGAAGATCAGAGGAATCCCTTTTACAACCCTCAGAAACAAGCCAAATTTGAAGCAAGACTCGAAGATGAACGACTTAGAGTTCAACATGAATATGACCAAAAGATGCAGGGTGATCAGGATGGACTTACTAATCAGGAAACTCTTCAAGAAGATTATGAATCTTTGACTTATGATGAAATTAAAGGATGGTTTGAATTTCAAAAAAAGGAAAGGGAAGGGCAAGAAAAGGCTCAAATGATTCAAGCAATAAAAGAATTCAAACTGTAGAAAGCTCAAAACATTTCTCACATACCTAGTATTCCCCCAAAATACTTACCACCCCATAAACATAACAATCATGGTGCTGGACATTTTCAACCGCCAAAGATCCCTCACCATAAATTTGGGAATCAATATAGACAGCCAAATCATCCACCCCATATTCCCACACAACATATAAATAATTATCCACCTCCTAGTCAGCATCATGTTCCATAGCAAAATTTTCAATATAATAACCCTATGTATCAGTATCACTATACTACTATGATCAGACAGTTTGATTTGGCAGGGTTTCAGTTGTGCCCTTACCCTATGGATGGTTCTTGGAGAAGTTTGGTGCCTAAATTCACAAGGAGTAATGCAATCACTGCCGAAGATCATTTAAGGAGTTTCAATGCTTTTATTCAAGATTTGGATGTACCTTATGAAGATTTACATATGAGGTTATTCATGATGTCCCTTGTTGAGGAAGCTAGGGATTGGTTTAATAGTCTGGCAACAGCTTCTATTTATTCCTTTCAGATATTTCAAGATCAATTTCTTGAACAGTTTGGGAACCTAAGTGCACCAGACGCTGCTCTTCATGAACTGATGCGTATTCAAAAAGGTTAGAATGATTCAATCTTTGATTTCAATAGAAGATTTAATAAATTACAAAATAGAGTACCTCCCAGATCAAAATTACCAGACTCAGTAGCATTAAGTGTATACCTGAATGCATTTGACCCTAAAATAGGGTATGAATTGAGAAATAGGTTCCCAAGGAACTTAGCTGAAGCACAAAAGACAACGTTAACAATTGAGAACAACATAAAGGCTATTGGGATAATGAATAAAAGAGACAACCCTCGAGTTCCTCAACAAAACAATAATTATCAATATAAGCAGGAGAATACATATAGGAAGGATAGGCCTAGACTACAAGATATGCCTTATAACACAAACTGGAAAGATGGAAAACCTATGACAGATAGGCCTAGAGATAAGGATACTCCTGATCCATTGAGAAAGAAGGGAACATATATGGTGAATAACAATTATTTTTGTGAAGCTTGTAATAAACCACATTCCCCCGAGTATTGTGTTGTAGCCCAGAGGATGCATGATGAAGGAGTTTTAATGGGAGATGGTGGAGAAGATCATAAGGTCTACTTAACTTCAAATGTTCTTCACCATGTTGAGGAGAGATATTCATCTTCAGAAGAAGGAGGTTATGAATATGATGTTGTAGAACAAAGGTACAAGATCCACATGGCTGAGCAGCAGGTCTTTTTTTATTTTGAGGATGATT
Organism: Sequoiadendron giganteum; assembly: GCA_007115665.2. Classification (NCBI taxonomy): domain Eukaryota; kingdom Viridiplantae; phylum Streptophyta; class Pinopsida; order Cupressales; family Cupressaceae; genus Sequoiadendron; species Sequoiadendron giganteum. The sequence continues at coordinate 272,203,659 of CM021108.1, read as the reverse complement.
ATGTAGAACCACCACCTGTTGAGGTTCCCTCTCACAGTAGTGTAAGGAGACTTACTAATGAGGAAATAGAGAAATTAACTGTTGCTGCAGGTGAAGAAGCAAAGAGTAAATACTAGTCGAGAAATAGGATAGTAAATGAGAAGGAAGGTGTCCCTAGGGGTATTTTTATGAAAGATTAGAAAGTTGTACGAGGAGTGTCAAAAAAGACTGAGAATAAACAACATGAAGAAAGAAAACAAAATCCTATCCAAAAGGAGGCAATAAAAGAATTACACAAAGAAATTCAAAAGACAGATCTATCAAGTAGGAGGGAAAAAGAAGAAAACAAAGGAGAAACATCAGAGCAAAAGAAAGTGATTAAAGCAGAAGGTTCTTCTTTTGATTTCACTCAAGCTTTATCTCAGGTAAAAATGTCTATCCCACTTCTAGAAATGATGAAAATTAAAGAATACAGGGACAGTGCAGTACAATTGATAACAAATGAAAGTGAAAAACATGTAACTTCTGAAAATAGAGTGACTGATAAAAATAAGCAGGATAAAGTGAACATTCCAGAAATTTGTTTGAGTAATGTGTTGACAAGTCCACCACAAGTTGATCCTTTCTTTACTACATTACTCATAAATAACAAATTAGTGAGGAATTGCATGATAGATTCTGGTGCTGCCATGAATATTATGCCAGTGGGAGTAATGAAACAGCTAGGCATGTGGGTGGATACATATGAAGGAAAATGTTATGCGATGGATAACCGACCTGTTCCTGTGGTGGGTATAATGAAAGATGTGGAAGTCAAGTTAGCTGCTTATCCTCAAGTAGCTTACAATATTGATATAACAGTAATTGACACCCCTCCTCAATTCGGTATGCTTCTATCAAGACAATGGACAGCAGCTATTGGTGGAAATGTCCAATTCGATCTATCCTATGCAACAATTCCAGTAAATGGCCAAGAGGTGAAGTTGTACAGGGAACCAAGGATGAGTCAGCTTATTGATTATGTGCCACAAGATCAAATCAATTGTTTTTGTGATGTGGATCTTGGGAGTTTCAATATAGAGCCAGCACAACCAGAATTGACTAACAGTGATCCTATCAAAAAGCATGCTGCACAGAACCACAATGGTGTATGGAAAATGTATTTTGATGGAGCCTGCAACCAAGAAGGTAATGGAGTTGGGGTAGTATTTGTTTCACCTAAAGGTATTACATTTAAGTATTCATTCCTGTTAACTTTTGAATGTACAAATAATGTGGTAGAATATGAAGCTCTATTAACTGGGCTGAATATAGCAGTGAAACATAAAATTAAGCTGTTGGTTGTCCTGGGAGATTCAGAGTTAGTTGTCTCACAAGTCAGGTCAAAATATACAGCAAAAAACAAAAGACTAAAGTAGTATAGAAATGTTGTATGGATACAATTGAGTTGCTTGACACCTTTTCAATTGAGTGGGTAGATAGGTCATAGAATATAATGGCCGATTTTCTAGCTAATATAGCGTTGAAGAAAGATGATATTACATTGGCTGGAGTATCACAAATTGAACTCAAGACCAGGCCTGCTATACCTGATAATGTATATAATTGGCAAGTGTTTAATGATGAAACTGATCTTTTAAAATTCCTTCATTGTATAGACCAGTATGAAGCCCAAGAAATTGACTTCAATGCCTTTGTAGAAGAGGTTGATGGAAAAGAAACAGTGTTTGGGAAAGATATTTTGCAACTTAAAACTAATAAACTTCCAAAAGGGCTGGTGGCACTTGAAAGGGTATATGATGGAAATGATCGGTCTTTTGTGAAGCAAACACCAGTTGGAAAGGATGATATTGAAGAAATTAATTTGGGAACTGAGATGGCGCCAAAAAAGGTGTACATTGGTAAAAAGATAAGTCCTGCAATTAGGAAAATGCTGATTGATTTGTTGAGAAGGTATAAACATGTATTTGCTTGGTCTTATGAGGATCTGAAAGCATATAGAGAAGATTTGTTTCAGCATGAAATACCATTGAAAACAGATGCTAAACCATTCAGACAAAAGCAGAGACCTATAAATCCAATTTTAGAACCTAAAATGCAGGAGGAATTGATGAAGCTCAGAGATGGTGGAATTATTAAGCCTATCAGACATTCAACATGGGTTTCAAATTTGGTCCCTGTCAGAAAGAAAAATGGAGATATCAGATTATGTGTAGATTTTAGAAATCTAAACATAGCATCCCTTAAGGACAATTATCCTCTGCCAAATATGGAAGTTGTGCTGCATAAAGTGACAGGTTGTGAATTGTTATCTATGATGGATGGATTTTCAGGGTACAATCAGGTTAAGGTTAAAGAATCAGAACAATACAAAACAGCATTCACGACTCCTTGGGGGACATATGTCTATTTGAGAATGCCATTTGGTCTTACTAATGCAGGGGTGACTTTTCAAAGAGCCATGGATGTGGCGTTTGCTGATTTGATCAATATTCTTATGGTGGTGTATCAGGATGACCTAACTGCTTATTCCAAGAAGGCTGAAGATCATGTGCATCATTTGGAAAAGGTATTTATAAAAGCTCTTGAATATGGAATCAGTTTAAACCCCAAGAAGTGTAATTTTGCAGTTACAGAGGGGAAACTTTTGGGACATATTATTTCAAAGGAAGGGGTTAGGATATACCCTGAGAGGGTTGAGGCCATTGATAAACTACCTATCCCAAAAAATGTTAAGGCAATACAATCCTTCTTTGGACATATAAATTTCATTAGGAGATTTGTCTCTAACTTTGTTGAGATTGTGAAGCCCATAGCCAGAATGTTGAGAAAAGGACAGAAGATAGAATGGAATGCAGAGGCTTTGGACACTTTTGTAGCTATTAAATGAGACATCAAGGAGGCTCATGTTCTTAAGTCTCCTGACTTTTCAAAACCTTTTCAGATTTTTTCATTTGCCTCAATGCATATTGTTGCAGCTATTATGCTACAAAAAAATGAAGATGGTTATGAACAGCCTGTATCTTTCTTCAGCAAGTCATTATAGGGATCTGAATTGAAGTATGATATAATGGAGAAGCAAGCATTTGCACTAGTGAAAGTTGCAAAAGTATTCAAACCATATCTTGTTGGAGCTAAAGTGGTTGCTTATGTTCCTCATGCAGTAGTCAAAGATATTTTGACACAATCTGAAGTAATAGACAAAAGATGCAAATGGATCAACAAAACCCAAGAGTTTGATATAGAGGTACAAATTACTAAACTAGTCAGAGGCCAGGGTTTGGCTAAACTAATGGCAGAAGCTAATATTGAAGCAAATCAGGTTTGCAATATAGAAGAGGAGAATATAATTGCAAGCATTGAACATACCCACTGGTATACAAATATTATGTATTATCTTAAATACATGAAATGTCCAGAGCAAATGAATGAAAACCAGAGAAGAACATTGAAGTTACAAGCATCTAAATATGTTTTTGTGAACGGAGATTTATTCTGGAAAAACAGGGATGGTATACTGTTGTTGTGTTTGGATGAATTTAAATCTAAATATGTTTTGAGTGAAATGCATGAAGGAGTTTGTGGAGGACATTACTCAGCAAAAACAACTGCTCAAAAGATTATCAGGGCAGGATATTATTGGCCAAAGGTTTTTAAAGACTCTTTTGCACATGTAAGGAAGTGTGAAGCTTGCCATAAATTCTCTGAAAAACTAAAGTATCAGGGAGCTTTGCCACTTCGACCCATGCAGGATGATGCCCCTTTTCATCAATGGGGAATTGATTTCATTGGGGAAATACAAGAAAAATCAAGTGGTGGGCATAGCTAGATATTAGTAGTCACTGATTATTTTACCAAGTGGGTAGAGGCCATTCCAACCAAAAAAGCTACAATTAAGGTGGTGACACAATTCCTGATGGGTAATATCATTACTAGATTTGGTACACTGACAAGGTTGATCACTGACAATGGAATGTGTTTTGGATCAGATGTATTCAGAAGTTTTTGTAACACATATGGTATTGTTATCTCTTATGCAGCTCCTTATCATCCACATGCTAATGAACAAGCAGAATCTAGCAATAAGAGTCTTCTGAAGATTATAAAGAGGATACTAGGTTAGAACAAGAAGGCTTGGGACTCAAAATTAAGACTGGCTGTATGGGTTGATAGGATTACAGTGAAGAAGGCAATTGGGAAATCCCCATTTGAGCTAGTGTATGGAGCACAGGCCAGGATGCCTTTGCAGAATTTGTTACCAGTTTACAAGTTCATTCTTCAAGAAGATTTGGATATTCCTGAACCTATGGAGGGAAGAATGGAATAGTTGGTTGAACTGGATGAAATAAGGAGGGTGGCTCAAAACCAGAATGTAAATTTGTAGACACAGATGAAGTATTTATTTGACAAAAAGGCAAAGGATAGGAAATTTGGAGAAAGTGATTTGGTACTGATGTGGAATGCAAGGTGTCAGGAAAAGGGAAAACATGGGAAGTTTGAAGCTTTGTGGCTAGGGCCATTTGTGGTGGTTGGAAAGAAAGGTGAAGACTCATACTACTTGCAAAATATGGCTAGTGAGGACTAAGAATTGCCTGTACATGGGCAATTTCTGAAGCATTTCTTCTCTTAAAATAACCCAGAGGATTGAGGGTTTCCAGTGCATGGACAACTCTTGACGATTCTCTTTAAAATTCTTTTCCATGCACAGTAGTTTAAGATATAAAGGAATCAGGATTTGCAAGTACATGGACAATCTTGATTTTTCTTTTTCAAAATTCTTTTCCATGTACGGTAGTGTAGGGTATCATTCTTTTTCTTTACCATCTGCTCCATCATGCTCACATGTCCCATCATCTTGAATTTGGTCTGCTCATCCAGAAAACTAAATCCTTGCAATGATCTTGCTATCAGTCATCCCCAAATGGAGCCATTGTTAGAACTATAAATTTTTTGAATTTTTACAGTCTATTGCATTCATGAATATTCCATCATTTAGTCCTTTAGCATAAAATCCCCTCTTTGCATTGTATTGTGTATTCCATGTCATATGACCCATTTTAATCCAGTTACCTCTTCTCATTCTATTAAAAACCATAAGCGGCAAGACATGATAAAAGTTTCCCCGAGATATATTTTTACAAACATGTGTTAGTTGCAAATAGTCAACAAGATTTTTCCTTTTGTTTCAGTGACTAAGAAGGTTCATGTCAACATATATTGGGATATCGTCATAGTGTCACAATGAACTCTATTTGTCTTGCCAACTAGTAATGTGGTGGGGTCATTTCAGCCAAACTAATGGGTATTGGCATGAAGTCATAGCGATATCATTGTCTCTTGCCGATTGAATCGTAAGTAAAGTTTTTCGGTAAGACTTATGTCTTTGAGGAAGGTCTTGGCGAGGTCACTCTTGTCTTGCCGAACTTAATACAAGGAGATTTGGGGGACTGCTAGAAAAAGTGTTGGGGTCTTGCCGATTTAGAAGATATGCCGATAGAGATATGTGTCGCTAGGAGAGGAATCTTTTGGCGTAGGCTTCACCGAAGTTTGAGTGTTATACCGACAAGTAATTTGGGGTGAGTCTCACTGAATGGGAGTAATCTGTAGAGATGTTTTTGGTAAAAAATTTGGTATCGGTATGATTCTTCCTGAAGATTTACTGTCTTACCGAGAGTGTAACTTCATTTGTAGATTTTTTCGGTGAAAAAATTTCATGGAAATGTCGAAGTGATAATTCATCGGTGAAAAGGGTAATTTTGTCTCAGTGACTATAACTGGAGAGAAATGCATATCGATGTGAAATAATAAGGTCTATATGGTGTCTCCCCGACTCAGAATTTTACAGCGACATAGAAAACATGAGCAACAGTCATCATTTCTTGGAGCCCAGGTGTCGATAAGACTATATTTTGTCCTGGCGAAAGGTGTAATAGACATTGAAAAGGGATTTCGCTCCAAGATTTGAAAATCTCTTATCGAAGGGATACTTGATGCGACAATGCCAGTTTCAAATGGGTGTTCATTCATGCTTCATTAATGGCGTGACGGGATATAATAGTAAATATTGAATCAATTCTCCATTTTTGAATTGATTGCAGGTGAATTGGCGTGCTGAGCAGAGAATTTGGACATTTTCAGCCTGAAGAGCTCGAGTAGAAAACTCTAAGTGACTATTCCTTGGCTTTTATATTCTTGATTTTATAAAGCTTGAGAATGGAGTCCTCTGGTTCTGGAAAGGGTAAGGGTAGAAAGCTTGCTTGTGACTAGTTCATCAAAAGGAAAGAAGCAAAAGGTTGATACAGAGCAAGAGGGTACTGAGAGGAGATTAAATCAGGATCTTATTGATCAACTACCTAGTTCGGGCCCAAAAGCAAGGAGGTTTGCATAGCTTAGGGTAGAGGTAGATAAATTAGATGATAAGTGTAAGTTCATAAGTGATGTCTAGACTATAATAAGGGGTTATGAGCTTTTTAATTTCCATTATCATAGAAGAAACCATTTTGAACCAGTCTGCAACCCATGGAAATTAAATGTAGGGAAGCTGGTGTGCCCTAATGTGTTTGTAAATGCAGAATTGATAAAGCTGCTTGCTGATAACTATGATCCAAAGCACAAGGCTATATGTGACCCATCTGGAAAGCCACAGATATATGTGTCCAAGGAAGCAATAGGTGAGGTTTTCAAATTGGAAGGGTTTTGTAATGAGGAAATCAATTGTGAGAAGTTGGAGAAAGAGTTTTCAAGAATGGATACAATATATAAGGGTTGGAGGTTGCCTATCCATAGGATTAAAAGGGGTAACAAGTCAGAACCTTTGCAAGATGGTGAAGGGCCTCCTTATCATGTGGATTTGTTTGAGCCTTATATAAAGTACACATACTTATCAGTGTGTCAAGTGTTGGGGATGGATGCCCCGAAGCTCATGTCGATTGTACCAATGATTATCACAATGGATATTCAATATTACAACTCCAGGCCATTTGATTATGCTTCATATATTGCTAGGGAGCTTGATTCAGGGTTGGTAGCCATAAAGAGTGGAGCTTCTATTGTTCATTTAAGACATTATTCATTGTTGATGCACTTGGTGTTGTATTATGGACAAGAGTTGGGAGTGTGGCCTTTAGAGATGAGAATTTCTCAAGTTCATAAAGAGGGTGAAGCATTGCCTGTTCAATTGTGGACTGCCCTTTGGGATAGCAAGTTTTCTAGCTCTAGTTTCATTCATTTTAACAAGTATTTGGTGAAAACATTGTACAAACTGTATAGGTATCCCTGTAATTATTCGTTAACTGATGAGATCAAGAGGTTTCTTCAGCCAAAGGATTTCAATGGGCCTATTGATCATAATTGGGGTGACTGGTATTGTTTGGAAGGAACCGCAATGATCAGGGTATATGGGTTTCAAGGTACCCCTTTTACTCTACTAAAGATGGTTCCAAATAGGATTGCATATTTGGAAACTGTTAGGCAAATGGATTACAGTAGTGTCATGATTTTCAGTTCTTATGGGAAGCAGGCTTTTATGCCTAGTACATTATGCTTTGGTGATTTCACTGTGTTGGCTAAGGAGGGATATAATTCACTCCATGATAGGTTATTGCATTATAACATGAAGAGTGGACCACCCAGAAAAAACATTGACCCTGAAGGATACATCAATTCAGCCAAAGAAAGGATTAACTTTGGAAGGTATCAGCATGTACCTTATCCTTTTGATGACATGATCAGAAATCTGGATGAAGAAGAAGAAGAGGCAGTGGTTGAAAGTTATACAGGAAACTTGTCTTCTGGGAGTGAGGAAAATCCAACAAATAAAGTGCCACAGAGTATAACAGAGAAGGTATCTAGGTTGAGGACTTAGAAGTATGTTTTCCCGATTAGGGAACAGAGCCTTGAAAGTGATGTTGTTGATGCGAGACATATGGAATACAGGTCATTTCTCTTAGATAATGAATTTATAAATTCTCTAGAGTTTAAAGCATTCTTGTACAAATAGAAGGGAAAGGAAATAAGAGAAGGAGTCGGTGCCATCACTTCTGGGAATGAAGAGCAACTCTTGGATCAGTTAAAAAGGTGTGTGGATGATGAAATGATGAATATGACTCCTGAAAAAGGGAGACAACTGTTGGAGAATGTTGGCGTAATGATCTTTCCTGGACTTGATTTAAATTCTGCATTAGTGTTTGATAGTTTTTTACAAGATAGTAATAATGCACATAAATTGGATAAGGATAAGGTGACAGAGGTATATGCAAGTTCTAAATTCAACACTGATGAGGGATCATTAATGATATGGGCTTTATACCCACCCCATAGGAAATCAATACTGATTGATACAAAAAAGGCATTTGGTCATGTCGTGACCTTAAAAGTTGGAGAGGCTGATTCTGTGGTTACTACAGAGATTGGTATTGATATTGCCAAACTGAATAAAGCATAGATTCAGGCATTGATAAGGGAAAGAGAAATGTATGAGGAAAATAATGAGAGATTGCTACGAGAGAATGATAAGTTGAAAGACTTGGTTGGTGTTCCAATAATTCCAACCAAAATTCTCACTCAAGGAGAAAGCTCTCAAACAAAGGATCATTGGGTCGGGTCAAGTGCTTATAATCAAGGAAAGTATGATGCCATTACAGCCATTGTTAAGAAAAGACAGGTCATTTTCACATCCTGGTTAAATCAATTATGGGGGAAGTATTCTTCTACTCTGGATGCGGTGAAGGAGCATGAGCGGATGAATGAATGGATTATGGATAAATTTCATGAATTGACCATACGAGAAGAGGCTGGCAGTACTGCACTTGAATCTACAAACAATATTATCAGTCGCCATCAAAATTTCTATGATGAATTGCTCGGGGATAAATAGGGATTGGTCGAAGCTGCTAAGACAACTGTGATTGCATTCTTTGATAATGAAGGGGAATTGAAAGATGCCACTAGGTGGAAAAATGAATGTGATGTAGCACTGAAGGAAATCACAAAGACAACTTTTGCAGAGGATACAGTGTTAGAGGAAGTGAGCGAGCAGATTGAGGAAATGATCAAGATGGAAACCACGATCAGGAATGCCATTGAAGATGCAGATACTTTTAACTGCTAGAGCTATTTGGATTACCTTGCTCTAACTCACTTATGGTGAAGTAGAGCTTAAATTATCCCCTTTCTTTGTTTTAAACATTTGTTTTGTTTTCTCCTCTTTTCGAAGGGATGCCTCCTTTCATGTTCTCAATGTATAAATGTCCACTTTAAAAGCAATGTAAGAGGAGAAAAGTAGAATTAGATAGAGGAATAGAGAAGACATAGTAGATATACAATTTTGAAAATGGATGAGACTGGTTGCATATGTAAATCATGGAGATATCAATGAAAATTTATTATAATGGTGCGATGTTTCTGGTATCAGTTGTTTATGATATTTGTTGAAGGGTATTATTGAATTTGTCTCCATAATGGTGTTTCTTGGTTATTTCAATTAATGTAAATAAGCTTGTACATAGTTCATCGATGCACATTTTTTGTACTTGTATGATCAATTAATTGTCTCTTTCCAGTAAAGATTAAATTCTCTGAATTTGTCATAATAATTAGGGAATATCATTTGGATTATTAAGGAGAACTCAGTAATCACAATATTGCATGTTTATACAAGTTATAAACCAAATAAAATGCTAAACAACTTGAATGTTTGCCAGAACAAATAAACTTGTTTTAGATTTTCTTGACTCTGTAAACCCTATAAGGCACTGGTATTTTCATTTTCATCTTTTAGTTTCACCCACAATCTTTTATCTATCATTTTGAGCATTTTAGGTTTTAGTTTTAAACATTATTGTGCTAGTTGTACCAAAATTATCTTATTTTATCCATTTTAAATTGCCATCTTGGATAAATTAGGGCAATAAGAGAAATTCAAAGGTCAAGTCTGCTTAATTCAAATTAGGTATACCTACCTAGGTCTAGTAGCATCTAAAGAGTAGAAGGTTTAGTCATTTCATAGCCTTGTTCTATTACCCTAAAACGACGTGGAAGCTTGGAAAAATTTCATGGTTCAAACCGGAGTTTTTGAGAGCTAACACAGGGATGGGAATATAATGGTTGATTTATCTGCCAAGTCAATAGGGAAGACCTTCCACATCCATACCTTCAATGAGATGGAGGAAACATCCAGATAATACAGTAAGCAGATGTGGGACACTGAACCCCTAAAGTGGAAGAAACTCATCAATCAATACTGGCTAAAGGAGAAGAGGGGCAGTGCAAATAAAGTGCCCCAAGAGCTCTTCCAAAGAGATTTCTATGAGGATTACCATGACTTGGAAACCTTATTCAGCAGAGCTATAGGCCTTGCAACTGCAACCTTTCTTTAGGAGTGGATGCTCTATTTTGTAGAAGAAATAATCCAAGGGGAAACCAAATTTTACTAGGCTAGAATGATTAGTAATTGCTTGCATGATAAATTTGTATCAGTAAAGAAAACCTCACAATTCTACATGACATTGCACCTAGTCTATTTTCTTTCCAACCGTGCCCAATATGGGGGACTATTCGTAGCACAAAATCCACCACTAGGAAGGGAGCTAAAGGTATATGACAAATACCCTCAGCTCCAATATAGGAATTTCAAGAAGGAATACTACAGAGTCAATGATGCCTTCATAGGCCATATTATAATAATTCTTGGAGGTAACTTTGAAAGAAGGATCTCACATAGTGCTAACACTTTGATCTATTGGTTCGACTTTCTTTTTATACAATTTTTGAATTTTACTTAAATTTGAGCCGAGGGTTTCTGAGAGAAACCATATAAGCTACCCTGGTACCCAAATGACTGGTTGATACTAGTTGAACTCTCTCGGAAGCTACACTGAGCATACACCCTCCTAAGCAACAAGCATAGAGCGTGGATTCCTTATCCCCTCTCCTTTGGTGAAGGAATGTATGAACTCCACACATCCCAGTGTGTAGAGTATTCTAATAAAGAACTTGTGGAACATAACCTGGAACTCCACACTACCTGATCACGGATGGATCCATACAGAAAGCTTAGGAAGATGGTTGGGATTGAATATGCCTAGCAGCATAATGTTGAAGAATTTTAGTCCAACTGCAGGGATGAAAAGGAAGTGTGTATGCAACACTACATGCACATGACGACGTGCTTTGACAAAATAGTGAAGTTGTTTCCAGTGCCAGATTAGATAGTTGAAGAAAAAAAGCATGGTAGTAGATCCAAGATATGATGTTGTTGCCAACCTACCACTATCATTAATCAAATAGAATGAAGAAGAGGTTAATTACCTTGACATCCTAACAAGGCCTATTTAGGCAAGGAAAAAATAATGGATCGATGGGAAAGTCTCTCAATTAAAGCTATAGGGAGTGACCCTAACATACGAGGAGCTTGAAGATACAATGGAGAGTGAGACTGACATTGCATATGCCGATGCTACCCAAACTAAGGAGACTTCAACATCTCCTCCACTACACAATCCAAGAAGAGAAAAGAATTGGTTGAATGTCAGCCCAAGGCTAAGGTGTATTCAAAGAAAGCCTTGGAAGTTGAAACTTTCAAAAAATCAAGGAAATCGGACAGTTTTATAGGAATTCCCACCATTTAGGAGGACCTGCTCCATGAAGAAGAAGAGCAAGACACTGAGCAGAAAATTTCCCCACCTTCTATCACAGTCACCACCACTACTATTGCTACTAACGTTGCTTCTTCACCCACCTCTCAAGTGATGATTTCCTCTTCTCTTGCGTTGAATATTTTAGCCCACCTTGCCTCCAATTCTCCTGCAGCCCAAGTCCTAGCCATAGATTCACCATATGCAACCACTTCTCCACTCTCTTCCTCATCCATGTCTCCATCATTATCTCTTTCACCTACCATCATAGCAACAATGATGCCTACTCTCTCGCTCCTCAAGGCTCTAGCTCGACATAAGCAAAACATATCGTCAGAGTTGTGTAGGGTGCTCCTAAATCTTGTAGTACAAGTCACCCTGGCTTAGGCTTTTACTGGCCTCCTTGTCCCTCCTCCTCTAATTGAGCCCCCTATGATCAAAGCAACTATGAAAATTTGTGAGGATTTGGATAGGAAAGAAAGGAAAGCAAGCAGAAAAAAGGAGGAAGAGGCAGATGACTACTATGAGCATCCCCTATATCAACATCTAGAAATTGATGAAGTAGTACACAAAGAGGAGGAAACACAATCCTCTGAGGAAGATGTTTAGGATAGAGGCACCAAGTATATCATGGAAACTTTTGACCTAGATCTCGAGGAAGAGTTTTCCCAACAACTCAAAGATGTTGGAGAAGAAGTTGAGAAAAAACCCTCTAATGAAGAGAAAGATACTGATGCGGAAATGGAGGACAGTGAACCTCCAACGGAGAAGCAAGATCAAAGCCCCAAGCATGATAAAGAGATACCTCCTTCAGAAGAACAAGAAGAGGAAGAGAAATAAAAGAAATAAGAAGACAAGCCTGAAGAAGAGGTTGAAACAAGAAAAATCCTAGGGGTTGAACATCCTGAAGAACATAGGCATAAACCAGAAAAGGAAGAAGAGAGAACCTCTGAGGGGAAGGACAGCCCCAAGGAACATATAGCCACGAATTCCCTAGGAAAATAAATAGTATTCATCTAGGATTTAGATGAAGAAGAAGGGGAAAAGATAGGGCATGAGACTTTGAGTGATAAAGCAATGCAAATTCAACACACCAGCAAGGAAGAAGGTGGTCACGAATCACCAAAAGGAGGATCTTAGATACCTAAATGACTTGGAAGGCAATTGGAAAAGAAGACCCTGACCCCAATGGATCCAAAGGTAAGGTTGGAGGCCATCTTTGCTCGAGCCCAGATAAGCACAAAGAAGGTGAAGAAACCAAGGGTCAAATCTCATCTGACAATAGATGCCTCAGGATCAAGGACATTACAAATAGTTACTCCGGCAATGGGAGAAGAGGGAGTAAGATATAATGTTTATACCATCAATTTGGGGACAACTACAAGAGAGCAAAAAATCAACCATCTTCAAGGGTCCATCACCACCATTATGCACCAAATGAATAAAGATAAGACCTCTAAAGAGGAGCTAAAGGCACAGGTGGTGAATCTGAAAACTTATATTCAATAGTGGTCATCAATCGATGAGCTCCCCACCATGTCGTCAGCTCCCCCATTGCTACTATCTAAAGAACACATCAGTAAGCTAGAGAAGAGAAAGAGTTGGACCAAGGCTACTGAAGATTGGTTCCAACGTGTTATATATAATGGACATATGGGAATCAGTTGAGCCATTAGAACAAAAAATAGGTTCCTTGACATCCAAAAATAGATGGAGGCCACGAGGAAGTTCTGCAATGATTTCTTGGAGTTGTACTAGATCACATACCCTAAGATTGAGGCTATCCTCAAGATCCCTAAAAAATTATGGGAAAAGGAGCTTTAATTGGTAAAGAATGATCAATGGCTCATTAAGACATGGAAAATGAGCTTATATTACAAGAAATAAGTCTTAGAATAGGAGCTCCATGATGTGGAGCTTGATATTGATTAGGTTAAGGAGATTAGAATGGCATGCATGGAGTACCTCAAATTAATGATAGATTTCGACATTCCTTCTATTGAGATAGATCCAAAAAATATAAGGGCATATCTCCTCAAGAAGATGAATGAAGGGGCGACTGGCATCCTCACCCTAGATTTCATGGAGTTTTCCACTTGTGCCTTTGCCTAATATGAACAAGTAGTGTAGAATACAACCAAATGTGACAAGGAATAGGATGTACTTACTAGCATATCTAAGAAGTGGAGCTTCCAGGTGCTCCAATCTGACATAGGGGAGTGGGATAAGCTTCAAACAATGATAGGAAAATTTGTGGAATATTCCATTGCAAAGAAGTGTTGATGTGTTTTTTATGCACTTCTCAACATAGGTAATGCATAGGTGCATCACCTCTCTTGAAAGGCAATCTCCAACAATAAGTTTCTATAAATTACCCTAAGGTCTCTTGGGTGTCAAGTCATGGCATGCATGGAATTCTTCAGATGGTATTTGATGTGACTTTGTTGGTAATAATAGGGCACACTTAGAGAAGTGAGGCTAGAAGGAAGTTGGATCTTAGAATAGAGTTATTGAAGTGGGAAGTTAATGTGCAATATGTTGTAGGTTCAGACAACAATCTTAAACTCCTATCTTGACTTGAAAATTGGCTTTACAATGTGAAATGAATCTTAGCATAGTATTTTTATTAAGAGAAAAGAGAAAACATGTAGGGAAGGGAAGAGTTTCCTAGATCTACAACCAGCAACGAACAGTGATCATGGAGGGTTCTACTATGGACAACTTCCTCAAAATAGAATTTCACTTAACTAGATTTCTGCACAGTATCATGAAATTTGTGCAAGCTTCTAAGGACTGTGAATATTCAACCATTCATCCACCATAAACACGCATGAAAAAATAATAGAAGTTTGGAGCAGCTTCAAATTTTATATCTAGACTAAGTTTGCACAGGTATCCACCATCAGTAAATAGCCAAAAGTATGGACAAGAAAGGCATCAACACAACAGAAAACTACACAACCATTGAACAACATTAACTACTCTATCAAAGAAAACTAAAATAGTCTAAATAGAAAAGTAAATCCTTCTACATCAGCTAACTATGGGATATGAACCATGTAACACAGAATAGAAACACAAGAATCCACCAAAATTCAATGAACTTCTATTAATATTTCTGCAGCATGCCTTTACAACAACTCAAATCTCTCAAAATGAGAGGAGGAGACCCCTATTTATAGTTTTCAAAAAGCTAAACATGTGGCCAAGATTAATTTGCATTGTGTGGCCAAAATTCACTTTACATTAGGGTTTCACCTACCCCCAAATATATGACAATTTAAAATACATTCCCATTCCTTTTCCCTATTTTTTCCTCTAGTGACACCATTGTAGCTCTTATATCTTTATCAAAATGTTGTCTTCCTTTTCTGTAGCTATATAGTGAGGAACTCATCTTCAATGACTGGTTTTCCATCACCTTTCTTGATACTAGTGTATTCTATGAACTTCAGGATTAATGCTTGGAGCTTATTCCACTCTGAAATATCAGATTGAAGCATCTGAAAGTTCAAATTTTTGGATCTGTGGGTGATCGTTTCCCAATCCCCATCATACTTGGCTAAATTTTACACTATTTTCTTAGACTGGGTGAAGGCATGAGCAACAAAACCCATGAAATATGTTGTAAGCTCACCAACGGTTCCATCTTCCATTTTCTTGTGAGAATTGGGCCTAACCTTTTCTGGATCCAATTCAACAGTAGGCATATCACAATTTTTCATCAAATTTAAGTTTTCTTCACATACCCCTATGATTTATTTTACCCAATCCAGATCATTTTCCAACTCATGAGGCACCTGCTCCAATATCTCCTTTTTGTGTTCCAGGCTTAGTTTCCAATTTTGCACAAGCTAGAGATCATTTTTGACCATTGCGAGCTCCTTCTTTACTATTCTTCCAGGCAACCTAAGGATTGCCTCAATCTTAGGATATGTGATCCTATATATTTATGGAAAATTGGTGCAAGTCTTCTTTATGTCTTTGAGATATTTCCACACATCCAAAAATTTATTTGTTGTCCTAACAACACATCCAATGCCCATATTTCCATTGTAAAGAACTTGTTGAAACCAGTCCTATGTGGCCTTCATCCAATTCTTCATTTTCTCCAGCTTATTAATATGCTCCTCTTAGAGCAGAAGCCACGTAGTCATGGATTTTATGGGAAGCTCATTAGTTGAAGACCACTGTTGGATGTACGATGTCAAATCAACCACCTGTGCCTTTAGCTCATCTTTGGTGGTCTTATCCTTGTTCATTTGTTGCACTATGGTGGAAACGGACCCCTAGAGGTGGTTGATCTTATGCTCTCTGGTGGTTGTCCCTAATTCAAAAGTTGAAATATTATAACTAACCCCATCCTTACCCATTACTAGGGTGGAAATTTGCACTGTCCTTGACCCCGAGGCATCCATGGTCAGCTTGGATATGACCCTCGGCTTCTTCTTCTTCTTAGTGCTAATTTTTGCACAAGCCAGGATGGCCTCCAATCTTCCTTTGGGGTCCATTGGGGCTAGGATATTCTTTTCTAATTTTTTTCCAAGCCACTTTGGTATTTGAGCTTCCCCTTTGGGTGATTCATGGCCACCCTCCTCTTCATGGTCCTACTACATTTGTGATTTTTTATCACCCAAGGTTTCCCATTGTATCCTTTCCCCTTCTTCCTCATCTGAATCTTGTATCATGACTATTACCTTTGGGGAGTCAGTAGTAGCATGCTTCTTGGGATTGACCTCCTTTTTAGAAGCTTCTTCTTCTTCCTTTTCTTCTTCATGTTCATGTTCTTCATGATAATCAATCTCCTGGTCATTTCTTGCTTCTGACTCTCTAACAGACTTGCACTCCTCCTTCTCTTGTTCGTCATGAAGGGGCATCTTCTCATCATGTTTAGTGCTTTGGTCATGTTCCCCTTCTGGATACCTATTGTTTGTCATCTCTATGTCTACAACCCTCTCTTTGATGATAGGTTGTCTTTCAGCCTCTTTCTCTTGAATTTCCTCGAGTTGCTTAGATAAATCCTCTTAAAGTTCAAGATTAGATCTCTCTTCAAGAATCTTGGCATTGGAATCCTCATCATCATCCTCAAAGGACTCATATATGACCTTATCAATTACCCGGTGCTCAAACATAGGATGCTCATGGTAGTCATCTACCTCCTCTTCTAGCTTCTTGGTTGCCTCCCTCTATTGTCTATTCAACTCCTTGAAAATTTGCATGGTGGCTTCCATCAAAGGAGGCTCGGTAGGAGGAGAGAGAACTGGGATTCTAGTTATTACCTGAGCAATAGCATCCTGCACAGTCGGGTTTGCAAACATCCCAGAGAGCTCTGATGGCATGTTCTACATATATTTGGTAAAGGACTCTAGGAGCGTAATAGTAGGCATTGTGGTCATTGTGTTGGAATTTGGAAGGGAGAAATATGGAGACATGGATGAAAATGAAAGTGGGGAGGTGGTGGCCGAAGAGGAATCCATCGCTATAACTTGGGCCATAGGAGAATTAGAGGCAAGGTGGATGGAGATGTCCACCGCGGGTGGAGAGGTAGTGACTGTTGTGTGTGGGATAAGCGGGGTGGTAGAAACAATAGTGGTGGTTGTGGTAGCAGATGCAATGGGAGGGGACTTAGGTTGCTCCTCCCCTTCATGAAGAGGGTCCTCCTATATAGGGGGCATTGTGGTGAAACCACCCAACCTCTTTTGCCTCTTAGAAGTTCCAACCTCTGCAGTCTTTACTGGAGAGTCTTTCAATTTGGGCTGATATTTAGTCGCATCCTTTCTCTTTTTCAATCTTTTGATGGGGGGAGATGATGAGGTCTCTCCTGTTGAGGTTTCCTCAACTGTAGCACTATTAGTTTCACCCTTATGTGGGTGTTAAGGCTCTACAAATATAAGTTATATACCTTGCTACCTCAATTGGGCAACTTGCCCATCAATCCATTGTTTAGTCCTCACCTCAATAGGCTTAGTGATAGCATCAAGGTCATTGACCTCCTCTTCATTCCAATCTATTGTTGACAATGGCAGGTTGGCAATAGCATTATATCTTGGATCTATTATGGTGCTTTCTTCTTCCACTACCTACTTTGGCACCAGAAATAACTTAACCATTTTGACAAAGTAGGCTATCATGCACATATAATTCCGTGTGAAAACCTCCTTGTCATCTTTACAATTAGCCCACAAGTCCTCAACGTTGTGCAAGTGAGCATATTCTACTCCCAACATCTTCTTGAGCTTACCATAAGGATCCATCTGTGGACGAGCATCTTTAGGTTATATTCATTGAGCTCTTTGTCAAAATTCTCTACACACTGAGAAGTATGGAGCTCATACTATCCTTGCCCAAAGATAAGAGGGTAGGGCACTCTTTCCCAATTCTTCTCGCTTAGGATGGTTTGTGACCTTTGCAGTTGTTGGAAAACTTCAAGTAATATTATTCAGTCGTTTGGATACCAGGGCAACTTATATGGTTTATCTAAAAACCCCTCGGTTCAGATGTAGGTGAACTTCAAAAACTGAATGAATAGGAATCTGAATCGATGGATGAAGCCATTGGCATTGTGTAAAATTCTCCTTTTAGGATCACCCCCTAGCAATTTGATGACATGGTCAGTGAAGGCGTCACTAACTCTGGAGTACTCCCTCTTAAAATTTTTATATTGAAGCTAAGGGTACTTTTCACATACTTTCAGCTCTGTTCGTGGATCTGGGTTCGGTGCTGCAAATAAGCCTCTGTACTGGGCACGGCCGGTGAAAAAATACACAAGATAAGATGTCATATAAAACTTTGAGGTCTTCTTTACTTCCATAAAATATTCATGCAAACACTTGTTGATCATTCCTTCCTAGTAAAAGTAAGTATTCCCTCAGATCATTTCCTCAATGAAGTAAACCATCCATTCTTGAAAGAAAGTAGCGGTTGCAAGACCCATGACCCTCCTCAAGAGAGTCATCAAGTCATGGTCATCTTCAAAGAATTCATTTTGGTACAATTCTTGGGAAATTTATTGGAACTTCCCCTCTTATCCTTCAGCCAGTGTTGGTTAACCAATTTCCTACACTTGAGGGGATATTCATCCCACATCTATTGGCCATATTCTATGGTAGCCTATTCTATTTTACTGACTGTAGGGATGTCGAAGGTGTGCCCAATGGATTTGGTGGAAAATTTAGCTAATATGTTTCCATCCCTATCCATGATTTTCCTAGTATCTTCTCGATGTGCCTCTCTACAAGCTAGTACAAGTTCAGGGGCAATAAGGGCTGGTAGGAATCCTGCGGCCTTGGCAAACCCACTTGCTCTGATTTTTCAAGCATTCTTTGTCTTAGGATTTATCCTCACCCTTTGTTTAAACTGATCGAGTTCAATATGCCCCAAGGTGGTACTTGAGATGTCCTTCCACTTAGTGAGGAATTTGGAGTTAATGGGCACCCCCTAGAACTTATACCTCATTTGATCTTCGTCCTCTTTGCCCCGAGGGGACTTTGTGATGTTCTTTCCTTTATCATTTTTTGCAGTCGTCCCCAAGGTTCCAACAGCTGGTTCCATATATCTTGCAATGAAAGGAGGCATTAAATGATACAATCATGAAATATAAAGAATTCCAACCAACATCCTACAAAAAAACATTAGATTACATAATTCATGCATAAAAATCCCTTTAAAGATTACTTTTGCCTTTCGCTCAAGCAAAATTGTGTAATGCGGGCCTAGGGGTGCAGACTTCCCTGGGCTAGTAGTTGTTTGTGTCTTTCATTAGATTGGTAGGATGGAGCTCCATAATGTGGGATCTGCTGGGGTGAAGGACGGTTGAGGCATGCGGGCCAAGAGATGTGGGAAGATGCCAAGGGTTGGCCATTCAAAATGGCGAAGTGGGCACAAAAGTTCGCACATGGAGTTCCACGACATTTTTCCTACAGAGAGTCATAACCATTCATTCTTATTTTCATTTGATTGTTAGTTTGATGGTGAATAGAGGTGCGAGATCCATAGCGCAAGAAGACACAGATTGGAGGTCATTCAAAATGATGAAGTAAAGACGAAGTCTCGCACGCGGTGTTCCACAAGACTCTACCCGTGGAGCCCAAGAGTCATTTTGGCACATTTCAAAATGTCAATAGCCTTGTAGGTAGCAAGTTCTGATGGTCGAGTGGACGTCATTAGGAGGTCATTTGAAATGGTGAGGTGAAATAGCTTAGAGTGAAATAAAGTCTGTGTCGATAGACCCTCCAGGAGAGGCGAACGATTCCTTTGTTGATTTTTTTGCACTCTTGAATGGTAAAGGGGCATGTGGAATCTGCAAGTCAGGAAGGTGGGTATTGGACAACCATCTAGAATGGAAATGAGTTGAAGGACACCCGCATAGCTAAGCCTGAGGAAGGTGATGGATGGATGATTGGGCCCTAATGTTTTGTCATTATTGAATCACTTGGTCAATTTCTGAAAGTTGGAATGACGCTAGAGGATAGTCATTTGAAATGGTGTTTCCAAGCGGGTGAAAGGCTTGTGGAGGCTCGTGCTAGTGGGTCTGCAAGGTGTGAAGGATGGTGCATTTGGTGGGCATCCTAAAGATTTACTATCAAGAGAGGAGGTCTCCCCACAAAGGTAGGCCCAATGAGGCCAATGGCCGATAGGGCTTGCGTTTGTTTTTTTTTAAATGGCCAAGCAGATGATGCAGGCCCGAGGACACAGGATGTCACACCTCAAGAACAACAATGGTGTTA
Source organism: Sequoiadendron giganteum (assembly GCA_007115665.2). Lineage (NCBI taxonomy): Eukaryota > Viridiplantae > Streptophyta > Pinopsida > Cupressales > Cupressaceae > Sequoiadendron > Sequoiadendron giganteum. The sequence goes on along the minus strand of CM021108.1, from coordinate 272,183,321 downwards.
ATAAGTTTCAAGTGGATTAAGATCTTGATTCCCAAGGCTTTCAAAATGTTTCAATTTGTGAGTTTCTCAGGGAGGAGGATCCTTACTAAAGTTTGATATTTAACTAGTTTACACTCAATTTCACAACCATTTTCAAAAAGAAATGGAGGCATGGAAAAAAGGGCGGACATACCCGATGATCTCGATGAAATAAATGATGAACACCACACAGAACAAATGTTGGATGGTGGATGCAAGCTACGAGTGTGATGGAGGCTGTGGATGACGCTTTGAATTCCCTCTACAAAATATTTTTTTGAAAATGACAGGTCGATCGGAGTATATATAGGGTTTTGCACATTTAATGCTAGCCATTAATGCTCATACAACGTCCGATGGGTAGGTTGATCAGTCATATCCAAATAGCGCCTAGTCCTATGGAATCTGACATGTGGATTATGTCAAGTGATTTTCATTCAAAATGATGAAGACCACAAAAGGGAAAACAAGGGTGTGGGTCCCGCAGGGCGGGAGGATGGCAGGCATCTACCATTTGGAATGGTGAAGACACAAGGAGCTTCCACATCCAATGGCCCGCAGGTGCAGACCTGCACCATCCCAAGGATGTTTGGTGCAAGCCATGACTTAGAAAATTTGGGGAAAGGGAAAAAACATGATCAATTTAAAATGACTCATTTAAGGCTCCTTGACCATTTTGAACACTAAATAGGGGGAACACAAAATGAGGCAAAGCAGGAACGACCCAGTACAGGCAAAAAAGAGAGGGCCCCCCATTCAGAACATGGTGTGTGTGCTATAGGCACAAAAAGAAGCATGAATGAAATTTTGTGATTGATGATGAGTTCCTTATAGTGTAGCTGTAGCAAAGGAAATCAGCTAGAAGACAAAAGAGCTACAGTGCTGCCCCACAAGAAGATAAAATAGGAAAAGGACAAAGAATGTATTTTTAAATTGCTAAATATTTAGGGGTTAGGTGAAACCCTAGTTTTTACTGAATCTTGGCCACACAATGAGATTAAATCTTGGCCATTCATTTTTCTTTTGGAAAAATATAAATATGGGGTCTCCTCTCATTTTCAAGAGAGAGTTGAGTTGTAAAGACATGCTGCTGGAATGTTAATAGAAATTCGTTGATTTGGTGGATCCTTGAGTTCCAACTTCATGTTGCATGATTCTTCTTCTCATATTTAGTGAATTTGAGAAAATTGGATTTATTGGTCTATGTGTTCTTACATGATTTAGTATATTAGTTAATGTTGTTCATTGGTTTTCAAGAATTTTTCTATGTTGATGCCCTTCCTTTTTCATGATTTTTGTTGTTTATTGATGATAAATTGTAGTGTAAAGCTAGTTTGAATATTATATGAATGTTTCACTTAAATTCTATCTTTTGTTCATGCTTTATGGTGAATGAAAGGTTGAAAATATGCAAACCTTAGAATATTGCACAAGTTTCATGAGACTGTAATTCAATTTGGTTAAGTGGAACTTTGTTTTGGGAAGGTTGTCCATTCTAGGGTCCTCCATTATCACTGTTCATTATTAGTTTTAGGTCTTGAAACTCCTTCTCTTCCCTGCCCTTTTTCCTTTTTTTTAAATAGTGACTTTGAACAAGGTTCATTGCACATTGTAAAGCCAGATCTAAAGTTGAAATAGGAGTTTCAGACTATTGTTTGAACCTACAAAAATTATGCAGTAACTTCCCATCTTAAGAACTCTATCAAAAGAACCAATTCTTCTCTAGTTTAACTTTTGTAAGTCTTCCATGTGATCACTAGCAAGATCACATTAAAACAACTAAGATATTCCAAGAAATTCATGACCTGACACCTGAGAGACCTTGGGGTGATTTTCAGCAACTTGTTGGAGATTTAATTTCAAGAGAGGTGATGCACCTATGCATTACCTATGTTGAGAAGTGATAAAACACCCATCAACAACCACCTCCACTATCGAAGCCACCTCCATGACCTCCTCCAAAGTTGCTTCCACCAGTGCCACCACCGCCACCCATTCCACCATAGCCTCCACTGCCTAGGGTAGTAAGAGGGGTGAAACTAAACCCAAGGGGTTTTTTTCTCACCTTGAGAGTGTGAGGTCCTTGGGGAGTGGAACAGATGTTGATGAAGGGCCCTGATTCAGCCATGTATACAAATGTAATGGGCATTGACATGACTATTTTATTTTCATAGGAATCAAGCACTTCTCCTCAGGTGGTACCCAATCTAGGCCTATTAAAATGGACCTAAGCTTTGGACAAATCAGCAAGGCCATGTATAAATTCAATGCATGTTCGATCTTTCCCTAGCAACTATCTCACCTCACTTGTGAGCCTAGCAGCTCTCACCATGTTTTGTGCTTTCTCTAGGTGATTTACAAGATCCAATTATCTATTATTTGATAACATAATTTTTTTGGAAAGAACATACACATCATCATCCTCATCTAAAAATGAAGGCATAGGGGATGTTGGAGGAGTAGACACGAGGTCACTTCCACAAAACCAATCTCACCTAGATAATTTGTGGGAAAACTAGTGGTAAACTCATTAGTTAAACTCGTAGGAAAATTGGAGGTGAAACTAGAAGTGACCTTCATCTTCTCCATCGATAGGTGTCACACACTTCACCTAACAATATACCCCAAAATTTTTGGACTGGGTTGTGAAAATCATAAACCTTCACAACAACCACAAGGTATAAGGGAGAAGTTTCAACACTAATGAATGAGTAGACGTTGCTTCATGTCGAGTTCACCAAAAATGTAAGGGAGCAGGACCAACCACATCAAGGCTCCAGGTCATAGAGAGTTGAGAAAAGAGGGCTGCCCTAACTTACCTCACTCTAAAGGATGGTGATCAAGAATGAAGAGCACTATGTAGTACTTTTGTCACTCTTGAGACTAGAGTTTCAAGTTTAGGCCAAGCAAGCTGGTTTTTGGATTCGGTACTACACCTTAGACAACTCTCTGTCCAAGGATGGTAGCATAGTTCTAGGATGATAATGTGGCATGCTAGCATCTCTCTAGCGCACTGGTATTTGTATGGCCAGAAAATGTGAAGTACAATAAATATTTCCTAAAAAGTAATTAACAACCTAGCTAGTTGATTGTGACGAGAAAAATAAAATGATAAAATATAGAAAGTAAAGATGAAGATGAAAAAGAAAATAAATAAAGGCCAGGGTGGTGAAGATAATCTCACAAAAGCACCACTTTTTCAGCTAATCCCACGTGCACGTTCACCTACACACAAATGAGAAGGGGAAAATTGTTGGGGTTGTATATGGGCCTACCTCAGTCAGAACCCCATTTTGGTGTTTCCACCTCCATGGACATGCAGAAAGCAATGAAGTAGAATATGTGATAAAGAAAATAAAATAAAGCAAAGAACACTATAATACAATATTATGCTACTCAATCAAATCACAAAGGAGAGGAGTGAAGCATTGCCACCTCCACCCAAAATGGAAGGAGAATGCAAGGTATGGACTTGGAAAAGTCACCACAATGATAGAGGTGATGAAGGGAGGTCTCACAAGTCTCCAAGCTGCTACAATGCTAAAAAATGCTACAATATGGATTTGATTGAGCTTCAAAGCTGCTACAATGCTAAAAAATGGAATACAAGGATGTTGCTTGAGAGTGAAGAAGTGAATTGATTGCAAGAAGAATGTGTAGAGAATTTCTATAGAGCCAAACTAAGTGAGAATGAATTTTTTTGAAGGTGGGATGAGGAGAATTTTCCATTTTTTGGGTTAGTTGGTTTAATAGGGACATTACAATTAGACCCCAATCAGGTGTGTAACACCTCTGCCAACTTTAGACACAAGAATCCATTAGGGATGACAACGCACCACACTAACGTCTGCGTGTCACACTTACATCCCTGAAAAATATTCTCTCACCGGCACAAGACAGATGCCAAGTGGATGGAACACTAGTACAAAAACAATAATAAACTACCAAAAAAACTACTAAAAACTGCTTATAAATGACTACAGTTGGTCACATGAACACTAGTAGTTTATTTCCAATCATATATAACGTGACCAAATTGATGACTAAACCATTTTTAGTCATTTATTGGTTGTTTTGATTGATTGATTTGGTAGTTTATTTAGTCGTTGATTTAATCATTCATTGTTGAGATCTAGGCACTTATTTAGTCAATTTTTTTCCACTGATATATTTAGTCATTGATTATTGTAATTTGGTCACTTATTTAGTTGTTGATTTAGTCATTGATTTTTGTAATCTGGTCACTTATTAGTTGTTGATTTAGTCATTGATTGTTGTAATTTGGTAGTATATTTAGTCATTTTTATTCATTGATTTCACTAGTCATACATCTAGTCATATTTATTCATTGTTCACTGATTTCTATCAATTGGTAGTATATTTAGTCAATTTAATTATTAATTGATGTCAATTAGTAGTATATTTAGTCATTTTAATTGATTGATATTTGAGGATTTAAGCATAAAACATATAGATACACATTAAGGACACAATAAGACATCCATTGAGAAGGAAAATTTGGTGAAATTTATTTATAAAAGAAACGTGTTCTAGTTACAACTTACAAATAGAGTATTACAATTATTATTTTTAGTCGCAGGACTAAAAAATCTGAGTTACAATATTGCAGAGAAATGACTGCAAGAAATAAACTTTTCCAAAAGACTTCAGCAATGATGGAAACACATTCTTGAAGCCCTTCAATTCAAGCAAATTCCCCTTTCATCTCTTAAAACTTCTACAACATGGGTAATCTTCCTGGAGCAAGATATAACATGTAGAATCCAAGGAGAGTGTTGATCATGTCCCATATATGAAGCTCTCTCCTTCAATGCAGTCAACAATAACCCAGCTAGAATATTTCCTCCTTTATATGCAACGTGCCATCTAATATGAGCAACAGGGTGTTTCATTTTCTGCCATGAATGAATTTTTGCCTCAATACAACCAACAAAATTAATATTAGTCTCAATTCAGAAAGAATAAAAGTGCATTGTATATTAAAAGTTTACAAAAGAAATTCCAAACACAACAAAAAGATAAATCAATTAAAAAACTATAGCCTTGTCAAAAAATTCCTTAAATAGAGTGTTCAACAAAGGCCTGAAATATGCATATTGAACCCTTGATTTTATAACTTTGTTCAAACTTTAAGAAAGGTGATATGCTCATATTATAGAAAGAAGTTGACATTATAGAATGAAGGCTATCAACACTAACCAACTAGAACAACATTATCAACAAAAATTTCTTGGAAATGAAGCCCAAGAATTCCATCAGACTTAATTAGACAACAAAAATATCAACCCTAGTTCATGTGTTGTCTAAGTAAAGACATGCACCATGGAAGAATCTATTTATACATAAATTCTAAATTAAGTTGATGAGAAAATATCTTTGATATCTAATTGGGAAGCCTTAACATCCAAAAATTACTAACCTGATGTTTCACAAAAAAATTCTGAACTGTGACATCATCTTTACTTAAGAAACTGGATATTGATCCACTGCCATATTGAATTTCATGGGATTATCCTTCACAAACAAAAAATGATATATATTAATTTTTTACCAAATTCCTTAATATCCCCATGTAAGCAAACTAGACTAAGTGAGGTTGAGGGTTTGAAGTAGAGTACCATCTTCTTGGTATGTGCTTGACTTTGATGACTCATCTTCTTGGTATGTTCTTGACTTTGATGACTTATATCTTGAATTAAAATAGAAAGCTAGCTACACTGTAAAATCATTGTTAATCATTATTACAAAAATAACCACAAAAATCCTCTTTAATTGAAATAATCATTCTAGATATTTTAATTAATTTCTAAGAGATCTAATTTCACTATCCAAACAACCATCAATCTATTTATTGTATATAATTTCCCAAAATTTAGAATTTGAATGTAATGAAACTAACCATAATTACCAAAAATTTGACACCAAAATGTAATACAAAATGATTTTTTTGACAGAATGCCTCAAAGAGATGTCATCTCATGGAATGAAATAATATGATTGTAGAATGTGCACAAAATGGATTCTGCAAGGAAGCTCTCAAAATATTGGACTAATGAATCACTCTAAAACATCGACATTGTAACCTTTGCTTGTGTTCTAGATGCATGCAGTCATGCAGGTTTAGTGGATGAGGGATTCACATACTTCACATGTCACTAACCCTTATTACATTAAATATATACTAAATCATTAGGTGTGCATGGTTGACCTTTGTGCCCATGCTTGCTATCTTGAGGACACCCTAAACATTATTATTGAGATGCCAGTTAAACCTTTGGTTCTTGTGGATCATATATGAATATAGGCTGAGTATTCTAGCAAGACTGCTTTTTTAGTTAGATCCTAAAAATGTTGCAACTTATAATGTTCTTCTCTAAAGCATATGTGCAATAGCAGGCAAGTGTGGTGAGATTCAAATAGTAAGGAGATTGATGAAAGATATAGGAATTAAAAAGATACATGCATGTAGTTGGATTGAAGGGCATAAATGGGTACATGATTTATGTGTAGGAGACAAATAACATCCACAAACATGGGAGATATATGCAAAATTGGAGAAATTGGCTTGGAAAATGAAGGTAGCAGGGTATTTCCAAATTCAAGACTTTTACTCAATGTTATGGAATATAAGAAAAAAGAGTCATTTATCTGCCACCATAGTAAAAAGTTAGCAATTTCATTTAGTTTGTTAAACATGGCCCTTGGTACAACTATTAGATTTGTTACGAACCTTCGAGTATGTTATGATTTTCACACTACATCTAAATTCATCTCCAATATTGTTGCAAGAGAAATTATTCTAAGAGATCATGTGAACTATTTCCATCAATATCAGTGATGCTAAATGAAACAATCTGAAAAATAGGCATACACTATGATAATGTGTACTACATTAGATATCCATTAATAATGAAGGCACATCCATCAAAGCATAACAAGAGGGATTTTTTTGTCATATGTTGTAGTTACAAGTGCCTTGCTAGACATACATGAGAATATGGAAGCAATATACACAAGGCAAGCAAATTGTTTCAAAAAAAAGCCTCAAAAAAATGTGGTATTTATTTTTATAGTTTAAACGTGATACCACACCACTTTAACATGATCCTTGCAGTGATGTGGGATATTACCACTACAACACACCATTATTGCTCGGCCTTCACAATAATGCAAGATGTTACCACTACATCGCACCGTTATTTCTTGGCCTTTGTGGTAATGTAGAATGTTACCACTACACTGTACAGTGTCTTCTTGGCTCTTATAGGGATACAAGAGAAGTATTTGAGTTACCTCCATACCGCCTATTTATTGTCCGGACTTCACAGTAATGTGAGATGTTACCACTACACCACACTGTATCTTCTTGGCTCTTGCAGTATGTCAGTATTATCAAACTTGCCACAACAGTCTTATGAAACTATCCTATAGGGATGAAAGTCCCAAGAAACATGGCAATGGTTACATCAATAAAAGGTTAACTAGAAACCATGAATTTTCAATGAATAATGGAGAATATATAAAGTTAAGTTAGTGAGAAAACATCCTTGGAGAATTGTCATCAAAATTATGAAAATCTAAGAGTTCATAGTAGAAAATCATATACCCTCAAAGACCTAATAGTCATAATAGACCTATTGATAGCTTTCAGAGTCATAAGAATAAATTCATAATAGAATATATGCAAGAGCATGAAAAGACACTGAGATGGAAGGGCAGTTGGTAGAGTTGAAGAATCAGACCTATAGTGAGAAGGTAGGGAGAACAAAGTAATTTACAGTTGAGAGCATCATGGAAGTTTCTCAGGTGACTATATTTTGGCAAGGAGTGAACTTAGTGACAATGTTACCATCAAAACAATAAGGATACTCAAATCCCTACCAAACCCTAGGGCCTTTTTCATCACCTTATAGACATCTCAAACATGCATGAAAATATTTCATACAGACTAAAATCATCTCTATTTTTTATGATCACAAAAATTAACAAAAATTAACAAAAAATTAGATTTACAAGTGATGAAAAGAAGTACATGGAAAGTATATTATGCTGATTTGTTTTTAAAAAAAAACTTAACCATTAAATATCCAATACAATCTAACAAAATACAAATATACAATGAAATATTATGATTAACAAAAAGATAATTTTAACGATTATCTTAAGGTAGAAAATTTTTTGTGCAAGTTAAAAATAACACCCTTAAATTATTCTAAACAAATAACATTTTCATTTACATCATTTTCAAGCAACAGTTTTTTAGATTTGTCTAGCTATACAAAAGTTAAATCAAATTTGCAACAGTCTCAAAGATCTGAAGGTTTAAAAATCTGATATTTTTCGATCTATTCATGGGTGTATCCTACAAACTTCATCATAGAAAGATGGTTCATCACCTCATTTAGACCTAGATGTGGAACTGCCTTTGTTGTTTCCATAGAATCCAAAATAGGCCTAACAAAAACTAGAAGAAATAACCCTGTAAACATGCAAAAGGAAAAGCTAAATCAGTAGTAATTTACTAATTTTCATTCAACTTCTCTATAATAATTTTAGGTACCTAATTCTATTGTACTTTAAATATTTATAATATGAATTTTAGTTATTCAAATACCTTAAATAATTTTAATTTATAAAACTGATAAATAAGCTTTAGCAATTCAAAAAAAGTACACTACTAAAATTTTAAATATCTTTACTCTATCTATTTACTATTATTAGAGAGTTGCAAACTATGAATTGCCCTCTATCCTATAGGACTGAGAAAGGAAGAAATTTTTTAAACAATGATTGAATCATAACAAACAATCCAAAAACAATGAAAGTTACTATCAAATGGTGACAAAGATATGTCCTCTAAGTCATTTGCACATGGTGATTGAGAACACAGTGAGTAAGAAGTAAAAGAGCACTGGATCATAGCACTGCAAAATGGTCATGAGTTATACAATGAACTTCACTATTCTTTTGATCACAAAGGAGATCGAGATAATAACCAACATACTAATGTGCATAGAGAATGTTCATGGAGTGCAAACTTCCTTACAAAGCGATTATCTTAGAATTTTTTGAAAGGAATTGCACCTACTATTTTATGCTGATATGGATATGTTCTAGCATGTAGTTAATTGGTGTAGCATAACAGATAGGCTAAATAGTTGTTCAAGTACCATTTTTTGAAATTTTAAATTGCTATACCTTATTCTAGGCGAAAATCAAAGGGGGTGTCTATACATAAGACACCATTGTTTCAAATTTAAATTTACTGGCTCTTTCACAATTGTTAGCTTCATTTATTTGATCTAAGATAGCCTATTGTATAGAAGATTCTCTCAAAATCACAATAAAATCATTTATTCTGAGATGACTGTTCAAAATCTTTCCCATCATAACAATGAACAAAAGAATTAGTCATTAACCTAAACTGTGCAAGAGTTTCATCAAATTCTACTTTTCCACTCTCTTTTCCATTCTGAATTTTATTCCCAATTTCATCCATGAAGAACTTCCTTGGCTTTTAGATCCTTTTGTTAGCCATAACTTTACCAGGTGTTGAGGATAGCTTTGATTTTTTACCCAGGAAACAATTGACAAAAAAAGGAGTGATTATCATATTTGAATCTAGTAATTTCTCCCTTTTTTTTTATCAATTACTACTTGGGTAACAACTCGAAGCTATCCTCAACACCTAGTAAATTTATGGCTAACAGTAGGATCTACAAGCTAAGGAAGTTCTTCATGGATGAAATTGGGAATAAATTTAGAATGGAAAAGAGAGTGGAAAAGTATCTAATTTTATGAAACTATTGCAAAGTTTAGGATAATGACTGATAATTTTGTTCATTGTTATGATGGGAAAGATTATGAATAGTCATCCCGAAATAAAGGATTTTACTGTGATTTTGGGAGAATCTTCTATACAACAAACTGTCATAGATCAAATAAATGAAGAAAACAATTGTGAAAGAGCCAGCAATTTTGAATTTGGAACAATGGTGTCTTATGTATAGACTCCCCCTATGATTTGCTCCTAGAATAAGGTATAGAAATTTAAAATCTCAAACAATGGTACTTGAACAACTATTTAGCCTATATGTTATGCTACAAGAATTAACTACAAGCTAGAAAATATCCATATCTGCATAAAATACTAAGTGGGATTCACCTCAAACTCTATTGTACCTAAGTATGACAGTACTTGAGCTTCTGGTGTTTCTAGATGGGACCTATAGCGGAAAAGTGTAGTCTCCATCTGAAGGAACCATCTTCGGAGCTCTTCCTTGAAATGAGGGTTGAAAACATTAGAAGTAAAGAAATACCATAATTCTAAAGTAACAATTTGTATCAACCCAAATGTTAGAAAGTACAATTAAAAAGACAAATCCTTATAATTGGACCTCAAATTGGACCAAGCAAATTTATGATTTTATCTTTAGAATGTAGGAATTTTCTCTGACGGAGCTTCACAACCCCAAATTGGATCTCAAATTGGACCAATAAAATTTATGATTTTATCTTTAGAATTTATGAACTTCCTTTGTCGGAGCTTCACGAACTCAAATTGGATATGATATTGGGCCAGAAAATTTATTATTTTATCTTTAGAATGTACAAAATTTCTGTATTAGATATTAAATATCTCAAGTTGGATATGAAATTGGACTAGAAGATTTATGATTTTATCTTGAGAATAAATGAACTTCCTCTATCAGATATTCATAAATTACTATACTCAAGTTCTTCTTTCGAGAAAAAACACCTGAAAGTGTTTCAGGCTAAATTAGAGTACTCTCCAACCTAGTTATGTCACTGATAGCAATCCAAGTTTTCCTAAACTATCCATACCCAAATGTTGCATCACAATCTATTCTTCTTGCATATAAAAATTCCACATATAAACCCCTTCTAAATAAAACATTTAATCATCACAAAACCATAATTAATAAATCATTTCAGTTTCAAAAAGAATCTAATGTCATTTACTATCAAAACAAAAGTTGTATAAATCACAAAAAATCCATGAAGCCTCCTAAATTTAGCTTAAAGAAATTTTAGAGGATGGATTTCAGAATAAGAATCTTTCTACTACAACTCTCAATGAATGTATTAAGTAGAAAACAAAATTCTTCACACTCAAAGTAATGCAGTCAAACATTTATTCCAAAATTATGTTAGCAGGAGTTAACTAAAATAAATTTACCTCTTGCTGCAATAAAGAGCCTATAACTCTAGTTGATATGCAAAGTGGTTGAGTTATATAAATTATGTAGTACATTCAAGCACAACCCATGTTTAATGGGTTATTCTAGAGAGTGATCAAGATAATCTAAACCTTACGAATGTTACTTAAAAGTGTACAACTTAAACTACAAAACAAGTTTGTTACATACTTTAATGTGATTTGCTAATAACCATTATGGAAAGTATTAAAGCAAGACCCATGCTATATAGGATAAATTTCCCTAATCAAGATTACATACCTTAATGATCAAACACAACCTTCCCACACACTCTAGGATACAATCCAAGATCATACCACAACCGTGTCAGACAACTAATTTTATGACCCAAGATTTAAGGTTGTTTTTTAATACCAATAGAAGCATTGGTAAGAGCATTAATAGGGTACAAACCCTAGGCCTCCGTAGAAACATAAACCATAACTCTAGCGGATTAGTGAGGTTGCAATACTAGAAAGATTGAGACATTGTAACCGATAACAAAATCTTGCAATCTAAAGATTGTAGCCAATAACAAGCACACTATGTAGCTCAGTGACATTTGTAAATGCAATCTATGGTAAGAAGAATAATAGTCACTTGAGGTGTGACAGTCAAAAATAGGTTGAACAATGACAAGATAATAAAGCTCAAACCTTGCATAGTAAAGTGGATATTTTAACAATGAGTTTCCTTAGCCCCTTGTTAACCTTAAGGGTTTTCCAAATGCTAGTGGCAGTGTTGGACAAGGAAAATGCAATTAGGAAATGACTATCCAAATGAAGTAACAGTGGCAATCATAGGTTCAGTGTTTCTTCTTAGCCATTGTATAGTGAAGGTAGTAGATTTCATGTTTGAGCAGTATTTTGAGACTCATTAGAGATGGGAGAATAGTGAATAATTCCTTGTGGACTATGAAGTAGTGACAATAAGGTTGAAGGCTCTAGACCCACAATACCATGAAACAATGAGACCCCTGTAGTAAGTAAGTAGGTAGTCTAGAGGGCATAGTTTAATTTTATAGAAGGATGCTCATGAAAGGAATCTTCAAGTGATAGTGAATGAGTTGTTTGAGATTGCAGCTGAGGGTGCAATATCCAGACTTAAAGGCAGTTAGCAAAGCAGTAAATATGTAAGAAAATCAAATCATCCACAACAAAAAATTCACAATGTTATCTTGCATAATGCCTTGAGTTTGAAGATAAAAATATCATTTTATCTTGATTAAAGTAGTGACCTTAATGATCAATCACTGACAACCATGATTTTAAAACACTTTAATGGTCAATCACTAGCAACCATGATTTTAAAACATGTTATTGTGCTTATGGAGTTAGTATTTTAAGCAAGGCAATGAGTGGTGGTTTGGAATAATGGAAGGTATGAAGGACATTCTTTATAAAGGTGGATTATGGATTAAAGAAAAGACTAAGATCTATTTAAAAGCCACTATCATGAAGATATTAAAGATGTCACATGCAAAACCCTAGCAACTGGAGTAATGAATACAATGCCAAAGAGGGTAGTGTGTTGGGGTAGATTTAGGAGATCTCCACATTACCTAATCATAGGAAAATACATCATTTATGTATTTTTTAAAATTAAAATAAATCATTCTAAATCCTACATAGGATACATTGATACTTCAAAAGAATTTGATTTATTTATTTTAATTAAAATAAGTCATTCTAAACCCTATATTGGATACATTGATACTTCAAAAGTATCTGATTTATTTTTTAAAATTAAGAGAAATCATTCTAAACCATATATAGGATACATTGATACTTCAAAAGCATCTGAAGGAATTTTTGAGCGTTCTAAACCCTCTATAGGATACATTGATACTTAAAAAGTATCTAAAGGAATTCAGGATTATGAAAATATATGTCAATTAAATACTTGGATTGCAAACAGTAGCGCGGACAATGTAACCCTTTTTTAGCAAAGCAAGAATGAGATAAGTAGCAATGTCTCATATGCCTCCCGTCATGCACATCTGCTTACCATTCTCTATCATTATTTATTGAAACTTTATAGGTTATGCCTAAAAATAAGGTTTTGATGAAGGTTTTAGAGTATGTTTATTAAAAATGAAAACTCCATTTTGGTGGGCTACTCCTGAAAAATAAGATTTCGATGAAATTTTTAGAGTATTATGGCAGGCTATATTCTTGATTCCTTAAATGATTTATTCAAATGGATTGTGACTAAATAAATGACTAACTATTTAGTCATTTTAATTTGTGTGACTAAATAATTTTTAATCAATGACCAAATTAGTCATTTATTTACTCATTTATAGTTGAGTTGCAAAAAATTAGTAGAGTTTAGTTATGTTTAGTTGTTGTGACTAAAATTTTTAGTCAGCCAGTCATTTATTAGCCAAATTCTAGTAGTGGAAGGCATGTAACTGGTGATGTGGAATTTCGCCTTTGGATATGATTTTCTATGGTGAGGGTATGAGAAAGGGGAATTTTCCTAATGGGTGCAAATTCGCTCCTATACACTAGCCACAAGAAAAACTGCATGCATGGTATCCCATCTAGTAGTTGTTAGATATAGTAGAACACCAATCATTGGTCTATACTTGCTCTGATCAACCTTGGGAGATTCATCATTCTTGCTCAGTTCACAACCAGTAACCATAGGAGTTCACATCGGTTTAGAATCTTCCATTCCAAACTTCTTCAACACTTCCTTGGCATACTTTGATTATGAAATGAAAATACCTTTATTTATCTGATTGATTTGTAATCCATGGAATAAATTAATTTCCCTAAACATAGACATTTCAAACTCTTTCATCATTTTTCTTGTAGCTTCTTGAACAATCTTATTCTTTATTTCAACTACTCCATTTTGTTGAGTTCTCGGGGTAAAAAAGTGCCTCTTTATGACATGATTCTCACAAAATATATTGAACTCATTAGAGGTGAACTCTCCACCTCTGTCAAACCTCAAACATTTTATTTTCATATCCATTTCATTCTCAACCTTAACATTGAATTCTTTAAACTTATCTAGAGCTTCAAATTTTTCTTTGAGAAAAGTAACCCATGTCATTCTAGAATAATCATCAATTAATAGCATGAAATACCTATCACTTTGAATACTTCTTACTCTTGTAGGAGCAAAAAGATAGATGTATGTAATAATTCTAATAGTCCAGTAGTAGATTGTTCTTTGACTTTGTAGCTTCTTCTTGCTTGCTTTCCAATTTGACATTCTTTATTAAAAACATTATTAGGTTTTGTAATCTTTTGCATATCTCTTACAACTTGAAGTGAACGGATTCTTACTAGGTTATCAAAATTAATGTGACACATCCTCTTATTCCATAACCAACTTTCATTAATTTGAGTGATAAAATAATGGCCATTAGCACCCTTAAGCTGATAAATATTTACATCTATCCTTTTGTAGCAGCAACCACAGTTCTAGATCCTTTTCTGATCTCACATCCATCATCCTGAAACATAATATTGTACCCTTTGCTACACATTTTTGCAACACTTAAGAGGTTATGCCTTAAACCCTTAACATAGTAAACATCATCATTATTATTATTGCCATCAAAACTAGTAGAATATTTTCCACATATCTTAACATACATATTATCACCAAATCTAACACATCCTCCATCATATTTTTCAAGTTTAAAAAAATTACTCTTGTCAGCAGTCATATGATTAGAACATCCATTATCAATGATCTAGTAGTTATTCTCCTGTCTAGCATGAAAAGGAGATACCAAAGTACCTTCGTTCTTATCCTTTATCTCTAGAGGGCTTTCCTTCACACATCTCTTAGAGTTAGCAAAAATGTATTCATCTTTTAAAGCCATGAAAAAAATTCATCATCTTCATCTCCATAATAAAATTCATCATAAAAAATACTTGCATCTTCTCTAACATAATAAATTTTCTTAATAATCTTACCTTTGTTCTCCTTATTTTTGTTATTTAAAGCTCTATTTGGACATATTGAAGCATAGTTACCTATCTTTCCACAACTAAAACATTTTAAAGGTAGATTACCATTGTACTTAATAGTACCCTTATTCATTCTCCTTACAAAGTTAGCTTCTATATCATCAAGATCTTCCTAATTTGATTCCTTGATCTCCTCTGATTTCCCAAGTTTAAAAGTAGTCTCAACTTTTGCACCACTATTTGTTCCAAATTATCTCATCTCAAAAGTAGTTAAAGAGCCATACAATTGATATTTGGTATATTGATTCAAATTTGCAAACTCCTCAATAGAATATACTTTATGACTATAATCTTTAGGAAGATTTCTAAGAATTTTCTTTTCCACTTCTGGCTCTTTGAGCTCACCACCTAGACCTCTAATGGAGTTAACAACTTCATCTAACCTTTGCATGTATCTTGTAACATTTTCATCTTTAGACATCTACAGGTTCTCAAACACAATCTTTAGATTCTACATCTTAGCTTCTTTGACCTTATCATCTCCTTCATAAATGCTTTCTAACTTTTCCAAAATTTCTTTAGCAGTTTTCATACTCATTAATTTCACTAATTCAGAATTTGCAAGACTATTTAAGAGAGAATACCTTGCTTTACCATTCCTTTCATAGGATTTTATCTCATCAATAGTACTTTGACCATTTTTAGGTTTAGTGTATCCAATCTTAATATACTTCTAGACATCAAATCCAAGATAAACTAGATAACTTTCCATCCTTGTCTTCCAGAATGCATAATCCATTCCATAAAACACATGGATCTCTTTCTTATGTGCCATCCTAGATCTACCTCAAATGGTTAAGATTTCTTCCAAGGAATCTCACTCTGATACCAATTATTGAATGCACAAGACAAATAAGAGGGGGGTGAATCATTTGTACCTTGAAACTTAAAAACCCTCACAAACATTCAGATGCACATTCATTCAATTAACATTTAATTTGTTATAATGATTTAGCATAAAAATAAAATAACATAAATTGAATCAAATCAACATCATGCATAAGAGAACACTAGATTTACGTGGAAAACCAAAGATGGGAAAACCCATGGTGAGGATTAGCTCACAATATAAAGTAATATCACCACCAAATATAATAGGGCTCATTATCAGAGGGCTCACTGCCCAAAGAAAGAAAGGCTCATTTCCATAATAGAAAATAAGATAAAGAATAATTTTATAGAGAGAAATCCATCTCAATTCAATAGAGAAATCCACCACAATGTCACCAACACCTTTGTAGCTTGGCTGAAGAATTGTAGACACCTTCTGATCACTGCATCCAACAATCTAACACATGAAATATTTCACTACAATTCTCAAATTTGCATCCTAGCACTTTGAACTTCACATGATTCACATCATATTTGTCTATATTTGCATCCCTCAACAACTTTACTCATATTTATATCACCCTCAACCTTAAAAAAATTCTCCAAGGTCGGCTATGCACCTCAACCATGCAAATTTAAATTAGGTCAGAACCAAAACACTAATGTGGTAGATAGAAGTGAAGGTGGAACACACCACTCCATATCTAGGACCCAAATCTATAACACAATGCTACTAAACACTTCTAAAAACAATAAATATCCAACCACAATTAGTGTAAACACCTTGAGGTCGGTCATTACCTGTGTAAACACTATTAAACTTTTAAGTAGACACTTCCTTTGAACTAGTAACAACTCATAGAAAAAAAATGTCACCTCAACACAATCTAGAATATTCCAAAAACATTCTAAAAACCAACAAACTCCTTCACAACAAATTTTACCTAAAGAATGTACATGCCCAATACACTCAAACAATTTTTCCATACACTACAACTTAAAAAACTAAATTTCAAAGCACTGAACCTTGAAAAACATCGATTGAAGCAAGATACTAACCCTAACAAACACTTTTAGATCCACAAGACCTAAAACCAAACTATGGAGAAACGCAAAGCAAAAAAATTTCTCCCAAACACCTCTACAATACATTTCTCACACACTAGTGAACACAACTTCTTCTACACAATGATCCAACACACCAAATTTTGAATACAACACCTTTGAAAACCTTTGGTAAACATAGCCGAAATTCATAGGAATATCTTCAACTTAGAAGAAATGTGGAATGACAAAATAACACTACGAGCTACAACCCAGAACCCACTACAACTCATTGTTTCCTCTTTTTATCAAATTTTCTCAAAAGAAGGGTGTTGCCACAATAGTGGTTTACACTTTCTAGGAGATCCTAATTTTTGTTGAAATAACATAATTTTAGAAAATATAATGATTTAAACCTTGAAAATTTTTATTTAAAGGATTCCAATTGAAGAGGGTTTTATCAAACCACCTTAGACCAAGACCCCTTGGATAGAACCCCGCTAGTTTTAAACCATACCTATAACAAAGTCTCCTTTACACTTGTCAAAATGCTGATAAAAAACCACTTTTGATTTACCTTTTGGGGGATCAAATGAGTTCATTTAAAATTTATTTTTTGTAAATATGTAGTCCTTATTATAAGCTTCCAAAAAAGTATAATTTTAATTAAATTTAATTTGATTATTATATTTATTTTTTATTTCTTGTGAATGTAGGTTTTTCACCGAAAATCAAGCTCTATGTTCTGCACATGTGGAAAAATAGTAGATTATCAATATTAATTTTGAAAAATATGTTTAGGTTGGGTATTGATGTCCTTGATCCATTAAAAAAAATTGAATTTCGATACATATAGAAAACTTTGTCATATATAGTCTGCCTATGTCTAAATTATAATTGGTTTGACTTCAAAACTTGATTAAGGAAAAAATATTTAATAAAACAATATGAAACCAAATTAACTAGTTAGATATCATAGTTACAAAGCTAAATTTGAAAAAAATAGAATTTAATCTTTCATACAAAAAAAATTATGTTGTATATGGTGAGCTCACTCCTTAAAAATGTTGTTTACTAAAAAAAACTAGTTTTCGAAGGAGATGAAAAAAAAAGTGCAATCTAATTCCAAAATATTTGAAAAAAATATATTTAGAATCTATAGACAAAAATTCACAAATCACTAGTTTGCATCATCTTCAAATTCCTCACGGTTTAGCTGCTATAGGAGCCCGAAAGTGAAGATTTAGTTAAAAAATATTAGTTCAGTGTCCAATTTGCCAAAAAATTGTAAACCAGTATTGTGGGATCACCTAGCACTTGGAAACCAAGCACTAGAAACACATACTCATCATCTTCATCACTTCCTCAACCATAGACAAAATATTATTGAAGCGTCGAAAATCTTCTACTCATACAATTGACACCATTGTCAACATAGACAACACCTACTACTCATACTTGCAAGAAATTATTGTGTTTTATAGTATCACATAGAGGAATTGAGGTGGAAACAAAGAAGATTGACACTATAATAAATATGCCACCTCCTAATAATTTTTTTCAATTGTGTAGTTTACAAGGAAAGATTTAGGCTATTCATCATTTTCTTGTGTCATTAGCAGATCAAGCACTTCCATTTACTCGGCTCTTTGAGAAAGAATTAGAGTTTAAATGGGGTGAGGATTGTCAAAAGGCTTTTAATAAATTGAAATAATATCTACCTAAACCCCCTATTTTGCAAGTGGCTACTCAAGGAAAAGCTTGTATCCTTTACATATCAACATCAACCCATGCTCTTGCCATATTATTAGCCCAACAAGATGAGAATGGAAAGCGGCGTCTGGTTTATTAGATTAATCGAACATTGATTGATTATGAAACTCAATACACAACCATAGAAAATAAATTCTTGTCTCTTGTCTTTACTACCAAAAAAATGAGACACTATTTGTTAAACATGGAAGTGCATTTCATGATGAAATTTGATCCTTTAAAACATTTGTTTGCTAAAAACGTTTATCGTGGTGCTTGGCTAAGTGGTTTATGTTGTTAATTGAGTTTGACCTTAAGTTTATTGCTCAAAAGGTGATCAAGGTTCAAGCATTGACCGACCACCTAGCTAAGGCTCCCTCACCTTTAGCATTACCAAATGTTGACTCATTTACCGATGAGAAAGTGTTAAAAATTGATAATGATAAAACATGGGAATTATCCAAGTTCATGGATCTATGTGTAGAACCCGTTTCAAATTAGGAGTTATATTAATACAACCATTGAGAAAACCAATTCCATTATCCTATAATTTAATTTTCTTATGTACAAACAACACTATGGAGTATGATTCCCTTATTGCTAGGATACATGTGGCCTTGTCCTTAGGTGTTCAACACATTCGTATATTTTGTGATTCTCAACTGATTATCAAAAACGTTAATGTGTCCTATCAAGAAAAACATGATAAGCTATCTCAATATAAAAGAATCACAATAACATTACTAAAAAAATTTAAATCATACACTATTGATGATATTCCACGAAAGGATAATCGACATGCAGATGCAATAACAAGCACAACTTCCCTTGTTTCTCACAAATATTATTTTGTATACTTCACATTTTTTCTTCACACCCTCACAAAACCATCTATAGATGAAAAGATGAAAGCAGTCTTAGTTGCTAATAGTGAATCTCCTAGTGAATGGTATACATTGATATTCAATTATCTAAAAGAAGGCATCTTTCTTGAACTAGCTACTAAGAACACTAGAGATCGTATTCAGAAACTTCTAGCTTGGTACATAATCCTAATAGCTTTGTTATATAGGTGGTCATTCGGCAGTCTTCTCCTTATACACCGTAAACAATCTGAGATCTCTCTATCCCTTGAGGAATCTCATGTAGGTGCTTGTGGGGGACATTTTGGAGGACGGTCTTTGGTTCAAAAGTTAATTCGTATAGGATACTATTGGTGAAACATGGAACAAGATTGTTTTGATCATGTTAAGAAATGCCATAAATATCAAGAGCATAACAACCTAATTCATGCTCTTGCTTTTGAACTTTGTGCCCAAATTCCTATTTGGCCATTTTTCAGTATGGGGTTTGGATCTTATTAGAAATATTTATCCTCCTTCTTCTTTGGGACATACATTTATAAAAACTACTATAGATTATTTCATGAAATGGGTAGAGGAAATTCCTCTCCATTCCATAGTTGGTGAAGTAATTTTTTATTTTAATTTTAAAAACATCATCAAGGTATGTGCAAGATCATGATGGGCCAAAAAGTGGCGATATGTAAGTGATATGATGGCCCATGTGGCTAACAACTTTTTTTTACCTAAAATTGATGAAACAAAAAGGGTTTTTAAAGGAGATTCTCAGCTTTCCACCAATATAAATTATGCTTTACTTTGAAATTAATAACTAATTATTATTCATTTTCTATTTGAATTACGACTAAAGTCCTAATTGATAACTTGATTGAAAAACATCTATAGCTTTCAAATGGTATCACATTTTTTGAATCTAAAACATGTGTCACATTCTATGCTTCACATACTATAGGATTAAAAAAAAATGAATTTCATGAAGTTTTACCAAGTTAAGGTGGTCAAACATACGCATTTTTGTATTTTTTTAAAGTTGTAATAAAAAAATAATAATTAATTATTTACTTGGAAAAAAATTACAAAAAAATATGCATCACATCGGGACATGAGTCCTCTACTTATATCTAAAATCTATTAATTTTTTTTTATCATTTTATTGTGGTTAGGGTGGTCAGACAAACACCTACTTCTTATTTTTTCCCTAAAATTTAAGTACTACTGCATTGAAATTTCAAATTTTCACCAAATAGATTTTTTTTAATAAACCTAGTAGTTTAGAAACTACATTCAATTTTCTACAGATTATCTTCTTACATATTTTTGAAATAATATAGATAACTTATTCAAATTTTTACGTCAAGTTGTCTAACTCTGATTTTCTAAATTTCCATTGCCACTTAAGGGCTTGCTTTTTCCATGATGATCCTACACATACCCATCACTTGATTTGGTATTCCTTTAGCCTTAGTAATAGATAATGGGACACCATTTAAGAATAAGGAAGTGAAGAAATTTTTGGAAACATTTCAAATTCAACATCACTTTTCTACACCTTATTACCCACAATCTAATGGTCAAGTGAAAGAAACAAACAAAACACTTGAACAAATCTTGTGTAAAATGGTTAGTAAACATAACAAGGATTGGCACACTCAACTTAGTTATGCACTGTGGGAATATCACACAAGCATTTGTATTTCTACATGAAACACACCATTTAACATTGTTTACGGTGCAAACACAATAATGCCCATAGATTTATAAATTCCCTCCTTGAGAATCTCTCTTATGGTCCTTATTAATGATAATACTTATAGATAAAACCAGTTACAACAACTTGAGATACTTGATGAACAATGCATAAACAATCTTGAACATCTCCAAGCTTATTCCAAAAGAATGAATCATAATTATAATGATAATGTAATTTCTCACTCTTTTAACAAAGGAGATTTGGTGTTATATGAAAATTAATGTAATGTGAATTTCACTCTTGATGAAAAAGGAAAGTTTAGCCCGAATTGGCTAGGACCCTATTGCATTAATAAATTTTATGGGTTTGGATAATATAAACTTAATGAAATGGATGGTACACCTTTAGAAGAACTTATCAATACTACAAATTTGTATAGATATTACACTTAGTCATCTTTTGAATAGTATGCATTTAAAGCATGTTGTTAAATTAAGTAGATAGTTTTCTATTTTATCTCACATTGTTTCATTCCTGAAAAACGGTTTCATGTGTCTTGAATTATTGTGGGCAATTTTTCACTTTTTTGAGTTATTACTTTATTTTTGCATACTATTCAAACATGTGTGTTGTGTTAGATTAGATCATTACATTTATTTAATTTCACAAATTAGATCATAAGGGCATCTAGTTTAACATGATTACACATAATAAAAAAATGTAGCATCTAAAAGAGCGTAACTATTTAACAATTAGATCATGAAGATATTTAATGAATAATCCCATCAAGATTGTTTAATAGACCACATTGACAACTAATACATAGAAATCAAAACATGCTTATATATAGATCATAACTTTCGTATACATCATGGTGACTATGGTAGCAAAATGTGGTGTGTCATAGTATAGTACATCTAGGAAGGCCTATAGCTGCCAGACTCCTCGAGGCCTAGTGGTGGTTCTCGCTGAGAGACAGTGGTGTAGGAGTGAAGTTCATAGATCTCATCCACTCTCATAGGCCCTGTACTTGGCATATAGCTATACCCTCATGTACAAGATATTCAACACACTCTTGGTCTATCCAATCCCTATCTGCTTGCACCCTTGTGAGATTTTCCTACACCCTAGTGAGTTCCACCTGCAACCTACTGAGTTCTGACTATAAAAAAGATTGTGTACTACTCTTGGACAAAAATTATGTGGATTAAATCTCCTCATATGCAACCTTGAGCTCATCAAATGTAGCTCTCGTACTCCTCCCTAGCTCAAACCTCCTCATTCTCAACTCTAGATAAATTAATAGTCCTCATAACATCATCATAGGATGTCCTCTACCTAGATAAGGGCTCAAATAGGTTAGCATGACACCCTGCGCTAGGTGGTGGCCTATGCTCTGCTCATGTCACCTAGTGTGGGTGCATTGATGGAAAAATATATGTTGTGACTCGATTGAATAAGTTGAACCACTCCCATGTGCCAACTATAACAAAGAGAACATGACAGAAAATTAGAACTAGTTATAGTAAAATAACATAAATATATTGAATAATGCATACAACATAAAAAACCTATAATATCACTTGGTTCATCAAACCACCACTTGGGGCCTCGATAGGACACTATAGGTGTCATATCGAGTCTTCTATGATGGGTTAGAGGTGTGGAAGGATTTGCTTGGTTGCTCTCTCCATGTTCATGAGATCGGATGCCTATGGTGGTCAATGGATGTGCTCGAATGGCACGAGAATGATACATATGTCTCTCCTTGGGGGAATCTATAGACTCTACTATCTCCTTGGGATCCTCCCTCACCAACTAGTGATCCTCCTCATCATTATTAGTATCTCCATTCATGCTCACATCCTCTCTCACATCCTCTTGATATGGAAAGGGTCTAGAGGATCACCTACAAGATGGTCGTTAGGGAAGACATGTGGGGGTCATGTTGTAATCCAGCATCTCTCATAAGCTATAGTGGTTCCTACATCATCCAGGTCAGATGATGGTAGTGCATCCCGATCCTCATCATTTGAATCACTAAAAGTGATGTCGATGATTATAGGATGGCAGATGTCCCCTAGTCTGGGAGTCTGCATACAGATCTCAAGAATGTAGGTCGCTAGCTAGGTGTTATATGTATTTGCCCAAACTGACACATGAAATGACCATAATAAAAGAGCATGACAACATAGGCATCATGTTTGAAAAATAACCTATCCTACTCCATCCTATTCAACTGTTATGTAAGACTTGGCCACTCTTGTAGAGTCTTGGACGATATCCATACTATATCATCCCCCTCTAGATGATTGAACCCAGCTCTCTAGTGCAACAGATCTTCACACTACCAAGCTCACCTCAAAGTATAGCAGAAGGCTCTAGGGTAACTAAAAGCCATCATGGTGAGAAAACTAGCTGGTCTAGTACATGTAATATGCTCAAATGCTCACACTTGAAGAAGAGTGCAATGGATAATGTTGTGGAGCTCTCGATGAACAAAATGACCAAGATTATAATAAATATGTGTGAGCATGCTTCATACCCAAGAATGGACTGGTTGGTGCTCCTCCTTCTCTCATATGGTATGAATGAGGCCCCCATCAAGGTGCATGCCTTGTCCATCAATTGCAAGAGCTAGGGCGATAGCCACACACATGATCTAATGAACCAAGGGAACATTTAAATATAAAAGCCACTCAAGCTCAAAACAATCTTTGGGGTCAGTGGGAGTTATGTGAAGGGTGGTACAATACTGAATATCATCTCTCATCTATTGGCTTGTAAAAAACTCATCAAAGTGGACAGTCTTGCCTCAGATAGGTATTTTGAGTGTGTGGTGTATATCCTCTATAGTTATTGTCATCTCCCCTATTGGGAGATGAAATGTTCAAGTATCTACATTCCATCTCTCAACCAATTACATCATCGCATCATGATGCCTCATGGGTGGCATGAGGTATACCCAATACAACCCAATGATACATAAATTATGCTCCTCCTTGTCAGTAAACCATGTAAACTGCTCAAAAATTAGTGAAAACAATCATCCTCCCTTTTTTTTTTCGGGCATGTGACAAATCCTGGAAAAAGAAAAAGAAATCATCAAAAACATGGAAAAAATAGTCAACCAAATAGTTAAAAGAAAAGAAGAACTATCTTGGACACTGTCACCATTCTAGGATAAGGGGCCTGGATGGGATCACCAAAATGGGACAAGGTCAAAAATTTCGGACAAGGTTTCCCAAAAGGATAGGGATGCCATGATTTTTGAAAAATGGTCAAAATAGTGCAAAATACTAAGATAAATCACAGGGAGAAAGTACAAGGAACTCACCTCAAGTGTGATGGCACCGTCCACAACCTCTTCTTGTAGGACCTTAGGTTGTGGGGGTCGGTATGGCCATTGGATTGACATCTTCAATCCTCTACACCAATGTATCTTTCTTAAAATCTCCAAATAGTAAATGTGAAAATTATGGTCAAAAAGATGATTTTGCAATAACATATGGGTGATCCCACAATAATGGGTTACACTTTTTGGCCAAACTTGACATTGAAATCAACATTTTTCACCAAATCTTCACTTTCGTACGCCTATAGAAGCTAAACCATTAAAAATTTGAAGATGAAGCAAACTAGTGATTTGTAATATTCTGTGTTGAGAATCTAATTATATTTTTTAAAATAACTAAAAAATAAATTGTGAATTATTTTATGTAGTTTTTATTAACTTATTTTTTTTACTAAACATCATTTTCAAAAATTGATGCTTACTTTCAACTGCATAACTTTTTTTATAGAAAGCATACAATTCTAATTTTTTAAATATAGTGTTTTCACACCATTATCTAGGGGATGGATATTTTTTCATAATTTTTTGTTGCATATATATTTTTTAATTAATTTTCTAATTCAGAGTAATTATAATTTGGATATATTATACTTTCAACTGCATAACATTTTTTGTATTCATTTGAATTAACTTATTCTTTTTTTGTTGGAATTAGGAAATCAATACCTAGTGTACATGGATTTTTAAGAATTTTTTTTCTCTCTTTTCCTATTTTTCCATATGCGTGAAATAAAGACCTCGATGTTCATTAAAAAACCTACATTCACAAGAAATAAAAAATAAATATAATAATAAAATTAAATATATTTAAAATTATACTTTTTGGGAAGCTTATAATAAGGACTACATGTTTCCAAAAGAATAATTTTAAATAAATTAATTTGATCCCCTAAAAGGTAAATCAAAAGTGGTTTTTTATCAGCATTTTGCTAGGTGTAGAGGAGACTCCATTATAGGTATAGATTAAAACTAGTGGCTTTCTATCCAAGGGGGTTTGATATAAGTGGGTTTGATCAAACCCTCTTCAATTAAAACCCTTAAAATGGAACCTTTTTAAGGCTTAAATCATTATATTTTCTAAAAATATGTGATTTCAGCAAAAATCAGGATGTCCCAAAAAGTGTAACCCATTATTGTGGCAGCACCCATATAGTAAATTTCCTAATAGCACATTTCACTCAAATCACCATTATGGGGGCTAGAGTGTTGGAGTACAAAATACACTGAGATGGGGGCATGAATCAGTGTCTTAATAAATAATTTCAATTTATTGATGTTTCAAAACCACTTAATCTCTTTGAAATCAATGAATGTTAAGTTTCAAGATTATGATCAGAATGTGATAACCAAATTCAGATTCTCAAAACAACATATGAACTCAAATTTTTCAATGTAAATATAGAATACAACAAGATAAAAAAGGCACCCACAAAAGAGTCATAACAAAATATTTTTCATGAGTGGAAAACCCTCATAGCGATGAAAAAATACTCGGTAAAATGTCTCACCAGCTTACCAAAATGCCTCATTGGAAAAGCCTCACTGGCTACAGAATGTGTCACTGGCAAAGCCTCACTAGCTACAAAATTCCTTACTAGAAAAGCCTCACTAGATATAATTTATGCCTCACTGGCAAACCCTCACTGGCTATAGAATGCTTCACTAGCAAAGGTCAATCTTTGTCTCACTGACATGACCTTACAACACAATTTTCAATCATGAAGAAAATACAATTACAGAGGGTTGCTCTGTTTCACTGCATAACATTTCCACTTTCCAAACTAACACATTCTATATCCTAAATATTCATTGGCATCAAATATTTAAAATACAAAATATATCAGTTACACATCTCACTGTTTTGCATACTATTTACAAAACAACATTACAAAATTCTATTTACAAATTCAACATGATGTATCTCTCTAGAGCACCAAACCAATAACAGTGATAAATCACTATTTATATAAATAATGAATAGTACACATAATGTTGTCATTTTTCAAACAAAAATGTAACCTTCAAAATCTATTCAAACTATTTCACAACTGACTCTAAAGTATCATTGAGATGCTTTTGTGCTCAACCAACTTTAACCTACCTTTTACCATGGTCGATACAATATGCAAGTTGTGTGTATATATTTAACAAAAGACACACTTAAAAAATTATGAGAATAATTGTTCTTTACATAGTCAACACTACCAAAAAACTTGTGTGAACATATTAAACAATAGACACATGCCCTCTAGTAGACTTCATATTTGCAAGACATGACCTGTGTAAAGGATTTTAATAAATCTAAAAAATAACTTAAACCTCGTACCCTAGTAAAGATCTAAAGATCCAAAATGTATAGATTCTTGACTTAAACAATATGCATACCCTTTTGATACTTTATTGACATATAATCAATAATAAGACCATGGTGTAAACCCCCATTTAAACAAAATCAACCAAATTAATAAATAACCATGATATGCCCAAGATAAACACAGAACTATAATCCCATGTGCCAAAAGATAATCAAAACTTTCAAACTCCTTGATAAATATGAAAGCAAGGTCGATAGCATACACTATGGAACAAGAGAACCCGACTATGAGCAAAAAGAATGATCTTATTCTCTAAACAATTTCTAGTCTAACCGAATACCATAAAGAGTAAGGATACAAGTTACCAATACGCTCATCATTGAAAACCATAACTATCATTTAAGCATGGAAACCACTTTCTGAATAGCCAATCACAAAACCACACTATCCTCCATATTTTCCTTCCTTCACCAAGATTCTATACCACCATTTTCATGAAGCTCTCCAAGCCTTAAATCAGATATGGATAAAATACCTTGTATTTACCAAATGAAAACTATTACGGCACAATCATAGTGTCGATATCCTTCACAAAAAATACATTCACTTTGAGCCACTTAATGATGTCGGTGTTCCCACTCAACTACGTTTCCTTTGCAAATCAACACAATTATCATTGTGTCAATGTAAACATCATAATACTCAAATGATATATGTTAGTCTACCTTGTTCATTTTTATGAAAGTGGCCAATCTTCATAATGACCAAGACTCATGTGTCGATCTAGCAAAACTCATATACATATCAAATTTGCTACCACAAAAAAAGAACATTTCCATCACAATGACATTTAACACCAATCAAATAGCACTTAAACCTTCAATGAATTCCACAAATGTATGCCAATCTTATATATAAATACCAATGTGTAACACCTCAATATGTGCCAAGTTGAATAGTCAACCTGAAATCAATGCCAAAACCAATGTCAAAGGGGCAACAAACTCCCCCTTTGGTATTGATGTCAAACTTGCCAAAGATCTGAATAAATATCACCTATAGAAGCATCAAAGCACTCCCATGTGAATCAAACACCAAACAAATCTAAAATTAATACAAATTGTTGAGGTCAATCAATCACCAAGTGTAGCTGAAAGTAACAATCAAGCTTTGAAGATAATGCAACATTGAATGTAATTTGTGCTTTAGAGGAATAAACATCATGAACCCAATGAACATGAACCAGTGCCCTAATCAACCAAATGAAATTTTGAACTATGCCAAACTTGTAAATCAACAAGCATGTAAATCAAGAACCATGCACCAATCAAGCTCATCCCCCCCTTTGACACCAATTTAAAAGGTCAAAGGGGTGTGATATCAATAAATACCTACTCATAAACAATAATATGTTGTCATAGTGACACAAAAAAACATTAGAGTATGAAAATTGACCCAAACTACCAACTACTAAAAAATTTGCATGAAACATAACCTATAAATATATAATATACACTAAAAAACTCCCTCTAAAATCATGCACTCAAAAATATCAGTTGTCCCCTAAGAATAACATTGTCCAATCACTGTTAAAGCCCTATACTATCAAAACAAACTAAGGGACTTTCAAATTAGACCAAAACAAACCAATTGTTGTGCTATCATCACTAAGACATCATCTCCCTTCAATCCAACAAATCAAGACCATCATCACTAAACCAAACATTACCACACCATTGTCAAGCATCAAGCAATGTAATCAATATGTCTTGCAAACATTCATGGAATCACTAATGTGCAGTTGCAAGATCATCAAATCATCAAGATACTCCATCCTTCACACTACTCACTCATTACCATTTAACAACTTTGCTAACCCCATTATCACTATCCTACCATGGAATATAATCTAGAAGTGAGATTTTAGAGTTTATGGGAAAATAAATTTAACATCCACGAGTGATATCTACATCCACAAAGCACTACAAAATTTTATAAGCTCCTAGTTTGACATATTATAAGAATGTTGACAGAAGTTGTAGTCTTCCAACTGTAAATTTTTAAACATTTTAACAATAAATCTCCATTCTTGATACTTTGATGGATGTCATTCCCTATTACTTCAAACTAAAATAACCTTGCTAGCTGACCAAAAACATCTTTTTACTTTGTATGTTGTGTTAACAATCAATATCCAAGCACACAAGAAGACTTGAAAATCACTTCATCTGATACAAACATTGATAGATCAACACTGAGATTGTATCATCTCAAAGATTACCCAATAAATGATTTGTTACTATTTCTTCATCAAATCATGCTATCATATCAAGGCACAAAGTCATTGATCCTCAAGATGATCTCATTGAGATGAGATGCCATTTCTCTAAAAACAAGTACTATTGCTATCAAGGTCACTTTTATGATTTCTGAAGTATATGGGTATAAGAAGAACGTATAACACAGGCATAATAAGAAAGCAAACCATCGAGAACACCTAAAAAGATATAATAATTACGGATGCAGTACAAATGCTTAGAGACAACATTGTCCACCTACAACACCAAAGTATTACTGATGTTGTTCTCTAGCCAAATGTTGTTACACTCACTATTGCCAAGGTAAAATATTATACTCTTCATGGTAGTATACATTTGCAACTACAACACTTACCCACATATGCACTTAAAACAGTATCCATCTACAACTACAATACTTGTGAGACACCTACCCACATCTCCATTATCAAATATCACTATCTTTGTGCCTTTTGGTCTGCCTTTTGAGTGTCATTAGCCTGTCATGACAACCTGTCACAACATAGCATGAACCTTGCAGAGAATATAGTCAAGAGGTATGAGAAAAAATATATGCAAGAGGCATGCATGAGAAACTTTATTTTCAACATGATTTTTCAATTTTAAACATGAGCAACACCACTTTCAAATTACGAACAAAGCATGAACAACCAAGCAAGTCTACAATACACTTCATTGTCAGAAGCAACCATCACTTAACCATCATATGTCTTTATTTTGTTAAAGCTTGTAATATTCATCAACTCAAAGCCTATAACTTCAACAACTATCAAAACTCACTTTGACTCCCATCAAAAAAATTGTTACTGTCATAGCACATAAATGAGTTTCTTTGAAAAATGTCATGTGTCAACAAAATCACAGTCTTGCAACTTTACTTCACTACCCTGTATTCATCATTCACATAAGATATACATATTTTCTATTTTGTGAAACCTCTTCTATATATGATATCATGTCATCTTATGACACCTTATAATACTGAGAAAAACTATTTTATATTCAAGAACTATATGATCATGAAAAAATAATTGAACTCTCTTGATTTTATTGATCAACAAAACTATTCCTTGGTTAAACCCATAAAAGTGGTTTACAATTCGAGTGAGGAAGGAAAAGTTGCAAAAAATGACCCCATGCCATTTTTTTTGGTTTTTGGGGTTCAAACGAACTTATTAGTTCAAGCAAACCAAAAGAGGGTTGGCTAGAACCCTGGTTTGATAGAACCCATTAAATGCCCTAGGCGCACCTTTCCCGCAAAAAAAAAAAAACTTTTTTTGAAAGGGGGTTCGGTCGAACCAAGATTTGAGAAAACCCTGGTTCGCTTGAACCCCTAGGGGTTCGCTCAAACCCCCCTGATTTGAGTGAACCCCCCTTTTTCCACCTTCTTACCTTCTAGCCCAAAAAAACTCCATAATTTTTCCCTTCGAAGCTCGGGCTGAGGATGAAAATGGAGGAGACTTCATAGACCCAACTAAATGATGGTAGTCCTCGAAACGAGCTATCCAACGAATATAATTTTAATATGTTTTGGTTTTATTATGTAGTTGTTTATTTAGTTTTATTAAAAATAGGTTTTTCACCAAAAATCAAGCTCTTTGTTCTACACATGTGGAAAAATAGAAAATTATCAAAAAAATAAATTGAAAAATATGAGTGCACTAGATATTGAAGTCCTTGATCCAACAAAAAAAAATTGAATTTTGATACATACAAAAAAAGTTATGTTGTATACAGTCCGCCTATGTCTGAGTTGTAATTGGTTTCACTTTGAAACTTGATTAAGGAAAAAATATTCAATAAAACACTATGAAACCAATTGGAAGCACTAGATATCGTAGTTACAAATCTAAATTCAAAAAAAATAGAATTTATCCTTCATGGAAAAAGAGTTATTTTGTATATACGGTGAGCATCACTCCTTAAAAATGTTGTTTATTGAAAAAAAATAGTTTTCGAAGGATATGGAGAAAGAAGTGCAATTTGATTCCAAAAATTTTGAAAAAAATATATTTAGAATATATAGACAAAATGTCGCAAATCACTAGTTTGCATCATCTTCAAATTCCTCATGGTTTATCCGTTATAGGTGCCTGCAAGTGAAGATTTAGTTAGAAAAAAATATTTTAGTGTTGAGTTTGGCCAAAAATTATAAACTAGTATTGTGGGATCACCCCCCTTTACTTATTTCAGAAATATTAAAAATATGTGTTTAACAAAGATGGTCTTGATGATAGTCTCCCACATAACAACACTTCTTTTTGAAATCAAAGATATATCTCATGACCAATGAAATATCTCATCTAATAACAACCACCACTATATCATCATTCCAGTAAAATTCCTTCCACTATTCTCTTTATGATCTCTAGACATAATGATCTTGAAATAGAAAGCATTGAAATGAAAATAAAATACTAATTATTATAACCTTCTCCTGTTGACACATTCTTCTAGACTTCTCAAAGGGGTTAAAAGATACAACACTAATCTTCTCCCCCTTACCTCATGTTGTCCTTTAAGATGTTATGGATGTTTCTTATGCAATATGCACAAGCCTTGTTTTTCCTTTCTTTTGCACATATTTTCTCCTCCAAATTTTCATAGGTTGTTTCCTCTCTTGTTTTTCCTTGTCTCCAAGATCTAATAACCTTGTAATCTTCTTACCTGAGAGGAATTATTTCTCTTGTCCTGTTGCATAAACTTGGTACTACAATTCCTTGCAAAATGATGAGGATTACTGCATCTAAAACATATAACATTGTAACCTAGAGCAAAAGAATTATAGAATTTCATTGGAAACTAATAAGGACTTATGTTATTGTACCTTATATAATCATATTTCAAGTGCTCTACAATATTTCTCTAAGTGACCAACTTTTTTATGTAACTATAAAATATAATATTGTAACTTTGTTTTGACAGTTTACAAGAACTTTTGTTCCATTCACAATCACTTCTAGCATGAGCTCTATAATATGTAGCTATATGACCAAAAATATGACATGAAAAACAATAACCATGGAACTGTGAGTAATTGTACCTTATTGTTTACTTTGGCCTAGTAGGTGAAGATCTTGAGAATGTTCTTTTTCCAACAACAACAACTTTATCTTTTGTCTTATCTTTAGGAGCAACAAAATGATTATTGTCTTCCTCAGGGGCAAAAAAATGATAATTTAGGTCTATCTTCTTCCTAGGAGCATTTCTAACTTTAGAAAACTATCCTTCTTCATAACCTAGGCCAGTTTTGTCCTTATGATTTTTCTGTTTTCCTAAAAGATCAGCAAACTTGTCACTATTGTCTACCTTTTCCCTTAAGGAAACTATTTTTTCCTCTAAGGTGCAATATTATATTTATTTTGTTTCAAGCTACATTTTGGTGACCTCTAAAACTCTTTAATTTTCCTCAAGCTAGAGTTTTAAATCAGAAATTTGTTTTTCATTATAATCAATCAAGTTTTCTAAATATTTTTTAGACTGATTTTACTATATGACAAACTCCTTTTTAAGTTTATTTATTTCACATAAAGAACATCTTAGTTCACCTTCAATATCAACCTCACACGCTTTTTCATCATACTCTTATTCAGAGTCATATTCACCCACAAAGAGGTCTCCTTCATCATCAATCTCAACAACAAAATCACTCTTTATCACACTTTCCCATAGTAATCCACTACAAGTAACCCCTTAAGTTGGTTAGAATTATGCAAGGGTATGGCTATGATACCACTTGTTGGAGTACAAAAGACACTTAGAAGGGGGAGGTGAATCAATGTCTTAATAAACAATTACAATTTATTGATGTTTCAAAACCACTTAACCTCTTTGAAAATAGTGAATGTTTAGTTTCAAGATTATGATCAGAATGTGATAACCAAATTCAGATTCTCAAAACAAAATATAAACTCAAATTTTGCAATGTAAATATAGAAGACAATAAGATAAAAGAGGCATCCACAAAAGAGTCATAAAAAAATATTTTTCATGAGTGGAAAACCCTTATAGTGATGAAAAACCACTTGGTAAAATGCCTCACTGGCTATAGAATGCATCACTGGAAAAGCCTCACTGGCTACAAAATTCCTCACTGGAAAAGCCTCACTAGCTATAATTTATGCCACATTGGAAAAGCCTCACTAGCTACAGAATGCTTCACTAGAAAAGGTCAATCTTTGTCTCACTAACATGACCTTACAACAAAAATTTTCGATCATGAATCTAAAATACATTATAGAGGGTTGCTTTGTTTCACTGCATAACATTTCCACTTTCCAAACTAACACATTCTACATCCTAAAGATTCATTGATGTGGAATCTTTAAAATACAAAATATATCAGTTACACATCTCATTGTTTTGCATATTGTTTACAAAAAAACATTATAGATTTTTTTTTTACAAATTCAACATGATGTATCTTTGTAAATCATCGAACCAATAACAATGATAAATCACTATGTATATGAACAATCAATAGTACACATAATGCTGCCATCTATCACACAAAAATGTAACCTTCAAAATATGTTCAAATTATTTCATAACTGCCTCTGAAGTGTCATTGAGATGCTTTTGTGCTCAACCAACTTTAACCTACATTTTACCATGGTCAATAGAATATGCAAGATGTGTGTATATATTTAACACAAAACACACTTAAAAAACTATGAGAATAATTGTTCTTTACATAGTCGACACTACCAATAAACTTGTGTGTACATATTAAACAATAGACACATGCCCTCTAGTAGACTTCATATTTGCAAGACACTACCTATGTAAAGGCTTTTAATAAATCTACAAAATAACTTAAACCCCATGCCCTATCAAATATTTGAAGACCCAAAACATATAGATTCTTGACTTAAACAATATGCATACCCTTGTGATACTTCATTGACACATAATCAACAATAACACCATGGTGTAAACCCCCATTTAAACAATATCAACCAAACTAAGAAATTACCACGATATGCCCAAGAGAAACACAAAACTATAAGACCATGTACCAAAATATAAGAAACACTTTCAAACTCCATGATAAATATGAAAGCAAGGTTGATAGTATACACTATGGAATAAGAGAACCTGATTGTGGGCAAAAATAGTGATCGTATTCTCTAAACCATTTCCAACTTAACCGAATACCATATAGAGTAAGGATGCAGGTTACCGATATGTACTTTAGCTTGCATATGCACATGGTGGCATATGGCTGCTAAAGTGGGTGCTAAATGAAGCGTATAAAATTGTACTCCCTTGTAGGTGATAGTACAATTTCATGCTTTTTTTGGACCTATTTTAGTGATAGTTGCATTCATCCATTTTTAACCCCTCCTAAATAGGCCCTAATTCCCTTTATTATGCATTATGAGGCCTATTTTTATCATTTTTTGACACTGAAACAAGCATTGAACAAATGCAATCAATCATTAAATTGCCCCTTATCAAGTTTTTCCTAGAAATTTGGGCTAGGACCCAATAGCCCATGGGCAACTAGGTCCTTCTTTTTAGCCAAGACCCAAATTTTAATGGATTGTTGGTTGTATTTTAACATTCAAAATTTAAATTATAAATTTTGGCTTTCAAGATCTAATTGTCAAGAAATTAGATAAATTCCTATAAATACCTAGTGTTTTCATCATTTCAAAACTAGAGAGAAAAAGATAACACATCTTGAGATATCATTCAAGAAAGAAAAATTTAGATTTTTGGAGCAACATTACATGAGATTACAGATCTTCAAGTCCTTTATCAGATTTGATCAAGATTTATCACATGATTGAAGGTAGAGGTCTATGGAAGAACATAATGGATTGTAGGGTTGGGAGATGTATTTGGCCACTTCCCCCCACTCAATGACTTGTTTCCTTGGTGCTCTCATCATCAAATTTCACTCTACTTGCAGCCTAAAGTAAGGTATCATTGTATTTCCAAATTTACTTGGGGTGTTTGGATGTCTCCCTAATTTAATCTTAACATTATCATATAGGAATCATACTCTAACACACTTGAGTAGGATTTATGTGTATTTTGGCTCATAACAACCTTAGATGCACATAATTTTAGGGTTCACACACTATTTTATATCAAATCTTTGGATTTTTGTTGAGGTCTAGTTACCAAAATAATGGTTTGACTGAGGAAAATCCCCATATAGCCACCCAAACAACTTCTTTTGTAGATTTGTCATAGGTCTCAGTTTGAAGATGAAGATTTATAGGTATAGGAATAGAGATCAGACAGAGGGTTACAAGATCGCACTTTGAAGTTTTGGAAAGGCCTACAAAGACCCATTGGCCCAGGGGTGACCCAATTATGCTATAATGTCTCAGATTCAAATTTTGGTGATAGGTACACATCAGTCTACACTTTCTCAATCCACTTGCAAATCATTTTTTCCATCTATTTACCTTCAAGATTTTACATTTTTACATATTAGGTCATATAGTCTAATTAGAGTAATCACTTCAAATCATTTCCAATTCATTCCCATCCTCAAATAGATGTTGATCTAGATCTAATTGACTCACCTTGGAGGTTGAAAGTTAATCTATGAACCTTGTTGATTTGCATCTTAATGAAATATTAGAAATGATGAACCATTAACCCAAGGTTTTGGGAATTAAAATTAGTGTATCCACATTTCTATGTTTCAATTATGATAGATAATAGTTTTTCCAATAGAAGTGGCCTTAACATATTGATAATTCATAATCTTAAAATCTATTTATCATCAATTATCATGTACTTAAAGAGATTTGTACATAACTATAAGGGTGAAATCAAAATACTGTGTTTCACTTTTTGCCCAAGATGGACATTTACACAAATATTTTTAACTTAATCTTCATCTTCTAAGACCTATAGCAGCTAAACCATTAATAATTTGAAGGTGATGTGAACTAGAATTGTGGCAATTTGTGTGTAGATTCTAAATGTTTTTTTTTTTTAGAATGTTTTGAAATAAATAACGAGTCTTTCAACATCTCCTTTAATAACTAGTTTTAGACAAAAAACAACATTTTTAGAAAGTAGTGCTTGTGTCGCCCAACATAACTTTTTTTCTATAAAGGATTAAATTCCAATTTTTGAAATATAGATTCTCAACATCAATAAAGAGGCTTGTACATAACAATAACCCTCATCTATTATATGATGGCTATATTAAATAGACAAAGAAACATATGAATAAAATTTTACATATATAACCTTAAGCTCACCATGTGAATGGATTATGTAACAAAGAGTGCAATTTTGATTCGAGACCAATGGAATGGTTGAGTATTTCAATCATCATAAAAATATTTTTAAACTTAGCCCAGTTTTATTTTCCATGACCTAAGCCATGGATTATAAACTTTAAACTTTGATGTTATAAGCCATAAGGAATATGCTCAATGAAGAATTATGGTCTCTAAACATTATCTTTACTATGTAATTCATAAGATTCATGCTTGAAAAAGAAAGATAAACTCTAAACATTAAAATTTATTGTGCAAGACGTAAGGCTTATGCTCCACAGAGCATTATAAACTCTTAAATATTATTTATTGTGCAAGTCATAAGGCTTGTGCTCAACAAAGCATTATAAACTCTTAAACATTTTTATTATGCAAGTTGTAAGGCTTATGCTCAACAAAGCATTATAAATTCTATATTAAAATTTTCTATGCAAGTTGTGAGGCTTATGCTCGGTAGAGCATTATAATTTCTATATTAGACTTTTGCATGCAAGTTGTGAGGCTTATGCTCAAGAGGGAATTATAGTTATCAGGTCACAAAGCTTACAATCATACAAAATTACAAAAATAGAAACTTGGATTGCTGAACATTGGAGCTATCAAATCGAAGGGTTAAGAAATACCAAACAATTGGTTTCAACCCATTTTTCATTTTATAGCAAGTTAAAGCTTGTATGAGTGAATTCAAGTAAAAAATGATTAAAAGTTCTACCAAAATATAAAAATAGAGACAACATTCTCCAACCCTTTTGAAGGTTTGATAGTTATAGTTCCCATTATAGGTTTTTATATAATCTAAGGAATCCTAAAATGAATGCCTTTTCTTTTTCAAAACATTAGGAAAAATCCAAAAATATATTCTTTTCAAATTATATTCATAATCGAATAACAAAAAAATTATCAAAATTCTAACAATATCATTAAAGTCTATGTATAGAGAATTCTTATTCAAAGTAATGCATAAGGGTATGCTACATACCACCCTATAGCTCAAATGAAATCCAATTACCTCTACTTCCTAAACATTGAAATCTTATCCTCCTATTCCACATATGTTTTCTCCTTTTCTTTTGTTTTTCCACTCCCTGTCTTCTCTCCCATTTTCTCTACATGCCTTCTAGAAAATTCCCTCTTCTGTCCTCATTAGTTCCCCTCAAATACTGTTCATAACTTCACTTTAAGTGAAGTAAATATTTTACTTGTCACTCAGCTCTCCACTTCGTGAAGTTTGAAGCTTGAGGCACATCTCATTAAATGTTCATATTTTACTTACCCTAGAGAATACTAGTAGCATATGGAATCATAAAGATAAATATAGGAATTTGTATTTCTACTTGGCATGTCTTCATACATATTCCAAATTATTGAATCAATCAAGGGATTTGGCTAAGGTGCAAGGTATGAAACTAGTCGATTTTGCTATCCTAGGATAACAAGTTCCAATGGTGCTTGCGAGTATAACCATTTTAGATATTAGAGAGAAACAATATTCTAAATATGAACTATAAAGATGAAGGTTGCAAAATTGGGTAAACACCATAGGTGCAAAGATCAAGGTTGTAAGAGTGGGATTGAGCTAGTAAAAGTGAAG
The DNA here is from genome assembly GCA_007115665.2 of Sequoiadendron giganteum. Classification (NCBI taxonomy): domain Eukaryota; kingdom Viridiplantae; phylum Streptophyta; class Pinopsida; order Cupressales; family Cupressaceae; genus Sequoiadendron; species Sequoiadendron giganteum. The sequence goes on along the minus strand of CM021108.1, from coordinate 272,145,056 downwards.
ATCATTTCCTAGTATGTCAAAGCATTATAATTCCAAATCCGATAGGAGTTAAGAGTTGAATGACATAGCACGCATTACAACAAATCGTTTTCTTATCACATCTAGAACTAAATAAACTTATCCTTCATTGTCAATTCTTTACATATTTCGATATTATTTTGAAATTAAACTTTTTAATCTAATTTAGCTGCTAATTGATTTCTAAATTAATTAGTCAATCTAAATAATTCTTGTAAAGTCTAAGAGGGGATCATAATTGTGATGATATTTAGAAACTAGAAGACTATTTCTTATTTGACACTATGCTCTAAGATGCGAATGGTTGATTTAATGTTATATTTATACCATCTATCAATTAAATTTAGTGTGAGACTTTTAACTCTTTAGATGCATCAATAAAGTACATGTGAAATGAATGGTTTGAAATGGTTTTAATAACATCTACGAAATCAAACAATCTATAATACCACCAATTACACTTACTATAAATAATTAAAATCCAACTTTATTTTCAACCGACATCCAATAAAATAAGACAAACTGTTTTGTTGTTATAAAAGATAATGTCATTGCTATCATTCAAAAATGAAATAAAACCATATCCAGCCTTTATTATTGCCATCTATAAGACCACCAATTACACCGAATATGAACACGTACAGTCAAACTTTAATTTTTACCAACACCCCATATAGTAAAACAGGCCTTTCAGTTTTGTACAGAAGATGATAGGTTTGGCCTTTACCTATCCTTGATAAATAAAAGCATATTGACCGGTGTTTACAAACTGACTAGGGCCTTTCTATTGGGAGCTCCTGTACTGTTCTTGGGTCCCATAGGCTTCTTTGGCCTCGTGGACGTCATTAAAATATTTCATTTCACTGTTGGTTATAGCCCTTCAATAGAGCTGAATAGATGCTCACACTTAGAGCCCCAAAAATAGCGTGGGTGGGTAGAGAAATCTCCAAATTTAGAAAACGACAACTCACGAGCGTGTGGAGGTGAACAGAAAATTAGAATCCTTAAACGCGTCTTTGTATTGGTCCATGTCAGCCAAGTCCACGTGCGTCAGGTTTGAATCACGTGGGCTTTTGCTGAAATCTATCCGCGAGGGGCCAAAACTTTATCCAAAGTGCACTGCGCTCTTCGTTTTAATGGATGGAAAGTTTTCGAGAACATCATTAGGTTTTCAGTTGCATGTTTGAAGCTTGGACATGCGGGGAACAGATATGTCCATGGCGGAGGATTATATACCATGTATTGCTGCAATGCCAACTGTTTGCATCTGCACCTGCACCGATCATATGCTTTTCTTCGATGCAGATGCAGATACAAACAGTTAACGCTGTGGCCTTCTCATTATAATATTTTTTTTTGTTGGTTTTTCTTTTGGGATCTGTAGCCTCCTGACAATATAATACTTTTTCTTGTTCTAACATTTACAGTATTTTTTCTTGTGGGGTTTGTGTTGTTTAATCTTGTATTGTCTGCATTAAATACCCTGACCTTCAACTGATGGTAGGACTTTTAGATTCATTTTAATTAAGCACTAGAAACAATGAAACCATCAGATGAAACTCATTTTGTAGGTTCTATCAAAGAAGCTATTTTAATCCATTTACTTTATACAACTTACAAAAGTCTTTTTGGAGCTTTTGCTACATATATATACCTTGTTGTTGCTTATAGTATCATTGAATACGTTGCTTTGGTTTGATTGATCTCCTGTAACTTCATATATGTTTGTTTACTTTCACCATTGGTCTTTCTTGATTTTCTTTAATTCCATCCAACCCTAACAGAGCAGTGTATTTGGCATTCATCTTTGTATAGGAACTTAAGCTTTGTAAATCTCATCTTATGCATTACCAACGCCAGCATATTGTGGCCTTTTTCAGTTTTGATATGTCTTTGGATGCCAGTACTTAAGCACTCATTCTCATTCTGGACATATGGATCTCAAAGTTGGGACCTTTAACTCGGGTAGTGAATCTTTGCCACTGTTTTTTATTGTCTAAACAAACTACTGGATCTTTAACACTGATATGTGATTAAGCTGTTTTTGGGTTCAGTGGCTTAATCAAACAAATTGCTTCTGGATTTATAATTTCATTTGGATTAGCATAATAGTGAAAGCTATTTAGAATACTTTTTAACATAAAGAAAGTATAAAAAAATATTATTGATTGTTTGACAATTAAATTAATAATATTTAAATAAGATACCTAAGATCATTGGCTTATTTACCCCTTTGCATTGTCTATTCCTGGCCCATAAGTCCTGACCACTTGAAATTATTAGAATGGAAAATTTTGTAGTGGTTCATACCAGACACCATTGGTTCTTTTGACCTACCCCATGCTGTAGATAAGTCACAACATCAAGCCGTGCTGTAGATGTCACAACGTTATTTGTCATCCCTACTGTTTTTATCATCACTGATCAATGCTGCTGGTGAGTGATCAATATTATGTTCTAATCCATGAATGCTTATTGAAATCTTTTAATGATTATGTGTCCGTCCATATATTAGGTGAAACGTTTACTGCTTTTCTTGACTTTGTAATTCTTTGTATAAATGTTTCTGGCTTTTCCTGTTTCTGTCTACTCTAAGCTGTACTGGTAGAGCCTTATTGAGAATATAATTCAATCTGTGGACATTAACAGACTTTCCTTCTTCTTCCTGCAGGTCATCAAGGTAAACTGGAAAAGGACATTGTGGAGATATTCGAAAGAGGCTTGGTTGTAACAGAACGCACCTTACAAACGCTGCAACTGCATTATTGGGTTGTAATCATTAAAATTTTTTAACAAGTATTTTTATAACCACAGTTGAATTCTGATGACAATATCATAATTTGACACGCTGTGAAAAATACCTTGTAAGTAATATATGATACTTGAACTGCCTAACTCTAATATGTAAATTGAAGTACTATTCATATTTGGGTGTGATATTGCTTCTCTAAAACTGTGTGATAAGATTGTCACAGCATTAGATGTCTAAAATTGATGATACAGAAAGTTCGTGGCCACAGGAATATTTTGGGTGTATGAAGTTTGGTCTCTCTTGCCAATATAGAAGTGTATGCTTCTGATTGTTCACAGGCATGAAGGTGAATTTTTTATTTGGGTGTGTTGCAATATTAATATTTATTTATTGTAATAATATTATTTGAATGCTTATATAATTTATTTCTGTGAGAGATTTTTGAATTGTAGGAAGATACAATGTTTATATAAACATTTGTATATTATCTTGTAATTTGAAACAATTAATAATAATATTTTATTCTATATTTTTCTGTGTAGATTATAGATTGATTATATCTGTAATATTATTTGTTTGCATGTTTCTACATGATATCAAAACAATAGGGAGGTTATAATTCACTCAATGGAACAAAACAGCTGGAGAGTTGCAGCAACACAGAAAATGAAAAATAAAAAATGTTTATACTGGTTCAGATAGTATTGTTTAATATTGCAGGCTATTTATTTTCAAAATTATTGTTAAAGCAAAGGCAAAATATAAATGTATAAATCTCAATTCTATGAAATTGACGTGATCAGAGGTAAAAATTTGGTGAATGAAGTCTCAAGGTTTAATATTTTATAAGTATCACTTCTTACATTGAAAAGTATAATTTATGATGTGAAGTAAAAGTTTAAATCTCATAGCATTTTTGGGGGTTTTTATACGAAAGAGAAGTATATGTTTACATTTTGTGTTAGATTTTGTGTTAGTAGAGATAAAAGATATTTTTGTTAAAATTTTGAAAAAGAGATAAGATTAATGTGTTTTTAAGACAAAAGGAAATGGTTAGATTTTTTGCATTTAATGATGGTGTTATAAGATTAATTTAATCTTTTTGTTTTCAAGTATTTTTTAAGATGATTCTATTAGATAAATATTCCGGATTCAATTTACATATTTGAAAAATGAAAATAAATGGAGTGAATAAAGAAAAACTTATGGAGAATAGTAAATGGGATGGAATAACCATCTATAAATGCAAATAAATTATTGGATTGGTATACCAAAGATGATAAAGTCAGTCATTATTGGTCTTGCTATTTTCTATTCAAAATTATATCATGTACATCTAGACAAATCATCAACAAAAATCTGGGATAATCTAAATAAAATGTTTGAAGCAAAAGCAATTAATGCAATCTTTTTCCTAAAATTTCAAATATTTAAATTTAAAATGGAAGATAGAACCATTATGTCAAATCACATAAACAATTTAAAGTATCTAATTAGACAACTAGCAAAGTCAAGGCTCTTATAGATGATGATAATATTAGAGTTATTTTGTTAAACAATTTACCTTCAATATACAACAATGTTATTTTTACACTTAGTAAAATAACTTCTCGAAGTCTAAAAGATACGATTTTGACCCTTTTAGTGGAAGAAAAAAGAACAAATGCTGAAAATATAGAAGTTGATTCTCAACATGAAAATGTATTTTACTCATGAAAAAATGATAAAAGATCAAATACAAACAAAGAGAAAATTGAATATTATTATATTGTAAGGAAGGGTCACACAATCTAGCCTTGTAGAATTAAATTTAATGATTTTCTCAAAATAAAAAGATAGATCAAATGATGGTAACTTAGCCTATGTTGAGGATAAGGATCCACTAGATAATAATTTTTTTGAAAATTATTGATTTGAAGATACTAGAAATAGATGCTTATGTGAAGCCTTCATGATTAAAGACTAGTGGCATCGAAGGTTGGAGGATTTTCATCATTTATAGTCAACTTTTTATTTAGAAATGGTGCTTTGCTTAAGAATCATATATATATATATATATATATATATATATATATATAATGCTAATTAGTATAGTTTTATTGTAATGCTCATATTTGTATTTATTGTCCTTTTATGTCATAACACATCTTGTTGTATGTCTAATTTCATTTAAAAATAAGAAAAAGTACTTATTTTTCTTTGTTAGTCCCATTTGTTAAGATTGGGTCATAAATGTTAAATTGTGAATCTTTGAAAGACATATGACATCAATCTTAATATAAAATCTATGAAAAAATAGATAGTATTTTACAAAATAATTTTAAAAGTATATATTTATCTAAAATATATCTTCTAAATTTTTTAGCTAGCTCATTACAATAACATACCAAATCCAATGGGAATTCAAGTGGTAAGATTGAAAATTACCTAACTATGATCTAGGTACAAATTTCCAAAGTGATGGGTCGGAGCACTTCTCTCTATTATAGTATTTAAAGGATATAAAATATTTGTACCCATGAGGAAGTATTAAATTGGCATGCAAACTATCTCATTTCTATAAAATAAACTTCAGTTCTAGCATTTATTCTCTATTGTAAAGGAGGGGGAGAAGAGAAAACATTATCAAATCTGTGCTCTTAAATAAATGTTGTATTTGGTTGCATCAATAATGCAAGTTTATCACTTGTAGAAATTCATTTTCAGCATAGAATTGGTGGAGTTTTCTGACCACTTGTATTATATTCCAACCCCTTTGGGGTATAAGCAAGTTTCCTTTGGAAGAAATATTAGCTTTCGATATTGATCAAGGTAATGAGATTTTATGGTAACACTAACAAGTATAGAAAGAAAAACTTGACATGTGAGTGTTCATCCTAAAGCCTCCATAAATATGGGTCATTGTGAAATCAACCTCGAAAGAAAATATTACATGTTGTTGAATATGAAATATTCCACAAGTATGTGTCACAATTAAATCAACCTCAAAAATCAAATTACTAAAAAGAATGGACCAAAACTTATTTGCATAGCTGCTAAGAATGAGTTTTAATGACAAGGATAATTAAATTTTAATGTTAAGAAGGAGTTTAAATGGTCTTATGTGATTGTGATTGTTATTCTTGCATAACATGGTCGTTGTCTTACATGTTTCTTAAGATATCATTTTTCTGAACTTAAATTGGTTCTAATGGGATAAGATAATAGTGAGGAGGAAAATCCACACATTAGTATTAATTCAATCCTGGAAGGTATTTGTGAACTTAAAACATACGTTTACCTTGACATTTTGGTATCCATAAAATATGAAAAAAAATTTGTCCCCTTTCATTTCCTCATATACTCTCTCATTGAAAAAGTTATGATCTGGTCTATTTTCACAACTAGTAGGGACTTGGTGGAGTGACCATCAAGAAAACCAATTTTATTTTAGGATAGGTGACATTATAATTGTTATCCTAAGTTGATCATTGTGTGTCTCCAATTTCATTGGAAAGTGTTTTAGAGGACATGAGGGACAAAATATTTAATATTTATTTTCCTATGACAAATTGTAATTGCATTCAAAGAGTTGGAATCTCTATGATGATAGTTATAGGGAATCCTAGAAGAATATTCCTCTCAGGCATCCAACTTTATGAGTGGGAACCACTTTGGTGTGCATGTCCTTACATTTTTTGCATACTCTTGCATAGTTGCCCCCCCCAGGTTTCCATGTTGGTGCATGCTCTTGCATGAAGCCGTTAGAGAGTTATGAAGCACTCGGTATTGACCAATTTTTATTAGCCATGGATTAGGCACCCATGAGAAGGCCATGTGATTATTCAATATTTTATGCCATGCTTATTGGTTGTCCACTAAGGGGGGTGTGGGTTTTTGTAGGTGGTTTTACTTATTGTTTTGGGATACCATTTATGATATTCTCTCCCACAAACTTCTAAATATTGGAGCCTTAAGATGGTGGTTTGAAGAGTTTATTTGTAGGTTGTCAAAGCGATGAACTGTTGCTAGATTATAAAGAGGGGTGTTGTGTTGTTGTATCTCATTTGAAGATTAATAAAAAAATTGGATCTCTTTGGGTGTGGAGTTTTTTCCTACAAGGGTTTCTCCAAGTATATCTTGTGTCACTTGTGTTTGGTAACTTATGGTATTTCTAATTTTTGTTTCATGTTTGGAATTGTTAATCACATAATCTCTTAATGGTAATCTTGGATACACAATTTCATATTCATAAACTACTTTATTTAGTTCTATTGTTGCAAGTTTCACCTTCTATTTTCTAACATTTGGTATCAAAACAAACGGTTATGTTAAGAGACCTGGATGCCTTTCTTTTGAGTGTCGAAGGTTTTTTGGTTGTAGTGGGAGCTTGTACATTATGGATTTTTTAGATTTGTGAAGAAGATTGAAAATAATTTGGCTTCTACCTCTCATCTAGATATTGAGAAGTTCAATAGATTTGGTTATGAGATGTGGATGTTGAAGATGGAGGATCTCCTTGAAGAGAGAGATCGGTGGTTGTAAATTTCAAGTGAAAAGAAACTAGAATCAACATCTGATGAAGATTTGAAGAAAATGGACAAGAAGGAATGAGGAACCATTTAGTTGTGTCTTGCAGATTTAGTCCTCTTAAATATTTTAGAAGAATCTACCACATACAATTTATGGAAGATGATAGGTGATATATACCAAACCAAAAGTTTAACAAGTTATATCTCAAAAGACATTTGTATTCTTTGAAAATGAAGGGTGGTGATTCTATTGTAGAGAATTTAAATGATTTTAGTATGATTATAAGTCAGCTTGCATCTATAGATGTTAAGATAGAAGAAGAAGATAAATATATTTTGTTTCTTTATTTTTTACTCGAATCTTGGGAAAATCTAATTGTTGTCATAAGTGGTGGTGGTACAAAACTGAAGATGGATAGTTTCATTGCTATACTTCTTTTAGAAGAGATGAGGAGAAATTTCATGAATGTGGGCTCCCAAAATGTATTGCATGTGCAAGGAAGGTCCAAAGAAAAATGAGGGCCTAAAGGGAACAAAAAGCGAGACAAGTCAAAAGGATGTTCTAAAACCCCTAGGAAGAGTAGAGTACAAAGTGTTGGAATTGTGGTAAGAGAGGACAAGTGAAGGCATGTAGAAGCAATAAAAAGAGTTTGAATACTTCCACAAAAAATTCCTAAGAAGATGGTGACTGATGCTTTGTTTATTTTTGCTAACACTATTACTGACGATGCTTGGATTATTGATTTAGGTTGATCCTACCATATGACTCCTCACAAGGAGTGGTTTACTTCATATTCAGCCCATGATGGTGGAGAAGTTTTCCTTGGTGATAACAACACAAAGAAGATTATTTCAATAGTACACAAACAACAATATATGACTAAATAAACTATTAAAAAATGCATATAAATGACTAACTTTAGTCACATGACTATTAGTGGTTTATTTGTAGTCATTTATAACACCACTAAATTTATGACTAAACCATTTTAGTCATTTATTTAGTCATTGATTTTAGTCATTAATTTGGTCATTGATTTGGTCATTGATTTAGTCATTGATTTAGTCCTTAATTTAGTCATTTATTTAGTCATGGTAGTGATTTATTTAGTTATATATTTAATAATTAATTTAGTCATATATTTAGTCATTAATTTAGTCATATATTTAGTCATTACTTTAGTCATTAAGTTAGTCATATATTTAGTCATTAATTTAGTCATATATTTAGTCATTACTTTAGTCATTAAGTTAGTCATATATTTAGTCATATATATAGTAATTAATTTAGTCATTAATTTAGTCATTAATTTAATCATTACTTTAGTCATATATTCAGTCATTTTTATTTACTGGTTTCCATTAATTGGTAGTAAATATAGTCATGAAATGAATAATTTATTAATTACCATAAATTTTATAATGCAAAACTAACATAATATTAAACTTGAACTAAAACATAAAAGAAAATCAAAATTCTACATATACAAAAAGACTACAACATGCTAGAATTAAAAGATTGATTCAACATCATGATAAATATAGGTAATTTGTAATAAAAAAATTTAATGAAAATATATATATATATCAAGTTATAAGATGTCAAAGCTGTCTAAGAGTATATATGTAAATATAATGAAAAATGTCAAAGTTGTCTGAGAGTTTCCAACTCTTTCAAAAACACCATGATAATTAAGATCCCTGAACAACACATTCAAAATACTACATAAAGCAGTGAGCCAAGATGTGTAACATTAACCAGTACATGATAAACATGTTCAACTATGTCATTTTTTGCAAATATTTTAGTGGCCATTGTGCGAAGGTTCCCTCTTTCTCTTTCAGATGAACAACTCCATCTATTTTGCCTTCATAAACAAGGGGTATGTTACTTGTGACCTTTAAAATGTTTACATTTGCATCTCTTGTTCCTTTCAAGTTGACTCCATGTACAATAGATAGGGAGTGAACCCGCCCAATGCCCACAAAATCACCATCAAATAGATCCAACACCGTAACTTTATCCCCTTCTTTGAGTTTATCAATACATTTCTATAAAAAGACAAAAAAATGACACATTATATTAGATAGGTAATGATTACCCTTGTTTGCATAATAAAACAACCATTACTTACTTAAATAGTACTTGCATGTGTGTGTTAAAATAATTGCAAAAGGAAAATTTCATTTAACTAATTGCAATGATCAATCTAGTTTACTAAAAAACCAACACTCATAGCAGTGCTTACAATGTTACTATTAGCTCCATGCTAATCAAATACAAAGGCCACAAATATAAACACTATATTACCATGCACACATACCAAACACATAAGGTTATGACATCACTATTACACATAAAAAAAGGTAGCTAATGCACAAAAACAAAGAATAAAATATGAGAGCACTACTAATCCTGCAAGGTGAAGGTAAAATACATTGGGATGTACAAAAATAATGGCATTAAAGCTTTGAAACATAACCCCATGCAGTCAACATAACCCTATCAATGGTGACATATAAAATAAGAACAAAGAACAAAATGTATCAAGGCAACATGTGGTAGGCATTGAGAGCAGTCATTGAGGAAAAAATGCAATCTTTCTTTGTGGCTTTCATAGCAGCAGTAAAGGAGTAACAAATAAGGGTGGATGTAGAGGTCACATAAATAATAGAGAAAGCCTTTCAGTGTTAGAAAATAGTGTAAGAGTATTCAAAAAGAAGTAAGGAATGATGTCCAATGAACAAGTAGTAGTAGCAGTGAGTTCCATGGCTGTAGCAGTGAGTTTAGTGCAAGGGCAACGAGTTTTATGGTTGTAACAATGAGTTTAATGGATTGAGCAGAAAATATCATTACTAAACAACAAGAAGACATTACGAGAAAGAAAAAAGAATATCAAAAGAAACTTTTTTTAATAACAACAACCATAATGAAGAGTTAATAATAGATCCATGAAGGAAAGAACAATAGGCATCATCCAATGAAAGAAGCAGCACGCTAAGTTCAAGATGTTCACAAGGTCAATTACAATTCCCTAAAACACATTCAAGCATCATAAAGTATTGAAGTGCCAGCAATCCCCACTGAAAAGTGACAAAGTAGGTATAATGATTGTTCTACAAGTTACATTCAATGTTTTAGTTGTCTATTCACTATACTATAAGCTTGTTCACTATTTGGGATCATAAAAATAATTAATACATGAAGGGTTTCAGAATCAAGGAAAAGTAACATTTTGTAGCACTCACCTCAAATTCAACACCAGTAGTACTATCAATATCATGCATATACTCCTCGAATTTAGCATAATCACTGCCAACATTGTCTTGAAGTTGTGTAGCTTTGCCGAGAGCTCAATTGATAAGGTCTTTTCCTTTTTGTTCTAATTTCATATAATTTCCTTGCATGTGGTTTAATCATCATGCAAACTTAATATAAGTCAAGTAAAGAATGAAAAAGCTATAAATTTGAGTTCACAACAACTATTATATTACCTCAACTTCAACACAACTATGATTGACATCAAGGCGTTATTTTTCATGCTTCTTTGATAAAAATCCTCTGCATGTAGTTTAACCATCAATCAAAAAAATATATCCAAATGATTAATTCATGTAAAAAATAGTTAACAGAGCCTTTCCAAGCATAAAAGTCACAATAGGTGGAATGCGTGAAAATCCATTTTTGTAGACTCACAAACCCTCAACTCTGTCTTTATAGACCTGTTTCAGCAATTTGACTACAAAATGCACAAAATTCTTTAAGAATCCACCAAATCATAAAAATATTGAAGTTAACTCACCCAACCACCTAATTCAATGCAAAAGAGAATAAGGAAAGTCTATATGAGCAAGTACAAAAGCTTGGAACTACAAATACACAGAAATTTCTGAGAAAAGGCCATAATTTCAAGAGTTATATTATTGATTTATGATCCATAGGAGAAAAAAAAAATTGGGGAAAAAATCGGCAAAACAAAAGGATAATAATTTTTGAAAAAATAGGGAAATTTTTTGAAAAACATAAAGAAAAAATCGAATTTAAAAAAAAGGTAAAAATTGTAGAACAAGAGATAAAAACTATTTTTTTGAAATCAAAAGGCATTTCCATAGCATAGAGATATAGAGAGAAAATAAAATAAAGAGTTTAACTAATGAATTGTCAAAAAATAGATTTTTGTAGTTTATATTCATATTGTTGAGTACATTGCATTGCACATCTTTCAAACTCAAAGCATTACTTCACATTGCATAACTAATAACTAGATGCTTATAGATGATAACATTTCAATTGCAATATACTTTTTACAAATTCAACCTAAGGAGTTATGCATTTACTTCACATTGTATAACTAATAACTAGGAGCACTGCCAATTGCATTTTCTTGTCATGGCATTCTATGAGACCGCATTTCTTTGAGGCATTTTTTCAAACAACTCACTGCCTTGTCTATGCTACCACATTTTTAATACATGTCTACTAAAGCATTTTGTCAAACAATTCATTGCCTTGTTGCTATGGCTAAAAAAATAAAACAAGTGCTTTCAAACAAGTATGGATGCTTGGAAAAAATCTATCAAAAGCATAATAGTAAGCAATAGCATAGACAAAGTGGTAAACTCTTAGAAAAAATTCCTTAAAGAAATGAGGTCTCATGGTGATGGAATGCCATAACAAGATTCAGACCATTACTGACCCAATTGATAAGAATGTTTCTAAAGATCAACATGGTGTATGGAAGATGTATTTTGATGGAGCATGTATTTAGGAAGGCAATGGAGTAGGGGTAGTATTTATCTCACCTGAAGGTACTACATTCAAGTATTCATTTTAGTTGATGTTTGAATGTACAAATAATATAACAGAGTATGAAGCCCTGCTAATATGTTTGAATATGGTTGACAAACATTGAAGCTAACCAAATCTTTAATGTGGAAAATTAGGATATTATAGCTGCAAGCATTGAACATACTCCTTGGTACACAAACATAGTGTATTATCTCAGACACATGAAGTGCCCTGACGGATTGAATGGTAATCAAAAGAGAACTCTAAAGTTGCAGGAATCCAAGTATGTATTCATAGAAGGGGATTTGTTTTGGAAAAATAGGGATGGAATGATATTATTGTGTCTAGATGAATCACAAGCAGAACATGTCTTGAGGGAGATGCATGAAGGAGTGTGTGGAGGTCATTATTCTTCCAAAACTACTGCACACAAGATTCTCAGGGTAGGCTATTATTGGCCTAAGGTTTTCAATGACTCTTTTGCATATGTAAAGAGATGTGAATCTTGTCAGAAATTCTCAGGAAAGATGAAATATCAAGGATCCCTACCACTCAGACATTTACAAGTCGAAGCCCCTTTCCAACAATGGGGAATTGATTCTATTGGGTAAATACAAGAAAAATAAAGTGGAGGACATAAATGGATATTAGTGGCAACTGATTATTTCACTAAATGGGTGGAGGCAATCCCAGCTAAACAAGCAACAAGCAAGGTGGTGATAAATTTTTTGATGGAGAATATCATAACTAGATTTGGCACACCAGTAAGGTTGATCATAGATAATGGGATGTGTTTTAGGTTTGATGAATTCAAAAATTTCTGCAACACATATGGCATTATTGTTTCTTATGCTGCCCCTTACCACCCAAAAGCAAATGGTCAAGAAAAATACAGTAATGAAAGTCTTTTGAAGATCATAAGAAGGATGTTAAATGGAAACAAGAAGGCATGGGACTCAAAGTTGAGAATGGTTGTGTGGGTGGATAGTATTACTATGAAAAAGGCAATTGGAAAGTCTCCATTTGAACTGGTGTATGGAACGCAAGCCGGGATGCCATTGCAAAACCTTTTACCAGTTTATAATTTCATCCTTCAAGAGGATTTAGACATTCTAGAACCAATGGAGGAAAGGATGGAGCAGCTTGCAGAACTTGATGAAATGAGGAGAACGGCCCAAAAGAAAAATGTGAAGTTGCAATCACAAATGAAATATATTTTTGATAAGAAAGCCAAAGATAGAAAATTTGAGGAGAATGATTTGGTACTAATGTGGAATTCTAGATGCCAAGAAAAGGGAAAGCATGGAAAGTTTGAAGCCTTTTGGTTAGGTCCCTTTGTTATCATTGGAAAAGGAGGGGAGGACTTCTATTATTTGCAAAACATGTCAGGAGAGGAACAAGAATTTCCTGTACATGGGTAATTCCTAAAACACTTCTTTTCTTGAAGAACATAGAGGATTAAGGGTTGCCAGTGCATGGACAACTCTTGACAAATGTCTTAAAATGTATCATTTCCATGCACAGTAGAATAGGTGAAGGTTAGGGATTTCTAGTGCATGGACAATCCCTAGATAACCTTCTAAAATAAATAAAACTTTACCATGCACAATAGAATAGGACTTCATATCACTTCCACCACTCTTCATTTTCCTCATTTCCACCACTATTCAATGTCACATGCTACTTGGTCTGCTCTCCTAATGATCTCAATTCTTGCAATGATCTCATAATCATTCATCCCTAGATGGAGCCAATGTTGGGATTATAAATGTTTTCAAAATTTTAGTGGCTTACATTCATAAACTCCAAAAGGTAGCCACATTTTGACTGCAAAATTGCTATAGTCCATTTCACATATCATATTCACTAGTGATCCCATTAGATTTAACCTTTTGACACATCAAAATCCCTTTGATCCTTATTGAGTATGAGCCTCTGAATAAATAATCCATATCGGCATGACTGGGTCTATGTCTCTCCAACCCATAAGCTATGACCTTTCAATTCAGGCATTTCTGCCATATCGGCGAAAGGTTAACATTGTCACATCGATCAACAACTTAGGAGAATACATATTTGGGAAGAAAAAGTCTGTTGTTTCACCGAAAAAAAGGTTATTCACAAGAACAATATTATCGGAGTGAGATCCTTAAGTCACTCTGAGCCTACATGTCATGTTGATGAACTTTCGTTGGTAAGATATTCACTTCGTTTCACCGATAAAGCAAAAGGAAACATGTCGGGGAGACATGTGCCATCAGAATAAGTTTCAAATGTCTTTCTAATCCCATATGTTACACCAATGAAAGTTATATTGGAGAGATTCTTGCCGATTCATCTAAAGGAGGAGGACTATATACTAGGGAGACTAGTAAAATCAGAGTAACTTTAAAATATTTCAGCGATACTTATTCTCTTGCCGATGGTGATATGGATCAAAAGATGAAAGAAAAATAAACTTATCATCGGTAAGAATGATATTTGGTCTCCCCGACCATATAAGGTGTTTGGTGAACATTTGGCTGGGTCTAAACACATAGATCAACCAGAGTTTAAATAACTCTTGCCGATATAATCATTCAATTTGATAGTGGGAAATTTGAAAAATCTGCTACACGTGTTCAAAACTGGACGTTAATGGTCACACAGATACACACTATATAGATAATTCTTTGAGTGAAAAATAATTAAGGAGAATTTTCAGGGTTGACAATGAAAGGAATGGGAGAATGGATAGAGGCTAGAGAATTTCGTGCAACCGAAATATTTTCAAGTAAGCTTGTGAATTCTTTGCAATTATATTTTCAATTCTGTCAATTTGAGGAGATAAAATGGAGGGTTCGAGCTCTAGAAAATAAAAAAGTAGGAAAAAAAAAAGTGAGGGTAGCCATCCTAGGGGAAAGAAATGAAAAATTGAGACAAGGGATGAACCAAAAGTAATTGAAAGAAAACTGAATCAAGATCCTATTGAGCAACTACCTAGTTCAGGACCTAAAGCTAGGCGTTCTACACAACTTAGGGAAGATGTGGAGAAATTTGAAGACAAGTGAAGACACATAGGGGATGTGTGGACTTCAATTTGGGGATATGAGCTATTTATGTTTCATTATCATCAAAGGAATAGGTTTGAGCCAGTATGTAATCCCTAGAAATTTAACCTAGGAAAATTGGTTGTCCCAAATGTATTTGTAGATGTGGAACTAATGAAAATTTTAGCTACCCATTATAATCCAAAACTCAAAGCTATTTGAAATTCATTGGGAAAACCTTTTATTCATGTGTCAGAAGCTGCAATTTGTAAAACAATTAACCTTGATAGTACATGTGATGAAGCTATCATGCATGATAATTTAGAGAAAGAATTCTAGAGAATGGATACAACCTATAGGGGGTGGAGATTACCACTACATAGGCCTAAGAAGGATGGAAATACGGTTCCACTGGATGATGATGACAGGCCTCCATTTCATGTAGACTTATTCGAGTCCTATTTGAGATACACATACTTCTTAGTGTGTCAAGTGTTAGGGATGGAAGCTCCTGATTCCATGTCAATTGTACCAATGGTAATTGTAACTGATGTTCAGTATCACAATGCTAGACCCTTTGATTATGCTTCATATATCTTCAAAGGAATTGATTCAGGACTAATGGAAATTAAAAATGGGTCCCCTATTATGCATTTCAAGCATTACTCTATTTTTATGAATATAATAATGCATTATGGACAAGAATTAGGAATATGGATGGAGGAGTTAAGGATTACACAGTATGATAAGGAGGGTAAAATGCTACCAGTTCAGTTATGGAATGCTATTTGGGATATCAGATTTGTTAATTCATTTTTTGTGTGTTTTGAAGAGTACTTTGTTAAGCCATTATACAATTTTTTTAACCGTCCTTGTGAGAATTCATTATCTGATGAGATTAAGAGGTTCCTCAAACCCAAGGATTTCAATGGACCTATTGGTCACAACTAGGGAGATTGGTACTATTTTGAGGATGCTACTATGATTAGAGTGTATGGTTTTGAGGATAGACCATTTATTTTGCCAAAAATAGTGTCTGATAGGATTTCTTACAAGGAAATTGTTAAGTAAATGGACTACTCAAGTGTAATGAATATAATTTCCTTTGGGAAGTAGGAATTCATGTCAAGCACTTTATGCTTTGGAGATTTCACTATACTATTGTATAAGCATGATTTTTTACCCCTAAAGAAAATTCCCTTTTACCCCCTTAACACTTTAGAAAACGTAAGGTGAAGCCTTAATTCCACTTAAGCCCACTGCTTGCATCCCCTTGGTACCTATTTTGTGTGTCGGTGGGGGAATTTCTATCGGGGACACTCATATGGTGCACAGACATCCACATGGTATGCTTACATCCCTGACATATTCCTATAGCTAGAGACTGCATAGGCATTATATTTTTGATTGGAAGTCGAAGAGTAATGCCCCTCTTCAGCTGGTTGACCTAAATATGGTCTTGTTTCATCCTTTCCTTCATATTCTTTACTCTCTCATTCATTCAAGGAGTTTTACAAGATATTGAATCCATCTCTTCACACTTTTCTTGACTTTTTCAAGCATTCACAAGCTTTATAGCAACACTTTTGCACTCCATTGCAGCTATCCATTACTCTATCACTCTGATATTGCGAGCACGGGATAGACACCACGACAACAGAGGCTTGAGTCCCTCTCACTCTTCTCCTCCACAAGCCTTGAGTTCTTTGGATGGAGGTGGCAAGCTCCTCTAATCTCTTCTATCGCCTTTGGTTGAGTAAACAAGTACTGTTGGTAGTGTTTTTGTGTTTATGTAGCTTGTAGTTCCTTTCTTTATCATTATTTCAGATAGTTGCAAAACTTGGTTGTCCGTGGAGGTGGAAACACCAAAATGGGGTCTGACTGAGGCAGGCCCCTAAACAACCCCAACATTCCCCCTTTTTTTCTATGTGCAGGTGAAAAGAGCTTGGAGTAAGCTGGCGAGAAGATTGGTCTACGAAATCGCCTTTGTCACTTTTACGATAATCTACTTTGTCTATCATATTCGCCTTTATATTTCACTCTTCTTGATCTTCTTCTTCACTTCCCGTAACTTCTAAACTAGTCTGCCAGTCCCCTTTTTCGAGTCCAACCTCGTCTCTTTGCTTTTCTAGCCATATCGATGCCAACGTGCCTATGAGACGTCAATGCGTCGTGTTGTCATCCCGGTACTGCGCTTCTATCCTCTGACAGAGAGCCATTTGAGGTGTAGAGTTGACCTTGAAAGGTGACTCGTCTAGTCTCTCTTCAACCTTCAGGATTGCAGAGTGATCGAAGGACACCTAGTCCTCATCATTCTCATCCTTTCTATCCTAACATTCCTTTAAACTGAGGTAAGCTAGGGTAGCCTTTCCACTCTTTTCTTTTAATGACCCGGGGTCTTGTAGTGGTTGGTTCCCTTCTCGTACATTTTTGGTGAACTTGACGTGAACCATTTTGGGTTTGTTTTATGATACCAAAAGTTCCTTTCCTCGTATCCTAGGAGTGTTTTAGGTGTGAGTGTTGTGAGGCTTTCACCTCGCAACCCAACCTATGACTCCTAGTAGGCATAGTTGAAAGGTGCCAAGGTATTGCATAATGAAACCTTAATTGGGTCACTGTCCTTATCTCGCAAAACCTTAGGAGGCTTTGTAGAAGTATTGTTTGGTGTGTGTGATGGTTTCTTTCTTAAATCAACCTATTCCCTCTGCGCAGATTGTGAGTATTGGTATGGACATAACCTTCACTTCACATGACCTGCTAATGGACTTCAATAAAGATCCATCTCCTCTTTACATTCCTAAAAGGATAAACATAAATGTTGTATTAGGTGTTCTCATTGATCCAACACCACAAGTGAATATCATTAATAGAGGAGATCATGTTGATTAAATTATTGCATAAGGATGGATATGATGCACTTGAGAGTACCATCCACACACACGATGGACTTTTCATACCTCCTATAGGGAGTATTATCCTATCAGTCCTCATTGGACCTAAATCTATGAGCCTTAGGTTTGACATTATCCCAAGGTCTGAACTTTTCAAAGTGAAGCTAGGTATCCCTTGGCTGGTAGCTATGAATGTAGTTCCCTGAGTTATACACAAGTGTCTGAAGTTTGCTCATGGAGGGTTGGTACACATTTTCCATGACACCATCTATAGACCACTGGTTGCATGTGGCAGCTATACCTTAGATTACTTTTGGCCCGTGTCCCTTGGTCCTCTCCCACCTAGGAAGTACCTTCTACACCGCATGTATCAAAAATATAAGAAGGGGTACGCTAGGCCAAGAGTGAGATGCCCTTCATCATCTTATGTTGTTTCACATAGATCTTGTTTGAAAGCTGATAGTGATGCCACCAAGGCACGTATAAGAGAAGAAGAGAAGTGGTCTCAAGATCCTCCTTCTTCTTCTTCCTCTGTTCAACCCGATGCTTCCTCTTATCCTATCATGGTACCATATGCTTTTGTCTCATGTTTGTGAGAGAATCCTATGGTGCCTGCTTGGCAAAAGGCCAAGTGTCTTGCATTTGAGCTTCATGTCTTACCCACAGAGCCTAGGTCCATTTGGTATGGAAGAAAAAATCCTCATGTAGAGAGTCTTATTTGTCTCGGCCTCCGTAGCCTCCTACTATTCTTCTTCCCAAAATAGTGAATGGGAAGAGGCTCGTTGCCGAGGCACTGGAGTCGATTCCCCTTGTCATTTCTAAACCTGCTCCTTCTGCTCCCATCCAAGAGTCTACCCTTCCACTAGAAATAGTCATGGAGGACACTCCTATGGCTGAGTAGAATCCTTCTATCTCCTTGCAAGTTTTGGCTTTTGGTTCAAAGAGTCATAGAAACCACCTTGCGCACGAGCATAAGTAGTATTGAAAGGCTCTCCTAGCTGAGAAAGCCTCCTCATAGAAGAAGGAGGAGGAGATAACTGCACCTCTTGCTATGTCCTCCTCACTCCTCCCTTATGTCTCTGATCTAACTAGCTCTGGATCTCTCCCGACTTCTGTTGTGAGCACACATGTACCTTGAAAGGTACAAGTTTTTATCGCTCTTTCTATAGAGCCTCCCCTACTAACTTCCATTCCAGATGTCTCACCCTTCCCAAAGCCCATGGATATGGTTAACACTTCGATTGTATCCACTATGGTCCTTTCCTCTTCTCCTTCCACCCACCTCGCTTCATCTATAGGGAGTTCACCTCCTCCAATGAAGAAGAAGGTAGAGCATGGCCCCTCCAACAATGGGGGATGTAAGAAGAGCCCACCTCCTTCAAAAGGTGGCCCCATGCTGGCTTGTTCTATCCTAGTGACAGAACCAGCTCCAGCCTCCCTCGAGTTTATCACCACTTCTGAGTCTCTTGGTGACCCCAACGGTGAACCTTGGGTGCAAACTCCTCTGTCCGCTGAGGTAAAACATGGCACTCCCATCAAGTGCATGTTTAACTCGGTGGATGAAGTTCCAACCCTATCAATGATCTTCATGAAGTTGTTGACCTTGGACCCACAAGAGTTGAGCAACAGAGACCTCACTAGTCCCTCTACCTTGGCCCTTGTTGTGGGAGGATCAAGAGCTCCTCCCCTTAACATTACATCATTACAGGCTCGTCATCCTTCCCCTTTTGATGATCTATAATGGGAAGCTGATGACCTCCTGGTCAACCAATGTTAGGGGGAGACCCTCTTCTTAATCTTTAGATTAGATGTGTGTGTGTGTTGTGATGTGTTCCCCCATGATTGTGCTACTTGTGCTTGGATGACCCTCATCACCCCTGTTGGTGCTTGGATATAGGCGTGGTGTTTGTGTTGTACACCTTCCTCTAAATGTATCCTATTATTCCATGTTTGTGATTGATTTTTGATAAATTGGGGATGATGAAAAGCGTCGGGAGAATTTAGGCCTCCTTCCATGTTGACCCAAATTTTATTTTACTTTGTATTTCGTGCATTCTTCCCGATCTGGTTGGGGATTGATTATCTTTCACTTCTTAGTATAGTTACCTACTATTTATAAATAAAGGCAGATCTAACCCTACGAAATCAGATCCCCCTATGCCCTTTGTGTGTGATCTTCGTTTCTTTACTTTTCTCTTTATTTTTCTCTCTTCTTTGCTTGGGTTGTTCCTTTCATGTGTGACAATGTTGCTTCTACATTTTATGATCTTTAGAAAATGCATTCATTGACAAATGAATCTTTTCTTGAAGATCCTTCATAGACTTCTTTATTAGAATTGTACTCTTGACTTGAAACCTTAACGAAATATGTTTCCTTCATCATGAGTTCATAAAGATAGGACTTTGAAACCTTCCTCCAAAGCAGGAATGGTATTAGTCTTCCCCTCGCGTGAGGGAATATCCTTCCATTCAAATTATTTGATCAAGTGAACATCTCCTAAAAGAATCCCTTGACAATGAATCGATTTAAGAAAGAAGACGGTAACCTTTTAAATAGTGTGTCCCTTGAGTGGACCCCTCCTTTTCACACCGGGTTCGCAAGGGACCCCTTCAAAAGATTTCAAACAAGTTCTATGATGTCTAGCCTAGGGGCAGCCTGGCTAGACCAATTTCACATCTCTGGTCTAGCTTGGGGGTAACCTACTAGACCAGATTTGCATCTTTCATCTAGCTTAGGGGCAGCCCAACTAGGCTTCACTCTTCAAACAACGCATCCCTTGAGTGGACCCTCCTTCCTTTTGAAGGGTTCCTGAGGGACCCCTTTGAAAGTCTTACAACTTAGCAATGGTCTGCATGATTGTCTGTTCACTAGCTTGTGTGACCGCACTCCTAACATGTTCTATCTATGGGTAAACATGTCCCCCTCCCCGAATCTTCTGAGTCTCCTTTGCTTGGTCTTCCCCATGTGAAAGTTCTTGGGGGATACCTTCCTTGCAGGTCTGTGGGCCTATAAGGTTCCTTTATTGGTTTCCTTCATGTGAGAGTTCTTGAAGGATACCCCCCTTGTAGGACCATGAGCCTATGAGGCACTTCAGCTTCATAGTTCCATGGAATTATGAAGTCCTTTCTTGCACTTCCGAGTTCGCTAGACCGCGATCTGCCTCCTCATCGGTTCAGGTATATATCTCTTACCTTGTTACTTCTTACTACTCTACTTTACCAAAGCACTCATCAGTACTCGTGCTCGCTAAAGTGGGGCCAAAATGTATAAGCATGAATTTTCACCCCTAATGAAAATTCCATTTATGCCCTTAACACTTTAGAAAACCTAAGGTGGAGGCTTAATTCCACTTAAGCCCGTTGCTTTCATCCACTTAGTGCCTATTTTGTATGTTGGTGGGGGAATTTCTGTTGGGGACACATACACTGCATGCAGATATTTGCACAACGTGCTTATGTCCCTGGCAGATTCTTGCAGCTGGATACTATAAAGGCATTACATTTTCAATTAGAAGTCGAAGAGTAACGTCCCTCTTCGGCTATCTGACCCAAATATGGCTATTTTTCATCCTTTCCTTCATATTCTTCACTCTCTCATTCATTCAGGGAGGTTTTCAAGATATTGAATCCATCTCTTCACACTTTTCCCCACTTTTTTGAGCATTCACAAGCTTTATAGTAGCACTTTTGCACTCCATTTTAGCTATCCATTGATCCATCACCCCAATAGTGTGAGTGCAGGACAAACACCATGACAGCAGAGGCTTGAGTCCCTCTCACTCTTCTCCTCCATAAGCCTTGAGTACTTTGGATGGAGGTGGTAAGCTCTTCTAATCTCTTCTATCACCTTTGGTTGAGTAAACAAGTACTATTGGTAGTTTTTTTGTGTTTACATAGCTTGTAGTTCCTTTCTTTATCATTATTTCTTATTGTTGTAAAACTTGGTTGTCCGTGGAGGTGGAAACACCAAAATGGGGTCTGACTGAGGCAGGCCCCTATATATCCCCAACATTCCCCCTTTTTTTCTATTTCCAAGTGAAAAGAGCTTGGAGCAAGCTGGCGAGAAGGTTGGTCTATGAAATTGTCTTCGTCACTCTTGCATTAATCTACTTTGTCTATCAGATTCACCTTTACATTTCACTCTTCTTGATCTTCTTCTTCACTTCCCACAACTTCTAAACTAGTCTATCTGTCCCCTTTTTCAATTCCAACCTCGTCTCTCTAGTTTTTTGGCCATATGGGTGCTAGTGCGCCTATCAGATGTTAGTGCACCCCGCTTTCATCTCGATACTGCGCTTTTGTCCTCTGATAGTGAGCCATCTGAGGTGTAGAGTTGACCTTGAAAGGTGACTTGTCTAGTCTCTCTTCAACCTCTGAAATTGCAGAGTGATCGAAGGACACCTAGTCCTCATCATTCTCATCCTTTCTATCCTAGCATTCCTTTAAACTGAGGTAATTTAGGGCAGCCTTTCCTCTCTTGGCCTTTCATGACCTGAGGTCTTGCAGTGGTTGGTCACCTCTTACAACTTTCAAAAGAAGGATACAATGAAATTCTAGATAAGCTATTGAATTTTAATTTGAAGAGAGCTCCATCGTGGAAAGGGTTTGATCCAGAGGGATACATTAACTTTTCTAGAAAGAAGATGAGCTTGGGGGGGTATAATCATATACCTTATCCATATGGTGATTTCATTAGAAATTTGGAAGAGAAAGAAGCTGAGTTGGTTGTTGATGAATATAATAAGGGAATAGAACAAAAAGTAAAGGAGATACAAGAAGTAGAGTTGTTATCTTTTGGTGAGGAATCATTTGGTGTTAAGGGATCTCAGGGTCCAACTAATAAAATCTCCAGATTGAAAATTCAGGATTATGAGTCTCCTCTTAGAGAACCAGAAATTGAAGAGGGTTCTGACAATGACACAAGGAAAATAGTTTATAGATCCTTTATATATGATGATGAGTTTGTAAAATCTCTAGAATTCAGAACCTTCTTGTACAAACAGAAGGGAAAATCAATAAGAGAATCTATTGAAAATATAACACTAAACAATGAAGATCAGTTGTTGAATAATTTAAAGTCAAGTGTGGAAAATGAGATGAGAGATATGATCCCAGAGAAAGGGAGAAAGTTATTAGAGGAGTCAGGTGTTATGATTTTCCTAGGACTAGACTTGAATTTTTCTCTTGTTTTTGACAGTTTCTTGAAGGATAACAATACTACACATAATCTTAGTCTTGAAGGAGTGACAAAAGTGTATATAGGATCAAAGTATAATCTTGATGAAGGTTCCCTCATGATCTGGGCCCTATATCCACCACATAATAAGTCTATTATTATTGACATTGAAAGAGATTTCGGCCATTCCATGACACTAAAAGTTGGAGAGGTTGATCCTGTAGCTACAAATGAGATTGGTATCAATTTAGCTAAGCTAAATAAAGATCAGATCCAAATGTTTATTAAAGAAAAGGAGATAACTATAAAGTGAATAATGAAAGGATGCTCAAGGAGAACGATTGCTTGAAGAATATGGTTAAAAACATAGTAAATAATTCTACTAAGTTACTGACTCAAGGATAAAGCTCTCAAGTAAAGGACACGTGGGAATAATCAGATGTATATTCTCAAGGGAAATTTGATACACTTTCTACAATGTTTAGGAAGAGACAAACTAACTTTATGTTTTGGTTGAGCAAGCTCTAGGGAGTTCACTCAAAGACTTATGTTGTAGAATAGGAGCATAAAATAATTAGTGACAAAATCCAAGAGAAGTTTCAGGAAATACAAAAGAGAGATACTCTTGATAATGAGGCTATCACTACTGCTAAGGAGATCATATGAAAGCACAAATATTACCATGAGGAACTTCAAGGAGATGCAAAAGGATTTATTGATTCCACAAAATAAGGAATACCAACGTTGTTTGGAGATGATGGAGAAATAAAAGAAAAGACTAAATGGATTGAAGAATACAAGTTGATACTACAAAAGGCATTGGAAGTGGGCACAGGAAAAGATTCAACATTGGATGAAGCATGCAAACAAAATGAGAAAATGGTGGTCATGCAGATAGCTTCCAAGAATGTGTCAGAGGATGTTGATACTTGCAAGAGACAAGATTATTTGGATCATTTTTCAAAGGTCCACTTATGGCTAACTAGAGCCTAATTATCTTTGTTTGAAATTTTGTTAATTATTGTTGGTATCAAAAGACGTTCATGAAGGGGTGTGACCTCTTCAAAGTTTTGATATATAAGTCAGTTACATAGTTACAAAGAGATAGAGGCGAATAGAGATAAATAGACAGTAGAAAGCTTCCATGATGTTGACATTTCAAAAGACTATGTTGCAAGTATGATTTTGATGAGATAATGAAATATATTTGATTTCATGGCTTCATATTGGTATCAGTTGTTTGTTGAATATATTCAATTATTTGGTTGTCTCCAGCATAATATTTCCTTATTATTTAAATTGGTGTATCAGAGATATGTTCAATTTATCAAAACACATTTTTTGTTCTTGTGTGATGTGATTAATTGGTTTCTTTTAATGAATTAAAACCCTTCTAATCAATCATAATAATCTAGAAGTGTTATGTGGATCAGTAAGAAGAATCATATAACTTTGGAGTGCCATTCTATCTCCAATTTGATGGTATCTTTTATTCCTGTGTGATTTATTTAATTGGTTCTTTCAAGTAAAGATTAAAATCCCTTTAATAAATCATGTTGTGGAAAACATTTATGAAATTTGAAAACATCTTTAGAATACAATATAAAGATGATATAGTTGAGAATAAAAATGTTGAGGTATAGCCTCTTACCTGATCTGAACCTGTGGAATTATGGTCATTCCATGCAAAAACTATAGGCTTAATAGAGGCAGACAACTGTGAAACTTTCTCAGTGAGACAATTTAACCAACTCATTATATGTTGGTACGCTTCATTTGAGTTGACATGATATGGAGAGGCTCTTACTGGGGGTTCAACATATCACTGTGAAATCTTTGTTGATGAACTAGATTTCCTCATGGTACTAGTATTAGATTTAGTACGATCTAGTGCTTCCATATAATTGACAACATCTTCTACACTTGCTTATCTATTATTGTTTTCTACCTAAAATACAATGTCAATTTCAACATATAGTTAGTTTAATAAAAGATTGAAATAAATAACACAATGTAAATTGAACCAAAAATCCATACACTTACTCCACATTTTTCCATTTTGGCCTACAAACCGCCTCGTCCAAATGTATATTCAGTCCTCACATTATCTCTTTCTCTCTTGCTCTCTTACCTATGTTACTCTTTGTCAAATATTCTTCGAAACACATACTTTCTTTCAATGCCTCCCACTGTTTGGGAGATAGAGTGGAGTCTAACATCTCTTTTCCCTCCATGATTTTTTTTCTGCATTTGTATGTAAAACTGTTCATCAGAGGTCTCATCTTGTGCTTGTAATATTTTCTAGAGATTTTTCCACCAATAGTGTCAAAGGAATTTTCCTTTTTTTGTATAACATATTCCATATCTTGTGGATCTTGCTCTGTAAAATTTGATTTGCAGATATCCAAATGGGCCCTACATAATACGCCCAACTCAGAGGCCCACCTTGCAACATTTTACCCAATGGGTTCACCATCTCTTGATACCTCAACCAAGAATGACTTCTTCCCTTCTAATATTCTTTCTTTTGTATTTTTGTCTGTAGATCTGTATAAATCTTGACTCAATCTTTGTCTTTTAACATAATTAGGCACATATTTTTTTTCACCACTACAAATATTTTTGGTTGATCCACTAATTCCTTCATAAGTTGTAGATGTGATAGGTGCACTCTCAGGTACATCAAATGCAAGCAGACTCTCTTCATGACTTTGATTAACTGGAACTTCATGCTCCTTTGCCACATCATGTGTGGCATGAGTAGGTAGATCAGTAGTGGTCTCTGTAGATTTCACTTCATCGCAACTATTTTTTTCACCAAATTCATTTGTTGAATCATGAAAGTGTTGGCTTCTATGAGCTAGCAGCACTGTATGTTTACTTTCTTTTTGTTTTTTCTCTGCATTTTCTCTGCTCTTTTTTTATTTCCTGTAAAACAAAAAAAAAAAATCATATTGATGTATTATATACATAAAGCTCTTTCGTATAAAATTTCATTAAACAATATTAAAAAAAT
Source organism: Sequoiadendron giganteum (assembly GCA_007115665.2). Classification (NCBI taxonomy): domain Eukaryota; kingdom Viridiplantae; phylum Streptophyta; class Pinopsida; order Cupressales; family Cupressaceae; genus Sequoiadendron; species Sequoiadendron giganteum. The sequence goes on along the minus strand of CM021108.1, from coordinate 272,118,874 downwards.
AATTTACTACTTAGTGGATTTACAGCTTGCTTGTTTTGCAAACCAAGATGTGATAAATATTCATTATTCTTGGCCACATGTTCTTCACGAAAGCACTCATAATCTATCATTGGAATTTCAAAATTGTGATCACTATCATATAATTTGCACCTTTCATTCTTTTTCTTCATTTCCAAATGTCCAAAAAAACAATAACGTATAAATTAGCAACTTGATACAAAGATAATTAACTGTAACATAAATTGCATAAATACAAGTTTATGAGGTCTCAGTTTTATTGAATAGTCATTAAAAAATGTACAAAGTCTAAAGCACTACAAACAAAAACAATCATTAGATGTTGTGGATGTTTCAGTCAATGGATATTAAATAATGGTGCCCTGTAGAAATGCCAGTTGCATAAAAAACTTAGCAATGTATTTGAATCAATCCATCAAATCTTTAGCAATAATGTTTTCATTCATGGTTCAATAAAAAAATATTTATTACCAAATTTTAACTGGACATGAACTTGTAGCATGGCAACCATTTTGTACAGCTAAACCAATGCTTTGCTTAGGTGATAGCACCATCACTAATAAATATCTATGGTATTTGGTGATTCTTACTTTTTTTGTTTTGTTACATAATAATTTGTTCATAACATCTAGATACATTCATGAAGGGGTATATTTCATGAAAAAAGAATAGATATGTTGGATTGGACAGTGAGTTACAAGCAAGGAATTCCATGATTTGAGGACTAAGTAGTCAAACAACAATGAACTTCAAGATATATACAAAATAGTGAAGAACATTTGATCAAAGCAAAAAAAATCAATGACCTTACAGTATATAAAGATACATATGAGACAGTGATTTCTAGTGCATAAAGTCAGAAGTACAAATGTTGATAACAGTGATATCATTATTAAACAGAATGTGAAGAAAACAAAGGATGTGAGCAGCATGTAAGGCCAAAATAGTGGGGATATAATGAGGAAATGCTTCTATTGCAATGGGGAACCACTGTATTGATGCCTTGAGCATTGAAAAAAAATAGTGATCAATTATCAAGGATTGTATATTGCTGCTATAAATAGTGAAGGAATAGAGAACAAAAGACCATATCAGTGAGGAAATGAGTGCCATAGTGGGTGAAAGATCCAAGAAATGAAGACAACAATGAGAAATACTTTCATGGCAGTGATCTAAGTCAATGCCAAAGCAGCTCACAAGGAAATGGTATACAATAATATTATAAAATAGGGCTAAAGATAATGCCATATGTAGGGAAGGCAATGCTATTTTAGTAAAAGGTGTAAAAGAAAACATAGAAACAATGTTTAACAATGTTTCAATGATGGCTTTTATAAATGATGTTAGAACAATGACAGTGATAAAGAACATATATAAAAGAAGTAAATAGTCTAGAGGAGTTGTCAAGAAAAGATCATTGTCAAAGTAAAGCAATGATGGTATACATATTCATATTGCATACAAAATTTATTTATGAAAACATATTCATATTACATCCTCATTTTTATATGAAAACATATCTATATTGCATTCATATAGAAACTTTGTTCAACATTAAAGCTTTGAAACATGTATTAGTCTGAAGGTCCATATCCTTAAAACATAAAATAGTCTTAAAACAACATAAAAGTCTTACATAAAAGGTCATAAAATGGGGTTCATCAATAATCATCTACATTTCCAGCAAGATCAAAATCCTGATCACTTGTATCTACATCTACTTGATTCTCTTCCTCATCCTCATTTGTGATATGCAATACATTATCTCTCCCAATTTATTCATTGGTAATCAAAATCTCTTCTTCAAACAGTCCCTCATTGACTTCATCCACTTCTTTGAATGTTTCTTGTAAATTAGCATATTTTCCATCATGCATTACATCAACAAATTCCATGAATTTTCATCTCAAACGAGACTCTATTTGAATGACATATGATCAACGTGGGATTCTTACATCATCAATTAGAAATGATTGGTTAATTTGAAGAGGGGAAACATACAACTCAACTATCTCTAATAAAAAATGTCATGTATTTGCACGTACAAATCCATACTCCTCAAATTGTACTGTAGATGGTCAAACCCACTTACATTTTAATAATATATGACTATTTTCACCAAAATCCAACATAAAATTTCTCGAATGAATCCAACAAAAAATTTATTCTCAATTTCATGAAGAAATTCAGCACTAAACACACAATCACAATTTGTCTTTCCTTTGTATTTTTCTTCCACTCTTAAATGACTACCATAGGTCCACATTCCACTAAAATTCATAGCCCATAAATGTGGAGGTTGTGAAAGCTCACTTTCCTCTATTTTTATATCTTGACCTTCTTCTTTTGCATCACTGATTGCATTAGCAATTCATTCTTCAAATTTTGGAAAAGAATCACCTCCAATCAAATCATGACGTCTGCACCTTTGAGGTCGATGTTGCATCCAAGTTTGATTCTCTTCTTCATATTTTCTACAGAGAATAATGACGTACAAATAGAAAGACTAATAATATAAATGTGTAAATGCAATTAAGTAAATAAATTATTGTGTAATTTTTTTTTACCCATGCCACTTATCGAACGAAGATGTGTTTTGAAGAATAAAGGCATGTATTGCACTTCATTCTTGATATGATAGCTTAAAGTGACATCCATTGTCTTCTAATACTTCACCTACAACTCTCTCATCTTCATCATCATCCCATACATGTTGATTGAAATTTTTAAAATCCTTCATATATTCTATGCAAAATCCCATGGCCTCTTGCATTGAATATCACTCAAACATGCTACCTTTTGGCTTTTCCCTAGTATAGAAAAATGTTTTCAAAACCTTCATATATCATTCTATAGGATACATCCATCTCGTTCTTACTGGGCCACAATGCTCTAGTTCATATTCTAGATGCATCAAAAGATGCATACAAATATTAAAGATTGCTGGTGGAAGTTCTCCTTCCAATAGACAAAGGACTTCAAAAACCTCCTCCCTCAAACTATAAAAGTTAGAAGGATATAATAAATGTAAACTCATTCTCTTTAATATTAGGCCCAACCTTATAATTTCCAATCTTGGACCCTTTTCCAAACAAGTGATATATTTACCACAATAGATAAAATATTCTCGATTATGACATGATAGTCATGGGTCTTGAGGCCTCTTAATCTATTAATGTTAGTTTGGATTCTGATGCTACTAATTACATATCTAGTGGGAAAGCGAGTCTGAGACATCAACTGTAAGAATCGTACACATTGTTCCTTTGTCTAGACATAAGGAGCACTAGGTTTTCTATATTTTTCAACCCAAAGATTTTGATGAATCTTTATTTCTCGAAAGCCTTCACGTGATGAAATAGTATCAATAGCACCAAAAAGAGTTTCTATAATAGCATAAGCTATATTTTTCTCAGTATGCATAAAGTCAAAAGTAGGCCTAATGGCTATATCCTTAAAGTATGGCAACTTATACAATATGCAAAATCGTTTTACACCACTTTCATTACGTGGATCATATCTACTACCAACAATCCCATAATTTTCAATAAATGACATTCTTTTTTGTCCATTCTCAAAAACAGAATCACCTGTTATTAGCAATGGTGCTTCACGATTCTCTTCTTGACCATTTAAATGTGTTTTTTGTCGATGATATGGATGATCCATTTTAAGGTAAGCACGATGTCCACAATAAATACACTTATAAAAAATTCTTGAGTGCCTCATAAAATCCTTAAAGTTACAAGCAGGAAATCTATTGTATTCATGAACAAAGAGACTAGACAATGTGCCATATGTAGGAAGATCATGAATCATAAACAATAAGGAAGCTCTTAAAGTGAATTTTATTGAATGACCATCCCTTAAAGATTGAATTGCTTCAATGCCTTTCCAAAATTCCATTAGCTCATCATATAATGGCTCTAGATAAGCATCTATTGTACATGAAGTCACACTTTTCTTTCTTGGTATAATCAATGATAACATTAAGAAAAATGGTTTAGTTGCTAACCATGGAGGCAAGTTATAATTCATTAGAAACACTAACCAAGTTGACCATTTAGTACTTTGATCTAAGAATGGGTTCATCCCATCTAGAGCCAAACCCAACCTTATATTATGAGGATCTTGAGAAAAATCGGGCCATCTATTATCAAATTCCATCCACATCTTAGAATTAGGCACATGTTGTTTTCCATTAGTGCTCTTATTTTGGGCTTGTCGTTGGATAATTTCAACAATGTATCTGCACCTATACATTCGGAGTTATCATGGGATTATCGAAAAGTGGCGAAGAACCTTTCTAGGAACCACAACTAATTTCAACCCTTGTCTATACCTCAGTTGATGACATTTCAGACATTCACTCTCATTTGCAATTTTTTTGTGAAATAATACACAACCATTCACACATGTGTGGATGTTTTCATACCCCAAGCTAAGCTTACTGCTTTTCTTTTTATATTGACTTAATTTTGTTGGCAATGTGGAGTCAATTGGTAACAATGAACTTAATAATGCCAATAACTGATCTACACTCTCATTTGTCCAACCATACACCACTTGCAAGTTAAGAATCTGAAGGATTGTTGTCAAATGACCTAACTTGAAATTAGCATACACAGGCTTTAAAGCACCGTCCATTGACTTGGCCCAATCATCGTTTAGACCCTCATTCAACATTCTATCAACTTCAAACCCTTTGTCAAACATTTCTACCTCTTCATCTATGGTTTTTGCCACATCATCTATGTTTGTTGCCTCTTCATCTCTCACAATATGATATTCTATCATATCTTCATAATAATTGTAAGCCCAAGGGCTTATACCACTATGCCCATATCTTATCATATCTTGATAAATAATATTTCTTTTTTTCACCTTTCCACCAAGACAATTTTTACATGGACATGGATATTTGTCAATGTCCCTCTCATCATCTACTCTCTCATCATATGCATGATATTGAATCATAGTCAACCTTTGATGCTCATCCATCTATAATATTATGCATTCCCATATTAATTTAGCTTCTGATTTAAAGAAAAAATCATAAATCTGAAAACATAGATGACAAAACATTGTTGAAAGTAGTCACTTTTAATACAGACCATAACAGAAAGAAGAGGATATAATGAGTCATTATTCTGAGATTTATCTTACATTCATTTGAAGTTTACCTACTAAGAATGGAATATGCATGTGTTTCCTATCAACTTACTTTAGACAATGAGGGTTTCAAATTACCTCCGAATTCACTGCAGAGGGCCTCGCTGACTTCAAATTCGTTGCAGCAAACTCTGAATTCCTTGCCCACCTTTTCAAAAGTCTCCAGGTCCTATCCAAACAAGTTTTATCGCCCATGCAAGTGCTTCAATACCTGTCCATGAGAATAAAAATTGTCAACAAAAATCCAATTTCATTCCCATGCCAAGAATTATACATTTTACAAGTTGCCTGACTTATATATATACAAGTTATGTAAATCACTAGATAAATAGCATTTAAAGGTTTGTCATCTTTGACTTATAATCTATTGTTGAGTTCAGCAAATAGAACTATTTTTTTCGATTTGTTTTCATGGTTGTTACTCATGTAACTTGCACTTTCATATCCCTTTGAGCTGCTTTCTATATTTCTTTCTTCTGCATTGGCTGTGTTATGAAAGTAAAACTTGAAAGTGCCCCTGCTGATAAGATTTGAGTCTTTATTTTTTTACTTGTTTTTGTGATATTTGAATTTTGAGTCTTAATATATAAGTCTAGGTGTTTATCTAGATTGATGTGGATCTTGCAAATTCCATATACTTAAAGCCAAAACATGATTGAGCCTTGAAAGTGGATTGATCCACATATAACATTATGGCGAGTGCTGGAATGCAATGTTCATTGTGGGTCATGAATGAGTGTAGGTGATACAAAATATTTAAATATACGAGTAATAGTCATATGGTATAAATCAGTTAACGTAAATGTGACATAAGGATTTATTATATATAAGTGAGTTGAAAGCCAAGAGTATTTTGTCTGATTGTCAAAGAGGACAAACTTACCATAGCCATACACTCATAATTGATTCTGGATCACAAGTGTTTGTGTTCAAAATCATCTCTTAGAAGTACATGATATATATCTTTTACAAGTATTTTAGCACACTAGAAGTATACCTTGACAAGCTTATCTCTAGGTTCACCTAACTTAGAATTATATGTCAGATGCTGCTATGTTTTTTCCTTGGTGAGTTAGTTGTGTTCCTTTTTGTTCATAAGGAACATCTTTATAATTAATGTGGGTTTGTCTCTTTTGATGTTCATCCATTTTAGGCATGCAACCAAATGGATTCCAAAGAGGCTATGTTTGGTGGAGGCTCATCAGGTAATATTTTGAAGTAATTCTTTAATTGGAAAATATATCCTTATTTTCTATAATTTTATTATATTTGGTAGAGTGGCTCTGGGGATAAGGATTTTAAATGTTTACACAACTCTATGAAGAAGTCATGCTTTCTTTATAAGAGTGTCTCCAAAATTTACTTCCAAATTACCATGAGAAATCCCCTGAAAACTATGGTTATAGGAGGGTGTGGGAGGTGTGCTCAGTGAATGCGATGTATATGTTGTCCAAAAAACAACTGAGTTGGTTCCTGCAGAAGTACTTTGGACAATTTGACTAACTAGATATGCATGCATTAGCAATTTCAAGTGTAGCAGAGCCTATTCAATCATGGGCAATGTTAGGAGATTCATTTGTCTCTCTAACAAAGAGTTTCAACCATTGCAAATTTGCAACTAGCTTGAAATGGTATCTTCATTATTGAAGAACTAGCATTCATCTTGTCATAATTCTTTGGCAGAACTGTAGTAACATGGGGATATTGTAAAGAATATTATAAATTAAAGGATTAACATTGATCTGGTCAAGCTAGGTAATGAACACCATATATATGTGGTATTTGTCTTCTTGGAGACAACAAGATTTATTCAGTTATCCATTACTAATTCTTATTCTCTCTTATTTTTTTGTATGATCTCTGTGTTGGGACTATAAAATTGTTCAAATATCAGTAGCTTACATTCATATACTCCATAAGATAGACGCATTTTGATTACAAAATTGCTATAATCCATTTTACATATCATATTCACCAGTGATTCCATCAGATTTGACCTTTTGACACACAAAAATCCCTCTAATCATCATTTTGTAGGTTTAGGGGTTCACATTTTGGTGCTAGAAGGAGGGCTTGAAAAGAAATTAATCACGTTTTTTTTTTTTTTAAATCGCATTTTCTTAACATTTTCTCGCAGGTCACATCAAACATCTGTGTGGTGACATATCAAGCTGCTTTCATAGGTGCAGCGCAATACTTCGCCGCTTTCAGGGAAGTAGAGCAATACCGACCCGCACCTAGTTTCTTAAATTCACCGCTTTTTCGCCCGCCTGTCATTTTTTAAAAATTCCCTAGCTCCACCACCCATGGCGCTATACTGAACTGCCTTCAACACCATAGCTCTATATCACACTGCATTCCACCCAAACTCCGCTGCTCCTAATTTCCCACCCGAAAAATTTGAAATTGTAAGCAGGGCTGCTTCCAAACTCTGCTACTTACCCATATTTCACCACTTTTTCACTCCCTATTTTTGTAGAGCACCACCCACAGTCAACCGTGTGGTGCTATATAGCGCTGCTTTCACCCCAAACTATGTCGCTCTTACAAACTACGCCGTGACAAAACAGGAAGATCTAAAATTGACATGTGCTTTTTAAGTTTTGGATTTTTTAATTCCTAACCTTGTTGGATGTCTTTTGCTCTCTGGTTTTCTGTCATTTTGTAGGTTGGAAGCTCATCATGACCTCATACTCATCATGCAAAAAAGTGTATTTAAACACTTAAGTGTTCTTTAACACTTTTGAAGGATTCTAAAATTCTGTTTGTTAGGAGAAATTTGTTAATATCTTTGGCCTTAGAAACACTAGATTTACTTTGGGTTTAAAAAGAACAAAGCAAATTCCTTTTTTTAAGAAAAGTAGGATATTCGTTATGACACCATGCTCATTTTGTACAAAGTGTTCTTAAAAACTAAATTTTTCTTCAACACTCTTTAAGGATCTTAGATTCTTGTTTAAAAGGAATTTGTTAATTTCATTTGCCTTAGGAATACTAGACTTCTTTTGGGTTCTAAAATAAACAATCAAATTTCTTTTCAAAGTTTCCAAGGGGCTAAAAAGAACCTTAGACAAACATAGTAGATTTTGTTTGAAGGATAACAATTGAACAAAGCGATCTCACATTTCATTTGGTGCTTAAAAAGAATTCATCATTGCTTTGAGGAATATAAAATGAACATGTGTTCTTTATGTCTTGTAATCCTTTTTGCAAAGTAGTATCATTTGAAAAGGCATATCCACTTCTCTCACATCTCACGGCGATCTTGAGAATCAAAAGTCTTTTTGGTGACACTAAGTTGCATAAAATATTGCCTCCACATTTCAATTTGGGTACCTAATAATTGAACAAAACATGCGAGTGTGAGCACGACATATTGCGGAGGTTCTCCCCTTTGTTTTTCAACAAAGGTTGTGTGTACGACGGGATATGTTAGCTTGCTATTGTTTATCCTAGCGGGCCTACCTTGGTGGAAAAAATTAATCACCCAAGGGAATGACCCAACCGGGAACACGCTAAAGCCAAGCGACTTCCAACCAGTATATAAGTGTGGATTCTTGAGGAAAGTTCAAGAATCACGAGGATTATTCCGACGAGATGGACAAAAATGGACTCTCGCCGATGTTGGATAATCCCCCACGAATGGAATGCCTGAATTAGAACCATTTGTTTAGAAAAAATCCAAAACCTTGTCTATTTTGTTGGTCCAAAAGGTCATGTCCTTTGAAGCCGCCCCACATTATACATGCAGTTCTGTTGTAGAGATAGAAAGTATGCCATGGGAGATTCATGGGTACTAATGCTTGGCTGACCTGAGAAGTGTGTGTCATGGAGGGGAGCCAATGTGGTCAAGCATTTAGCCATTCACACAAAATATGCACAACTAGATTCGTCTAAGTGTGAACCCAACAAAATATTGTCTCATCATCCTAGGGTTGTAAAAAGTGCTTGGAAATCAAAAACACTTTGCTTGGTTCTCGAAAATATTTGCAAAATGAACATTCACAAAGAGCTTTGAATTTCAAACCCCTTTTAGGAGACAAATACCTTTGATGAATTTAGGCACTCTTTCTTTCCCTAGGGATCATATCCTTAGAGGTTTCTAAGTGCTTAGATTCTATCATCATTTGTTTTCAATAAGGCTAAACATAGGTAACTTTTTCCCTATTTTCCTTGATTTCCACACAATGGACCTTGTGGGATGAGAAAGAAAGTGGAACATTAGACATATAGTTTGAAATATAAAGAAATCAAGTGTCTTTGGTAAAAAGAATTCATTAAGCCAAGATAAAGAGACAAATTGAACTTCATATGTGTTGCTCCCAATGACTTCTCAAAGATCAAAATTCCAAAACCAAGATTCAAGAAGATAAGTCTAAAACCCATAAACAATGCCTTGAAATGCTCCTTGAAGTTAGAGAGAGACTAGCATACAACTTCTATAAAAAGGCTTCAAGGAATAATCCAACTTTGTAGTTGTTCTACTATCAACAAAATCTCGAACTTTTTGAAAGGTTTTCTTTCCTCTCGTAGGAAGTCTAGCGTGTTCTTCAACACCGAGGTCTTGTAGGAAGGGTTGTCTCTAGGTTCAAGTCTGGGATCAAAGTTATCATCCTCATCCATCTTTTCATCAAACCAAATCTCATTCCATCATCAAACTTCTTGAGAACTCTAGAAAAATCACTCATGCTAAACTTAAAGGGCTAAACCAACATCACCCTATCTTGGCTTAACACACCTAGCCAAAATAGTCAAAAAATTTGGATGAATTTACCTATAGGATAACACAACTTCCTGAGGTTTACTAGTTCACAATCACATTGGCTTAACACACTTATCCAATTCATCCACTTGTGCAAGTTCTCCTAGGATAATACAACTTCCTAGGGACTACAACTTCACTACAATCTTGTTTGACTCAATACACATAGTCAAACCATCATAATCAATCTAAGTCCTAAACAAGTTTAGCATAACCCTTCAAAAGTTCTCCAAAATGTTTCACTCACTCACTTCATCCATTATCCCATCATCATTACCACCCTCTTTGATCTTTGACTTCCCTGGTTCTTCTCTTTTGAGCCTAAAAAGTTAGGATCAAATGATCCCTATTTTTTTATGGTTCAAACAAGATCACAATACAAGAAGAACATGGAAAATATCAGTGAAATATCAACTTCCATTGACATGAGTCAAGTAACCTCCAAAACGAATCTTGTGGGATCAAGAAATCCCCCAAATAACTATTCTCTGTCATCACAAAATCCTCAAGAAGAGAGTTATGAAGAGGACATCGCAAATGAAGACATGGGGATGACACAATCTGAAATGATGAAAATGGTTCAAAATCTAGAGACCCACAAAATTGTTAGTGCCATGTTCAAATACTTAAGCACGTTAGCGGAGGGAGGGGTACAGTTCCCTTCCGACCTTGATGCTAGCACAAGTATGGATATGCTTCTTACAAATGCATCCCCAATGCCAAATTTCAATCAAGAAATGCCTCACATGATGACAACTATCACACCAACCTCGCCAATCATGAACAAAGGAAGTGCAATGTTTCGAGAGTTACAACAACACCGCCTTGTGACCAACAAAGAGGTGGCTATCACTACCGCACCAGATAACTCTGTCCCAGTGAATCCATTACACCCATATGTCCCACTCACATTCCACAATCTTGTTGGTTCATCTTCATTCCATGCCTCACCAGCCTATCAATCAAACATACAAACTTCTCTATCACAAGGAGAAGGTGGTTTTTTTGGAACAACCGATGTTGCTAATCCTTTTTTCCAAGGTAGCATACCATCTCTTCCCCCATTTCCATTTGCAACCACATCACCTCTCGGATTGGGGTTTCCTCCCCTAAACATTGATAGTTTCTCAGAACCGGGAAATGTGAACATCACATCAAATTCCCTCTTCTTTCCCACAACATCACAGCAACAAGTGGCAACCATTCAAGCCACTACGATAAATGCATCAATTGGTCCTCAAATATCCCAAAACATACCTTCTCAAGGACCAAGCATCTCCACCACTCCTCCCACAACCCAAGTCCCAACCACCACCATAACCCTCTCACCGGCCACAATGGTTGGCATCATTCCCGTTCCGCCACCAATGCCACCAAAATCCAACATGATTAATTCATTCACCACTCTAATCCAAACCCTTCAAAAGGCCAACCAAAAAAGAGTACTCAAGCAAAAGCAGTAAGCTCAAGCCCAAGCCCAAGCACAAGCTCAAGCTGAAGCCCAAGCAAAAGCCCAAGCACTAGCCCAAGTACAAGCTCTAGCTCAATCACAGGCACAAGCCCATCAACAGGCACAAGCACAATACCAAGCACAACTACAAGCAATCCATCTGCAAGCATACCAACAAGCCCTGCAAGACTTTCAGGCACAACAACAATCTTTGTTGGCGCAACAATAGCTCGACCAACAATAATCTTTGTTGGTGCAGTAACAACTAGACGAACAACAAGCTTTGCTAGTGCAACAACAGCTTGACCAACAACAGGCTTCATGGGAACAACAACAAATGGACCAACAACAAGCATTGTTGGAACAACAACAGCAAGATCAAGAACAAGCATTGTTGGCACAAATGCAAGCATACCAATAGGCTTTGAATGCACAATAGAGCTTGCAGCAAATGCCTACTAGTACTCCTCCCACCCACCAAACACCTCACAACTCATTCATTCCACCTCCTGACCCAAGCAAAGATGTCGCAACATAAATCAAACTGCTTTCGCAGCAAGTGTTGGACTTACAAGTAGGAAAAACAACAACGACACTAGGCAACTTGTGCCCTTATCCTTTCGATAGAAGTCTCACCATGATACCATTCCCAAAGGGATTTGAGATCCCCAAATTTGACAAGTATAATGGAACAGGCAACCCTGAAAACCACATCAGGGAATTTCAGGTGCATTGCATGGAAGTTGCATACGATGACACTTATCTAATGTGACTTTTCCCCTATAGTCTGACTAGTCCAACCATGGAATGGTTTTCTCACCTACCCACGGGAATTAAAATGTTTGAGGAAATTGTGGAATCTTTCCTTAAGAATTATGCTTTCAATATGGGCGTAGATGTTAGTTTGGAAGAACTATCCACTCTCAAACAGAGAAAAGGGGAGCTATTCGCATCCTTCTTGCAAAGATGGAAATCCAAGGCCAATCAAAGCAAGTGGACCATATTGGAAGAACAAGTTTGCACCATCATATCCAATCTAGATGAAAACTTGGCATTATACTTGAAAATGCAGTGCATCACATCCTATGATCAACTGATCTCAAAGGCGCTCAACATCGAAAGAGCCCTTACTGCATGAGGAGGCGCATCAACATTCACTCCACCACAGGATAACCACCCATCCAACAACTATAATGATAAGCCTCGAACATGGTCAAGGAACAAAAGTATCACAAGCAATGGCATGGTCGATGGTAAAGTGGTCATCAGTGCCCCTAAGCAGAACATCCAAACCCATCATCAACCATAAAATCATAATTGCAACAACATGTAGACTAATGTGGTAGTAGCACAGCAACAACCAACTCCCACCAATCAAATCAATAATTTGGGTAATCAAAGAGGACCACCTCCCTGAGGCAAGCATCCCGCCAAGAGGAAGTTCATGGCTCTTGGTGAATCAATTGAGTCCATCATGAAGAAATTGGTCAAGGAAACTTGATCAAAATCTCTAACTCTGAGCAATACATGGAACCCATGACCAAAACACCATGGTATAATGAGAATCTCCTTTGTGACTTTCACAAGATCAAAGGACATACTACCGCCAATTGCATGAGGTTGAAAAACATCATCTAAGACCTCATCGAGGATAAGATCATCAATATCGAATAGCCAGCTGAAAACCAAGACTTGAAAATATACACAAATCTGATGTCGAACCACAATCAAGGAAATAATCAAGGAAAGCAAAAGTATGCTATTGCTAATATAGTGTATGAGGAGATAGTTGGATGTGTCGATGAAATGTTCACCATCATAAATTTCAAAGGAGCCAATAATGACTGTGGAGTCACCACATGTGGCGGAAAGGTCACCATTATCAGGGCACCAACTAAGACCCCCATTTGTAATACAAAATCCATCCCCTATGACTACAATGTCATTGACCAGCTAAAGAGAACCCCTGCCCAAATCTCCATCATGGAGCTATTGAAAATTTCCACCGCCCATAGGAAGATCCTTGATGAAGCATTAGATGCACCCACCATCTCCGCCACCCTTGACATAGAATAGTTCCAAGCTATGGTAGGTAACATCACTACCCCAAATATCATTACATTCTCTGACCAAGATTTTCCCCCGCAGCCATCTCATAACCACACACTCCACCTTCAAGTGCTTTTCCATAAAAAGAAAGTCAAACGAGTCCTGGTGGATGGAGGTGCAGGCCTTAACATCTGTTCTCTAAAGCTCATAAAGAAATTGGGATTCACAGAGGATTCCATTAATAAAAACAAAAGCATCACGATAAGGGTGTATGATTACCAAGAAAGAGTGTCTCAGGGCACTATCAAAATCCCCATTCGAGTGGGACCGGCAACTATGGAGACCACCTGTCAGGTCCTCGACCTCGACCTACAATATAATATCCTCCTTGGACGCCCCTGGATCCATGGAATGAAGGTAGTGGCCTCAACGTATCACCGATGTATCAAGTTCTCACATCAAAAAGAGGAGGTCACTATATATGGGGATCCCAAACCTTTCGCCTACTGCAAAAACTTGGAAGCCAAGTTTTATAAGATCCCCCAACTACCAAAAAATGATGAAGGCCCATCCACTTCATACATCGACCCAGCCAACCTCGCTTCCACTTCTGTGACAAAGACACCTGTAATCCCTGACATATTCGAAATCAAAAAAATGATCTAGGACAATGGATGTGGTGACTACAAAATGGAAAGGAATGCATTTTTTGTACGAGAATTACCATAATCTCCTAGGTCGCATGGACAACCTCAACTAGCTGAAACACTTGCCCATGCTGTTAGGGAAAACCCCTCTGGATTCCGTCATTGGGGAGATCTTAGTAAAGAAAATGTGGATGAGGGAGACATCTCAAATACATTATACCAAGATGAAAGGCCCACCCCCACCCTATCCATTGATGAAACTAACAGAGGGTTGCAAATGATGTTTGGTATGGGCTATGATAGGAACGAAAGCCTTGGAAGAAACAGTGATGGACGACTGGAGCCCATCATTGTAGAAAGAAGAATGCGGAGCCTTGGCTTGGGGTAGACTCCTTTGAGTATAACCGTACGTGGCAAAGGTACTCCTAAAAGGGCAATCAAGTCCTCTCCCCAAGTAACAAAAACTACTCCTAGACCACTTGTATGCCTGGGTATCCCACTTGATAACTTCACCTTTGACGTCACCGATGTTTGTGCCAATAGTGACGATGATGATACCATAGAAGGTCTCCCTAGGCTCTTTGAAGATTCCACCCTATTAATGATTAGTGCCTCAATAGTTGAGTCAAACCAAAAAACCCACTGAATCACCTTAGTACACCCACAACTCATCTATCACAATCAACAAGGACCACCAATTCTAGACTCATTTGAAAATGATGAGGCGCTCTCAAAATTCATGGGACTAAGGGATACGGTTCCATGTGGGGATCATAAGGAGGATTCAACATCACATTAGACACCCGGGCGTACTATGGGGAGACTGTTAAGCCATGCCTAACCACCCCATCTTTTGCCTTGGTCAAAATGGGTCCCCCTTTGTTATTTTTGTACTTAGTTGTTTTTGAAACAAAGTTTGGAGTCTAGTTTTGCCAATACTTTGTTTTTCTTTCGTTTCTCTATCAGAATCAGAACTGGAACATAATCGGGTTTTGAAAGTTCTTTTGAGGCTTGTTTTTGGTTCTATCCTGACAGTCTTTTCTTTGCCTTTGTTTTGGTCTTTAGTAGAAGTGGAGCCGGAGTGGGAATTAGGATGGTTGTTATCAAAATTCGCAAAATCATAATTTATTCCGATCCCGCCTCCACTATTTTTATTTTTGCTTAGTCTCGGTCTTTGTGTTTTGTTTTATTAGGTTGGTCTTTTACTTAACTTTTTGTATTTACTTTTGTTTTGTTTTTAGTTGTCGGACCCGGAACCGGAATGGGAATGGGGTTTGGAAATTTTATAAATTTGAGATTCCATTTCCATTTTAGTTCCCCCCCCGCCACTTTTTGTCATTGACTTTTTGACTGAAGTTGCACTGTTGTGAAGTGTTGGTTCACTCTCAATTCCGAATCCGCCTTTACTGCGCTTTAATGCATTTATGATAGTTTGTCAATGTAGGTAGAAATTCACATATTTACCTTTATTAAGGGTTAAACCAATCATTATTGTTATTGTTAAAAATCTAAGAGCACAAAGGAGGAGCAGTAGAGTTCATTCGAGTGAAAAGATTGAAAGAGCAGAGGATTGTTGTGAACGGATCAATTTAGAAGGTTAGCTGTGTTGTTGTGTTCGAGGTAAGTTTTCTTATTGTTGTTCTTCATTTTGTTTGTTGTTGTGTGTTTTGTATATATGTTTGCCCGTGCTTTGAATCGTGTTGTTATCATTTCATTTTAAATGTTCATGATTCTTGGCGTGCTGGTTTGAATGGGTCTTTTTGGTTGAGTTGTTTCTTTGTTTCTGTTGGTTTTTATTGTTAGTTCTTTCTATTTTTAGGGCACTGTCACTTTCACATCTTAATCCTGATTGCGTCGTGTTTGTTTTTGGCTTGCAGTAGATTAGATTAGATTAAGGGTTTTTAATGGCGTTTGTTAAAATTAGAAATCTACAGTGAGGTAGATTAGAGATTTTATAGTGAGTTAGGGTAGATTAGATTTATTGTTTAATTAGGGTTTCGTTGTCTGGTAGAATGACAATGTTTAAAACCCATGCCCTAGTTTTTTTATCAGGTTTGTTAGATTAGGGTTTCGTTGGTCTTTGTAATCACTTTAAATGATTAAAAAATGATATCTTAGGATGCAATTGTTCCCCACAGTCATATGAATGTAGAGTTTTTAAAGCTCCTTTTCCATTTTATAGCGACCTAGGTTTTAATCATGAAGTTGTGTTGAAAATGAATAAAGTATTTGATGATGTCATGATTAACATAGGCGGAGGCGGGATCGGAATAGATTATGGACCTAAGAGTTTTGTTTTAAAAAAGTCATCGATTCCATTTCTATCCCGTTTTCAACTCCTAGTTTTAAAAGGTTTCCTTGAAGTATATGATAACATAGGCGAAGGCGGGATCAGAATCGATCTTGAACTTAAGAATTCATTTTACAAAAGGTATCAATTCCATTTCTATCCCATTTCCGGCTCTGGGCATAATGGGAAAGTCTTTCTTCAAAGTAATGATAACCTAATTGGAGGCAAAGGTGGAATGGAAAAAGAATATGAAAAAAATGAAAATTCAAAGAAAACCAAATCCGTTTTTCATTCCGTTCCTGATTCTGATAACCTCCCCGACTCCGACTCGGAGCCCGTTCAGTGTTGGTGAAGTTTCTATATCAGTTTTTGCTTCGAGTCCACCAGTATTGTAAAAGAGATTGTTTTTGAGTTTATTTTGGTTCTGACTCCGATGTATGTGTAACAGGTATGTTTTAAAAGCATGTTTTATGATGATATCTAAATATCTAATTAGAGGTTTGCTTGTAGGAGAATTGAGAGATGTCAGGAATGTTAGGAGAGGCTGCTCGAAGGAATCAACCGGCTGGAACATCAAAGACAACACCAAAAATAAAGAAGGTGAAACCAGAACAGCTGCCTTATACATTGAGGTATGATCATAGGAGTCTAGTGGTGAAAGTGAGCAAGGTGGAATCAGACTAGTCAGATATCACGAATACTAATCTGGGCCAGTATAGCTTTGAAGAATTACATGAAGAGACCTTTGTAGAATGAGCAAACTTGACAGGGAGAACACAAAGGATTGTTGACTCCGGTCTTGCACATATCACTATGTTTCCTTTATCAGTCCAGTGTCCAGAGTTGATGTTGACAGTAGCCAGTACTTACAATCCTGCTACAAGATTATGCATGGATTCACAAAATAATGTGATTATAGATCTTACTCCGCAAATGTTCCAAAGTATATTTAATGTTCCTGATCCTAAGAACTTGGTGCAGCTAACTGAAGCAGAGGCATTGGAGAAATATAGCAAGAATAAAGACTCCAATAAGTCTCACTTAAACAAAAAATGGTTAAGCACAAAGAAGACATCTTTAAGCAAGCTTGCAGACCAGCCAAAGAGGGTAGATTTCAGGAAGGAGGTACCTAACTTAATATTAATGTTGTCTAGAGTGTTTGGGAAGAGGGATACCTTCCACTTCAAGGAATGGATGTTTCATTTCATTCAAGTAATCTTTCAGGGTGATTACTAGTTTGATTGGTCAATGATTGTTTCTGATGCCATACATGATTAGCTCACAAGGGTCAGATAGACTAAATCTTTCTTTATGACTTCTTATGTGGTTTATGATGTAGCAAGATTGGGGATTTTCCTAGGATTAAACAAAGTAGATATAATAGGAGCCTTGGATGGGCAGAAGAAGGTATGGGAACATTATGATCAGTTATCTCTTCAAGTTGTTGAGACTCATTTCAGAAGAGTCAATGATGCATTTTTATATGTGGTCATCAATTGGTTGAGTGGAGATGTAGGATACAAGTTAAGTCAAGAAGTTATGGCTTTTATTGCTGAATGGGGAAGTTGGTACATCCAATACCCCAAATTTACATACTTCAGGTTGTTTGGTTTTGAAGGCCATCTGCATTTACTTCCAAGATGTTGCAGTAACAAAATGGTGCTAATGGAATTTGTGTATCAAGCCATTGGAGTTAGTGCTCAGTTTGGGATCAAGCATAAAACTGGATGTCATAAATTTCCCATGAAATTGGGTGAATATGGATGTCAACACTTGAAGGGAGCAAAGGTAGTTTGTAATGAGTTGATACAATTGAAATTGGGATTGTATACAGCTCGTAAGTATTTTGATCCAAGGAAGAAAATGTATGCCTTATTACCTTTAGTGTTCACTAGGCACTTTAATTTGTTAGAGGACTTTTGGTGTGATCGGTAGGATGAATATGACTTAAGGAAGAAGAACTATGAAATATTATCAGTTGCACTTATGGTAGAGTTGGGTGTTAAAGAAAATATTCGTGACACGTTAGTGGATGATGGAATTGTATTGGATCCCTCATATGAAGCCTTGAACATTGGCACCAAAAGCTTAGATCCAATAGACTAGAATGAGGAAGAAACAATTAATATTAAGAAAATTGGAAGAGCAGTTTTGGATAGAAGTGTGCAATGGTTGATGATGAAAGCTCAAGCTCCTCAAGGACTATCCCTTAAGAAGGGTAAAGGATACAAGAGAATTAAAAGAAAGACACCTTCCAAGGAGCCATTAGAATTATTTCCTCCAGATGTTGAAGAAATAGAACTTGAGGTGGTCGATGAAGAAGAAGAGGCACCAGAGGGAGATGTTCCAATAGGATCTACTATTTCTATGCCCACATTGGGTGAGTCATCCACACAAGCCCCACTCAGAAGAAAGAAAATTAAAGAGGTTCAAGAAGGAGCACTTCATGCCATGGCTAAAGCTCCTAAAGGAAAAGAAGTGGAGGAAGAATTTATAGAAGTTGAGACAGATTCAGATGAGACTCTGTCAGAACAAGATTTTTAAGAAAACATGCCTCTAGGGCATACTATTGAGTAGATTGTGACACAAGAAGAGCAATGGAAACTATTTGAAGATGCTACAAGAGATTTTGATGCAAGGGCTGCAGCGGAGAAGCAAAAGGAAATGGATGCTAAGGTGCAAGCTGATGCTCTACTTCAACAACAACAATTAAAGGCAAAAAAAATTGAAACAAGGGCAGCAACTGATGAAGTAGAGGAGAAAATGAGGCAACGAGAGCATGAGCTCAAGGTCAAAGCAGAAAATGACAAGTTAGAGTTGATATAGAAGATCCATGATCTTGAGGAGGAGAAAGCAAGAAACCGGAGGGAAAAGGAAATCTTGGTTGCTAAACTGAAACTTGCAGAGGAAGCTCGACAAAAAGAGGAAGAAGCTAAAGCTCTAAGAAAGGAAAGAGATGTTGAAGAGCTAATAAAGAAATAGCAAGCTGAAGAAGAAAGGGAAAAGGTAGAGAAGCTCAAAGCCTTAGAAATAGAAAGAATAGAAGAGGAAGAATAAAAAAAGATAAGGAAGGAAAAAGAGGCCGAAGAGCTAATTAGGAAGCAACAGGAAGAAGAAGCAGAAGCTGAAAAGCTTAAAGCTTTGGAGGCAGAATGGTTAGAGAAGGAAAAAATGGAGAAGGATCGGTTGGAAAAAGAGAGATTGAGAAAAGAAGAAGACAAGAAAATGCAAGAACAAAGAGATAGAGAAGAGGCTGAGAAGTTGGTGCAGATGCATGTGCTGCAGGAGCAACAAGAGAAAGAAAAGGTTGATTCTCAACCTGAGGTAAATCTTCAGCCACCCTCTACAATTGCCGCTTCCTCTTCCATGATCATGACTACTCCCAGTGCTCCTATATGGTTGAAGTTAGACCTGCAAAAGAGAGGCAGAACACCTCCTCAACCTCTTAATTGGGAGGACATGATGAAGGGAATTGAACAAGAAAGGCCTAAGAAGAAGGCTAAAATCTTACATTCTAATAGACTCATAGATAAAGAGGAAATAGTTGTTGAATGTGCCATGCCTATGATAGAAAAGGAGGTAGGGGATATGCAGCTAACGAACTATCATTTGAGTATGGTTAATTTGGGAAGACCCACTAAGAATCAACAAATGAATCTAATTGATATAGTGGCTTCAACAACTAAATCAAGAATGATGAAGGATAAACAAAAGAAAGATGAGCTTAAGGATCAATTGGATCAGTTACATTCATTCTTGAAGAGTGTCTCCTCTCCAAGGTCACAACAAGTTGCAGCTATTGAGACTCCTATTTTGCTAAGCAAAAAGGAGGTTGATGATTTGGTGCAGGTTAGAGGAAAGGCAGAGATGGTAGACAAGTGGATAGATAAATTGAACCAAGAGGTAGGAGAGGTTTTAGTGAAAGGATTTGAGGCCTACAAGGATACTGAAGGGTTGATTAAAGAGATGTATGAATATATTGAGGCATCAGAAAAAAAAGAAGAAGAGTATAAGGAGTATGGTGAAAAGTTAGAAAAGACAAATACATTACCTCTAACAACTCTTTTGGAATATTCTATACTTGAAGATGATAACAAAGACTTTGTAGAGAAGACTTCTCGCATACTCAAGTTTAGGACTGGCTTTTTGAGCAAGCATAAGGATGAGATTCAAGAGATTGTAAATAATTTAACTGAGCAATTGGAAGAATTAGAAGCAGCTATTGCCATTATTGTAGATATAAATGCATTTACAAAAGAGGGCATGCCTTTTAATCAAATAAAGGAAAAGTGGGATGAAATATTCCAAGGACTTATGCAAAAGGGAGATGATGGTGGAGAGTTGATGTTAGATCGACTAGTAGAGGTCAAAGAGGAGATAAAAGCTACAGGGAGAGAATTGATAAAGGTGAAAAGTATGAAGGAGTTTGCTGCAGCTAAGGTGGATTGGATTAAATTTGAAGATGACTGGATTGATGGGCCAAAGATGGATACTCTGTAGCAAGTGTTCACCAGTTACGATGATTCCTAGTAGATCTAGCTTCGCATGCATGAATCCTTACATGCATGATGTTCTCCTTCTTTGCATGTTGCATGCATACAACACTAATAGCTTTTTGAGCGCATAACTTTCTTTTCTCTTCTATCTTCTATTTTTAGTTAAGACTAAAAGTCTAATGTAAGAACTCAAGATCAAATTGATCTGAGTTTCCAAGAGAGTCTAAATTCCTAAAATGGTGGAAAGCCTAAAATAGAAGTGAGGTTCGATTTTTTTGTATATCTATAAATACCAGATGGGTATCATATTGTAAAGGTCGGCTAATTGAGAACTAGATTGGCTTACCTAATGCTAGGAGATAGAATTTTGTAGAGTTTTTTGTAGAGATACATTGTACTTGATCTTTTATAGTTAATAGAATTTACAGGTTTACGCAATATGGTGTTTGGAATTAAATTATTTGTTTGATAAGGCTGATAAGTTATGATTTATCTATATGTAGTGATTGTGCTGAACATCAGAGTTTCTTGAATGATGAAAGTCATTTGAAGGAATCAGATTTAAGGATCATCTTATTAGATTGTCATTGAATTGAAGTTATTAAAAAGTTTGTTGATCTATAATTTTGATGATGAATGAATGTGTGTTGTTTTGAAACCTTTGGAATATTTGTGAAGAGTAATTATGAAGTTAATTAAGCACCTAAAATGTATGCAGTGGTATAGATTATGCTATAGTCTATATCATCTTATGGTTTTATGATCTGTTAGGAAACATTCATTGTTGAAGGTATATGTCCAGATACTAGGTAAATTCAATTCATGCTTTCTGGTTTACCCCTTTGTTCTATCTTTTTATTTTATTTAAAACCCATTGATTTACAGGAACTATTTCAATAAAGAGAGTCATAGCTTGAATCCTTTGTTACTAGCATAGGCCCCTTGAATCTTACAGTTGCATGAACCAATTGAGTGACATCAGATAGTTGAGAACCAACTACCAGGACCTTAGGAGTTAGGCTACTACATGTTGTCTTTCTTTTTCAGGAGAAATAGAGTAGAAATATTATGTTTTAATGTTGTTTGTGTCATTTTAACCATCAATAGAGACGATTGAGTCCTTCAGTCGCAAAAGGAAAATATCATGAATAAGTTCAGCATTATTGAGTGAAAACCACACTGTGGCGCTCTCTAACCTCAAAACAGTAAAAATAAAGGATGCATCCAATGGTGAAAACCTCTCTGAGGTGTCGGAGGATGAAGGATTCAATCTCCCCCTACTGCTTTACATCAAGAAAAGTTAGCAGTCCTGGCAGAGTAGTGCAACCCTGTTAACTTGGGAACAGAAACAGAACAACAAATCACTTTCTACGTCGAGTCTCTCTTGATAGAGGAACAAGAACTGTTAGCAACATTCTTGAAAGAAAGAAAGGTAAACTTTGCATGGACCTATGCTGACATGCCAGGCCTAGATCCTGAGGTGGTGGTTCATTATTTGGTTGTTTACCCTGGAGCGAAACCAGTAAGACAAAAATTAAGGAAAATGCACCCACAAATAGCCTTGCTCATTAATATTGAGTTACAAAAGCTCTTGGATGTTGGCTTCATACGCCCGATTGAATATCTAGAGTGGGTATCTAATCTTGTGCTAGTCTCAAAACCGAATGGGGGCATCCACATCTACATAGACTTTAGAGATCTAAACAAAGCATGTCCTAAGGATGATTTTCCACTGCCCAACATTGACATGATAGTGGACATGATGGCTGGACATGAGATGGTATCCCTAATGGATGGCTTCTCGGGATACAATTAGATAATGATAGCAAAATAGGACTAGCATAAGACGTCCTTTACATGTCCCTAGGGTACCTGCTACTAGAATGTGATTCCATTTGGGTTAAAGAATGTTGGAGCTACATACCAAAGGGCCATGACACTGATCTTCCATGACATGATTCACAAAACAGTCGAAGATTATGTGGATGAAATATTGGCTAAATCAAAGAAAAGGTAGGATCACATAGCGACCTTAAGTGCAATTTTTGATAGGCTGGAAAAATACAAGGTCAAACTCAACTCAAAGAAATGTGTCTTTGGGGTACAATCAGGAAAGTTACTAGGGTAGATAGTTTCAATGAGAGGGATAGAAGTGGATCTTGCAAAGGTAAAATAAATCCTTGATATGAAAGCACCAAGAACACTAAAGCAACTTAGAGGCTTACAAGGTAGACTCCATCAGAAGATTCATAGCACAACTGGCAGATAAGAAGATTGCCTATTCACACCTACTCCACAAGGGAGTAGCATTTAGTTGGGATGACAAGTGAGAACAAGCCTTCAAAAATATCAAGGAATACCTACTTACACCACCTGTATTAATACCACCGATCTTAGGGAAACCATTGATTCTATACATCTCAGCAGCAACAACCACCCTTGGGGCCCTTTTAGCCCAACATGATGAAAAGGGAACCGAGCGGGCCATTTACTCTATCAGTAGAACAATGGTGGGGCACGAACTCAATTACACATCAATAGAAAAAGCTTTCCTGGCACTAGTATTTGCAGCCCAAAAATTCAGACACTACATGCTAGCTCATCAAATTAAGGTAATTGCCAAGATAGATCCCCTCAAATATTTATTGTCAAAAGCAATGCTTATAGGCAGAATGGCTAAGTGGGTGATGATACTATCTGAACATGATATTGAATATGTCGAGCAAAAGGCGATCAAAGGACAAGTTATTGCGGACCAGCTAGTAGAAGCTCCCCTCTACATAGAAACTCGCTCATATCACAGTTTCCAGATGAGTCCCTTTTCAATCTCAGTGTAGCCGACCACTGGAAATTGTATTTCAATGGCTCCCACACGCAACATGGATCAAGAGCCGGTGTATTCTTCATCACCCCCCAAGGGGACTGTATACCGAGATCTTACAAGTTGGAATATGAGGCTTTAACCATAGGTCTCAAGATTGCGGCACAGTGGCGAATCATGGCATTAAAAGTCTATGGAGACTCGTAGCTTATCATTAACCAAGTCAACGGTGAATACCAAACTAAAGATGATAAGGTCACACCATACAAAAAGGTGGTAGAAAGCCTCAAGGAATCATTCATCAACATCACCTTTGAGAAAATACCAAGGGCAAACAATAGAGCATTGAATGCAATGGAAACAATCAGATCCTTGCTAGATATCCCTCGCAAAGTCTCAAAACACAAATTCCTTGTAGAGCAGCTTCTCGTACCAAATTTTGAGGTACCAAAGATAGAATATGCATGTGAACTCATTGGTCTCGGTGATCTTTGGTACCATGACATTTACACCTACCTAAAATTAGGAATCCTCCCAGCTGACATTACCCCAGACCTAAAGTGAACTTTTGTTAAAAGGTCCTTACGATTTTTCATCCTAGGAGAAACCCTCTTCCGTAGAAGTATTGATGGAACTGTGCTATGTTGCTTAAAGCCTAAGGAGGCCTTGAATTCTTTAACTGAGGCACACAATGGCACTTGTGGTTTGCATTCGAGTGGTATGACCTTGGCTAAGAAGTTGCTGAGAACCGGATACTATTAGTTGACAATGGAAAGAGAGGCACACGACTTTGTCAGAAGATGTTTATAATGCCAACAACATGGAGACCTCATTCATGCACCAGCTCAAGAATTACATCCCATTATTACACCTTGGCCCTTTTCCCAATGGGGGCTCAATCTCATAGGTAAAATCTCACCCACCTCATCCAATGGCCATAAGTTCATTATCACCGCCATCGAATACTTCATAAAGTGGGTCAAAGTAATTCCCATGACCTACACCATAGGTAAACAGATATCCAAGTTCATCCTAAACTACCTCATTTGCCGATACAGTGTTCCTCAATCCATTATCTCTGATAATGAGACACCCTTCAAGAATCAGGATGTCCATGATTTGTGTGAAAAATTCAAAATCCAACACCGCTTTTCCATCCCATACTACCCACAAGGCTATGGCCAAGCAGAGGCTACCAACAAAACTATCCTGAAGATTCTTAAGAAAATAGTCAATGATTTTGGTTGTGACTAGCATCTACAGCTACACCCCATCTTATGGGCCTACCGCACCAGCATCTGCATGCCAACAAGCGCCACCCCATTCTCCCTTGTCTACGGATCAGAAGCCATACTTCCAATTGAGATCGAGCTCCCATCCTTGAGAATATCTTTGCAAAACCTCATCACAAATGAGGAATACAGGGTTACAAGATTGAATGAGATGGAATTACTAGATAAATGGCACATGAATGCCCTAAATCATCTACAGGTCTACCAGAATCACCTGAAACGAAGCTACAACAAGAAGATAAGGCAACACACCTTCCAAGTCAGTGACCTTGTGCTAAAAGAGAACCAAAAGAATGTACTAAACTCAGATACAAATGGAAAGTTTGAGCCTAACTTGCTGGGACCTTTTATCATCACCATAAGCTACAAATTAGGGGCATATCAGTTATCAACACCAGAAGGCGAACCTCTGTAGGAGCCCATGAACAATTGTCATCTCAAAAAATTCTATGCCTAAGAACTTGCAAGGTATAAAATCAGAAAAAGTCCTGAAAAAATGGTTACCTTCATGAAAACCTGGCAAATGGGCGTCTTAGCGACAACAAAAAATCAAAAAATCAAAAAATACAAAAAATCCAAAAAAATCAAAAAAAGGATTGAAAACAGTAAAGAAAAAAATCGTGGTCTAGTGAAAACCACTTTGGTGGCGCTTTGGACAAGTACCTTGGTGAAAACCTGGCAAACAGGTGCCAAGCATAAATAAAGCACTCTCTATCCACCAAGATCTACATGACTCACTCATCCATTCCATCACATTCATTAATTATCCATACACCCATCCGATCGCATCCATACCATAGCCTGAGCTGGTGTCCATATCATATTCCACCATAGTACTACTTGGCATATTCCTAAGGTTAGTTTGTCCTACCTTTATCAAAGTAGTCTATCGCACCACGCTGGGGGCATGTTCCTGTATTGGCATCAGATCGAATTTGTGTATATTCTTGAAATCTTCTCGAAAAATCAAACACCAAAAACATCCAAATCATCAAAAAATCCAAAAACATGTTGAAATATCAAAAAATATTCAAAACGTTCATCATTGAGTCTTGTCATTCTTTCACCTTGTTGAACTACGTCATCTCTGAGCTTGAACATAGGCAAGGTTGATCTTTGATCATCCCCTGAAACATTTAGGTCAGTCCTTTAAGCAATAAAAAGGATAATTCGTTTGTACATCTTATCATCAAGTCAATTTGTCATCAGTCAAACTACGTGGTCTCTGCGTGTATAACATAGGCAAGGCTAATCTATGGATCAGCTCCTGAGACCCCTAGGATAGGTCTTTAAGTTAGTCCTTTCATCGTAAAATCTGAAAATACCAAAAACAGCCTCAAAATATCTGAAAAATCCAAAATGGTGCATCCATTTCACCTCGCTTTCACCCATGATTGCTATTCTCATAATAAAATCAATCGTCACCTTTACCCTTTGATAATTTAGTTAGAAGAAAGTCTAGTAGGTTCCAAAGTGAACACTCTAATTGTCAAAAGTCATGGAAGCCTAAGACAGTAAGCAAGCAAGTTGGTCAACTCAGAGTATCAATAACTTATTACCCAAATTAGTCCCACCAAAACCTTGATCACAACATGTCCTAGGATGAAGCTTTCCAATGATGGACATAAGAATCAAGTACCCCACACAGTAGTTAGACTTGGCTAGTGGTATGAAGAGCATTATCTTGTTTGGTTTTCTTTATTTGGTCTTTTATTGACTTATCTTATTTTGTGCTCATTCCAAGGACTTCTCAATAATGCCTAAACAAAATAGGTTTAGAGAAAAAGGAATGGGGCAATGATCATTATCTTTTTATCTGCTATACTTGTTGGATACTCTTGTAAAATAACTTAGTCATGCGTGCTTTGTTTGGTTTGTAGGGAGGATGTTTTAGGTTTCTCGTTGACCTACATAGGAAAGCTTGCTTTCTTGTGTTTTGGCCCAAGATATTTAGAATGTCTGAACTATATTATGAACAAAGTATGTATACTAAGTGTGAATAAGAATACTCTTGTTTGTTTGTCAATTCAAAGTCCATCACACTAGGTATCACACCATCCTGGTCCTTTATACCTTGATGCATCGTACCTATGTGTGTTATCAAATATAACACAATTGACCCCTTTGAAAATCCCAATTCCTAGCAATGCAAATCACCATCACCATCCTAACTAACTCATTAATTCTAAATTCTTCTATCTTCCTTCCACACTAACATGGTATCATAACAGTAATCAAAACATCGCCAATGCATACATCCTACATCCACTAGATCATTAGCATCAAAATCACATTGCATCATATCATTATCTTAAGTTATGAGGAATAATATAAATTTGTTATTCTAAGCATCTTAAGAAAGCATTGCATCATACATCATCATTATGCATCCATTACCATTTGCATATCATTACACCATTATTAACATACATTACATCCATAAAGCATGAAAAAATATACAAAAAGAAATGCATCCATTAGAAACATATATCTCATTACATAAGCATAAGAATAGGAACATCTCATAGCATCGTAATAAAACTGCATACCATACATTTGCACCATACATATCATAAAAGGTGAATCATCTCATATATATATCATCAAAAATACACTGTTAGGATACACATCGGATCAAGTGTACATCGAATACATGGTACAATAAAGCCAAAATAGTGCAGCCCATATGTCAAAAATGCAAAAAACTGTCTGTGATCAAAAAAGGGCTAGCCCTGCTGGCTGCTACCCTCCCCATCATGTCTCTCACCGTGATCCTCTACCGGCCACCTCCCTATCTGCTAGGAGAAATCTGGCACTCTATCTGCTGATGGCACTACCTGTCGGTAGTGTTTCTGATAGTACTCAGCTTCTCTGATAACATCTCTATACTCCCGAATGTCAACTAATCGACCCCGAGATGTGGAGGCTGCGCTCTCTAACTGTCTCTGTTAGCCTATCTCCCGATCCCTCTCGGATCGGTCCTGATCTCTCTCACTTGTAACTACAACAACCTGTTGTCGGACCTCATCTTGCTCTACTATCAGAATTTGTACCTGGCCCTGTAACTGCTGAATCAAGACATCCCGGGGATCTGGCTACCCCACTGGTTGTCCCGCTAGTTGTGCTACAGGCTGGTGTCGTGCTGCCACCTGGGGCTGCCTATTCTGTCTTGCTACCTATTGTGCCTGGTCCCTCAGAGGTGGTACACCTCCTCGACCTCTACCTACTGACCTGCCTTTGGGCCTCCAACGTGGAAGCACTGTCCTGAGAACTGTCAATCTCAACGGAGATCTGAACCATGCCTTGTATGCTGGAGCCACCCCTGCATCTGTTGGCCCCTGATCATATGGCCAAGGCCAAGCCACTAACTATCTAAAGGAAGACACTACCTCCTCTGCTAGAATCAGCTGCCCCCATGCTATCTCCTTTGTTGTACGGGAAAAGAGGGTCATATACTGATCATCTGGTACATCCTGCACCTCACCAAACTGTCTGGCTACCCTATCAGGAAGGTACCTCTCTATCATAGTATGCTCCCAGCCCTGCATAAATCTATCCTGGCGAACAAAGAAGAGCTATTGAGCATCATCATACCATGGCCCTATACCCATCCATGGCCTCCATATAAACACTATCATCTCATCTAAAACCCATCGCTAGTGGGATATGCCATCTATACCCATGTGAGTGAAGTGAATCTCTACCCTACCATACCACCACACCATGGGATCATCAATATCTAGAACAACTGGTGTCACAAGTGGGTGAAGCCTTGGGATCCGCTCCCATGCCCAAATGTGTAGAAGAGTCAACTCAGCCCCAAGAGCCCAACCATCCAAATAGGAAAACTCGTGCAAGTCTCGGTACAAAGAGGCCAACAGTACTGGTCCCCAGGAAAAGTACAATCGACAAGTGCACATCTGCTACCATGCCAACCCCCAATCTGGACTAAAATATCGATCACATCGATCAGGAGCTACAAGATCAAAAATAATGGTGGCCATAATCAAGCTATAAGTAGGGGCTATACCCTGGTACCTCTCCAAGTCTATCTGACCATCGCAAAGCATGAGCTCGTCAACACCCATAACACTAAAGTAGGCATCCTTACCCTCCTCTGAGTCATAGATCACTTGGGCTCCATGAATGGGTAGTCACAGGATGCACCATACATCCTCAAGAGTGATGGTGGCCTCGTCGATAAGAAGATGAAAGGATGATGTCTTGTTGTGCCACCACTCGGCCAAGGCATGCATAATACCCAGATGTGCTCGAACAAGATGGACGTACATAATGTGCCATAAACCAAGCATCCCAAGTTTCTCCTGAAGGAATAAATGCATATCTTGTAGTCTCTCAAATACTGGCCATCGGTGCTCCCTCAAATGAATGACCTCGTGTCTTCCTGTGCAAGGAAAGAAGCCACGTCAGTTTCCCTAAAGAAAATCTGCTACTTGTAGCGCATTTCACCTTTGAAACAACAAAAGCGATGATGTTCTCAAAAGCAGTGAAGTTTGTAATGTTCCAAACTACGTCGCACGGTGCACTTTGCACCCTATTTTGACAAACTGGCCTGCACAACACTATTTGTGTGAGCGGTCAAGTTTGATGACCGAAAATCCTCAAACCTAAACTGCGTCGCGTGATGCTCTTTGCACAAGAGGCCTTATACTGGACCACATGACCCCAAATTTGCATTTTCTGTGGAACTATATTGCGTTGTGCTACCTAGATCGTACCTAAGCCCTAATTAATGCATGAATAATGACAAAATAAAAGGTCAGATAGGGGTACATACCATGAGTCCTGTGGTGACTGGTCGCTGATATACTCGTACCCACTCCGACATGTGCAGAGGAAGCTGTCGTTGTGCCATCATGACCAAGTCTCAGAGCTCATAGTGTCAAATTTTTCAAGGTTTAAGATTGCAAATGTATTGAAAGTGACCCCTCGAGGTCTATTTAAGCCTAAAAATTAGGGTTTTTTGACCTAATTTGACCTTTCGGCTACGGTTTTTGTCCCCCGATCCCGTTTTCATCCATTTGAGGGCCGTGTTACATCTTTTTCTGGTGTCTTGACCTATTTTTAGGCATTCTGAGGTATTTTTGGCCTGTTGAGCACCTTGTCATCTTTTTTTTCATGAGATCATCCAAAAAATCAAAATTTTCATCTGATCTCTTAAGGGGGCAATATCCAGCATTATCCTTCGGCTGGGGTAGTAGTGGGGCATTGAAAAAAATGAGAAAATTTCTGAACCTTTGA
This sequence comes from Sequoiadendron giganteum, assembly GCA_007115665.2. Classification (NCBI taxonomy): domain Eukaryota; kingdom Viridiplantae; phylum Streptophyta; class Pinopsida; order Cupressales; family Cupressaceae; genus Sequoiadendron; species Sequoiadendron giganteum. The sequence goes on along the minus strand of CM021108.1, from coordinate 272,088,615 downwards.
TCACAGGAATTTATTCTTTGAATCAATGCAACAAGTACATTGCTTCAAAGAGGGGCAAAATGTAGACATGGAAAATGTACAATTTCATTTTGGCATGCTTGATCCCGATCACTAACGTCATTTCCTCCAAAATCACACTCTCAGCATTTCATCGTAATTCTATCCCTTAATCTAATGAATCACTATTTATTTGATTAAGTCTATCACCTCCTTTTGATTAAATTAATCAATTTAATTTAATTAACCTTGCATTTATTTTTGATTAAATTCTCTAAAGTTATCTTATTAAATTAAATAAATTTCACCTTATTTAATTTAATCTAATATTTTCCTGCTTAATTAAATAAATTAAATCATTTATTTAATTAATCCCTTCCTCTCAATTTGGTTTAAATCAATTCATAAATTTAATTCTAAATTGTCACATCATCTAATTCTTCATTAAATTAATCATAACATGATTAATTTAATCCCTCTCATTAAAATCCTCTAGAGAATGCAAGTTGCATAATAAATCAATTACTTTGATTTATTTAATTCTCTATTTTCCCTCACATGGCATCAAAAGGGAATATTCCCTTATTTGAATTCAAAAAAGCCAAGTGGACTTGGTCCTTCCAACAAGGAATTTAAGGCCTCTTACATGTCCTTGACCTTGAGCCAAGTGACATTAACTCCATTTTCCTTCCCTCTTCAACAAGTCATCTCACAATTTCAAATTCAAATTTATACATTTATTGGCACTTTGGCCAAAATGTGCACAACCACTAACCATTCACATCTTGAAATGTGGCATTCAACCATTAGATTGAAAGTTAGTCCCACATTGCTCAAATCTTACTTTCTCTTCGAAATTGAAAGTTATAAATTGGAGACTTCTCTCCTCATTTCTCATCCACAATCTTCATGTAAAGTTACTGTCTTCACATTGAGAGCTAATTTTGCCTATTTCACTCAACCATTCATCATCCTCAAACTATTGTAACAAGGTTATGCTCAAATCTCTTTGGAGATTTGACCATTGCTCAATAATTCAACATTGCAACTTAGGAATTGGGAAAATACCAATTGCAACACTTCATTGGCACCAATTCCCCCATGGGATCACTAATCTATTGGTTTTGATTATGATTTAATTTAGTTTTTTGTATTGTGTTCTTCTTTTTCTTAATTTTAGTTTAAATAGGTGGATTTCATGGGGAATCTCTCATACTTGTTTACATGCATTTGATCTAACAATATTAACCTAACGTGTTTTTATGCTCTTGTGCATGTGTAGGTTTAGGGGTTCATAGTTTAAAACCTGCACTTTGAGACCTAACACTAGTCATAATGGTCCAGGAATTTTCATCAAAATATATGCACGACTTCCATGGTTTAACTACATCTCACTGTCCTTGCCATGATGAAAAGGTAGAGGTAGATTTCAACAAGAGCCTCCATTGTTTGAATTGGCATCAAACAATACCTTCAACCTCAACTTATGTCATTACATATAATGACATTTCCCCAATTTTTTATATTGTTTAATCACACAATAAGGGGCCTTTAGAGCCCAACAGTACCTACGCAATCTACATATACCTTCAGTGTTAATGAAAATCATAGGTAGAAGTGAAAGTGATAGGAAGGTAGGTCTATTTCATCTAGATTTTTTTCTTGTCAAAAAATGTCTACCTTAATTGATGTAAAAGTGTTCATGAGATTTATGCATCATCACTATTGCTATTTATGCTCTACTAGTTTGATATGCCCATGATTTGTTGCCTATAGTACTTGACTAATGACTCTCTATGAATAACCCAAGTATAGTGCTTTAATTGGTTTCAAACATAAAGTGGGTGGTAAGTGTGGCTTTATGTGATAACCATACATGACTTAGTTAAGAAATGAGAATCTCACTTATAAGATTTTCTCAATGAATTGGGATCATGTATGAAAATACATGATGTCTATCTTTTCATTTTACCCTTTTTCAGGTCCACTCTTGAAAGCTTTGAACTGGTTGAAGAGACTAGTTGGTGTTAGTTTTGGATTTGGAGGAATGCTTGCTTCATTTCGGCCCAGTACAACATCACAAAGTATTGTTGGCTCTTCTGAGGTAGAGTACAATTTATTCTTTGGTATATTTCATTAAGATGATATATGGTCTTATTATTTTGCTATTTTCGTAGGTATATATACATAATCTCATTATCGAGGAGAGTCTGGTGCTTCGTTCAATAGAGTTTGAAGCTGCAATAGCAGATGCTGAGTGTTTCATAAAAAACCGCCAAGCTTCACGATTTTTACTTTTATCTTCGCGGTTGTTCCTTACCATTAAATCACTCACATCGCTCGACGTGCTCCATGTAGCTCCCTCTCAAGGCTTTTTGCTTTTCATATTGCTTCACTCTTGCCAGTCTCCGTCTGCGTGACACGTGGCCTTCTCTGGCTGCTTTCTGAGCTAGGCCCACCTTGCAATTTCTTTCGCTTGGCATGCTCCATGTGGCTCCCTCTTGGAGCTTTTCATTGGTTGTCCCTTCATCTTTTTGCTAGGCCCCGTCTACGTGACATGTGGTAGTTCTTTATGCGTCGGTTACCTTGGAATTGCCGCTGCTCCTGTTATACTCACTTGCTGTTGTGTTTTCTTCTATGGTGTTGCATGTTCATTTCTACTACTACGTGATTTTTTGTTCCCTGCAATGGCTTTGTTGGCATGCTCCTGGGTGATCAATGTTTGTTGTGGTGGCTCGAGGTGATCTGGGACATCGATCCTTGCTCGCACTTTTATTTCTCTATGGTGTTTTCAAGCGGTGGACTAGCCTATTTATGCGGCCATGTTTCTCTTTTATTAGGTTGTTGTTAAGTTGCAAAAAACTCCCGAGCACTAGGAAGAAGCCTTTGTAATAATTTTATTGAATTTGAAGACTCCAGACAGTGCCAAATCAATTCGGCCTTTTTGTTTTTCATGCATTTAGTAAGACTGTTAGTCTGTGCTATTATCTTCTTATATTGTATGAATGCATGTTCTTCAGCTTTTGTGATCTTTCATAGCTCAATAAATATAGATCATGTTTTCTCAACTCCTCTGTGTTGGCTAAGGTTATGCTAGATTATGCTATGCAAATTAGAGGGTATTTGTTATGGTTAAAGTGATTTTGAAAAAGTTTACTTGATAACCAACATTTTGGTGGTTTGGGCCTTTGCATCCTGCACTATCCTCTGGTAAATTTGTCTATGATTTTGGCGCATTGCCTGTAGTGTAGATTTTATATTTTGCTATCTTTCTAACCTTTTACCTTCCCCACTAAATGAAGAGCCGACTTCAATAAAATTTTGGAGGTCACTTAGCTAGCACACCATGTCCTACAATAGCTAAATTTCCCATAAGACTGCTACTACCTGCAAAATCTTACATCAATAGTTCTTTTTCTGGTACACTCGGTGGGACCTGAACTAGCATGCTCGCTTGATATTAAGTGTGTATGAGCCATTGACCTATAACTAGGTTGCAAATTGCAAGATTTCCTAGCCAGCTCGTACCACCATTAGTTTATGTGCATCCGAGCGGTCATTGAGGTAGTCCTTCACTTCCTCCTTCTTGTCCGTCTCCATAGTCGTATGTTTCTCTTTCACCTATGGCCACTAGAAATTATGTAGTCTAGGACATTGGCAGTCCTCTAGTAGCACCTATGCCTCCTACAGTATGGGCCCCGATCCCTGCTTCCACTATAAAAGTTATCCCTAAGTATTTCAGGGATGAGTTGAAGACACCAACGGAACACCTGCAAGATGTGGAAGATGTATGTCTGGTACATGGTGTATCAAATGAAAATGTAGCCCTTAGATTGTTTGCTGCCTCCTTCCAAGGAAAGGCACTGAACTGGTATAGGACTCTTGAGGCTAATACTATTGCTACTTGGGACCAGCTCGAAACCTCGTTTTATCAGCATTTTTCGAACGCTGGTGACAAATCTTCACTATACCATCAATTGACAAATATAAAGCGAGCTCCTCATGAAGCTCTACCTGTTTTCAATGCGAGGTTCCATTCAACCTGGCAGAGAGTGCTTGTTGGTAGTTGGCCACCCCTAGATTTGGCATTTGTGTTCTACTTAAAGTCCATCAACCCCAATATTTCCATGATGTTACAAGCTCTTAGCAGAGAAACTCTTCCTGATGCTTATGCCTTGGTTGTCACTGTAGGAAATTTGGCATTGAGTCCCATCATGCAATTGTTTCCCAAGTGCAACGCCACAGAAGATGAAGTTCCTTTGACTAGCACACCTACAACTCCTCCCCAATCTATGTACGTATATCCCGAAACAACCCCAAGCATAGCTCCAGTTGTGGCTCCAATGCCTAATCCCTTGGCTGCTAAGATGAACAAGATGAGAGAACAAATACGGCCCATGAATAATGAGTTGACTACCATAAAGCAACAGCAATATAGCTATCAAAAGCTAGCATACCAGAATTACCAAGGTGGAAAAGCTCTGTACCAACAAAACTAGTGGCAAGATAAATTGCGTGGCAATACTCAGGCTCAGCCGAGTAACCAAATGGTACTGGTAACTCTGTCAATGTAGACCATTCATCCTAGTTCAAATAAAGAGCTGGTGGCTACACAAAACAACTTAGCCAAAGATGCCAATTCATGATGTTTTCCTTGTAACGATACGCACATGCCGAGAAATTGTTCGCTGGGAAATTTGCAACAAAAGATCGCAGACCAACGTTGCCAAGGCAGCACACCTGATCTCGACAACCAATCATATGCCTCTCACTAGATGGACAATACTTTTCTCACTGCTCAAATGTAGGGGATGTCCATTCAATAAGAGCCAGATATAGTTCCAAACCAAGCGCTCTCTTCATGGATCAAAGGAGAGGAGGCAGCGTTTCCAAATTATTTTCCTGTAACTCAAATTCCATGAGTACAGCCTGATTACAACACGTGTTCTAAGTGGAGATTTACTAGAGAATTCACATCTCCGCCAGCTAATGCTTCATCTCACCCAATGCCTAGTCCACTGGCAGGCCCGTCATCAGTCCCACAATAGACTAGCAAGGTTCCTCCTAGTTCTTTGAATCCACCTCCTTTGAAGACAAAGGCTCCTATGATCGTCCCAGCTATTTCCAAACAACTAGATGCACCATCCACGAGGCCAACATCGACTGCAAAACCTAAAGAGTAAGCAACCGCACCTTATTAGTCATGAGCATAGTTCAATGTGGTGGAACAATTGAAGAATTCCTCTGCCCATGCCTCTTTGTGGGATTTCCTGGCTATTCTGGAGCAGAAAGTGCTATTACAAAAATCATTTTTGAGAGAGGAAGATGCGAAGGTGCCTATTCAGTCCAATGAAGAAAAAATATCCAGGCCAAACTTGGATAAAGTGCTAACAAATTAACTCGAGGAAAAGAAAGAAGTCGTAAAAGAGAGTAAGCCTAAACCCAAGCTTTTCTTTCTAACACTTATCATTGGTGACAAATTGTTGCATAATTGTATGATCGACTCTGGTGCGAGCACCATTGTCATGCCCAAGGAAGTAGCTGATGCTTTGGGTTTAAAATATGAGCCTCTTAACAAGTGATTCATGCAGCTAGACGGGAATAAAGTTGATACCATCAGGGTAATCAAAGGATTGCCTATGAGATTATTTTCTTGCCCCAGTATCACTGTAAATCAGGATATTGTACTTATTGACATTCCTCCTCTATTTGGGATTTTCTTGTCTCGATAATTCACAGCAAATGTCAGAGGATATCTAGTGCTGGACTGGTCACACTTGATTTTGAGGACCAAACATGGAGCCAAGATAAAACTACTATCAAAAAATTTGCATTCTGAGCATGTTGCTGATGAGGCTTTGCTCAACTTTGAAGCAATACATACTTCAATTACTCAGGAAGAGAGATTCAATGTGGAATTTTTGGAAGAAGAAGAGGCTACCAACTCTCGGATGGAGGATGAAGAAAATTTGCTAAAGGAGTTTATTGATACTGACCCTTTGCAGAATTATCATGCAACTAGACTCGATACTTATATCATACATGAGGAAGGGTAGTCTATGCCCAGAGTTACTAAAGAGTCTGGAGGCGAAGCAGCCTCAGAGTTATGGACTTTACATTTTGATGGAGCGAGGTGCAGAGTCGGAGTTGGAGCAGGCATATGTTTGACATCCCCGTCTGAGGAAAAGACCCTGTGGTCTTACCATTTCCAGTTCGTGTGCTAAAACAATGAAGCAGAGTATGAAGGCCTCATCCATGGTTTGAGCCTTGCAGAATAAATGGGTGCAAAGCAGATAAGTGTATTCAGAGATTTAGAGTTGGTGATCAACCAGATCCGAGGAATTTCTGCTGCAAAAAATATCTGTATGTGATCCTACCGACATAGAGTCTAGGATCTTATTGACAACTTTGAGGCATTTAATATTCAGGCTATAAAAAAAGAGAAGAACTTAGAAGCTGACCGAATGGTGACTATTGGAGCTCAATTTGATCCAGCCTCCTAGTTATTGAAAAATAAGCATGCGGTGAGAGTAATTATAAGGCCTGCTATTCCAAACAACAATCAATATTGGAAACTATTCGATAGTGATGCCCATATTGCATCATTTCTCCAATCATCTAGAGAATTCGCTGACTAGCTACAACCAAAGATCGCCAAAGCTTATGGGGATCAAGTTATCTAGCCAAAATCCAACAAGCTTCTAAGAGGCCTAGTCACTCTAAAGAGCCTGTTTGATTTCAATGACGCGACAAGAGACAAAAGAAGGCTCATAGCTAACACGGGTGACTATACCGATTTGTATATCAGAGAAGAAAGAAGGCTCAAGGTCAAAAAGGAGGTTTCTTAGAAGAATAAGGATAAACTAAGACACTTTTGTGAAGAGTATCCGAGTGTAGTAGCCTGGTCATATGATGATCTTAAAGGATACGATCCTAGGATCATTGAGCATACAATTGAGCTATCGGAAGGGGCAAAGCCTATTCACCAAAGACAGAGGCCTGTGAATCCAAAGACATAATCTCTCATGTCACAGAAATTGAATAAATTGATCGCATCATGAATAGTGTTTCCGATCAAACACAACACTTGGGTGTCAAACCTGGTACCATTCCAGAAGAAGAATGGAGACATACAACTGTGTGTAGACTTCTGAGACTTGATTAGATCATCCTTAAAGGATCATTACTCCCTACCTTCAATAGAGGTAATTCTACAGACTCTAGCTGGTTCAGAAATGTTTTCAATGTTGGATGGCTTTTCGGGCTACAATCAGATTCAGGTAAAAGAAGAAGATCAACAAAAAATAGCATATGCATATGCCAAGATGCCTTTTGGACTCTTGAATGTTGGAGCCACCTTTCAGAGAGCCATGGATATTGTCTTCAAGGATTTAATCCATAAAATTATACTCATCTATCTAGATGATCTGACAGTATTTTCAAAATCTGTTGATGATCACTTCAATCATTTAGAGCTTGTCTTCGAGAAGTGCCAAGAATTTGGGATTTCTTTAAACCCAAAGAAGTGTCTGTTCGGAGTACCCCAAGGGAAGCTATTGGGGTATGTCATCTCGAAAGAGGGAATTACCATTGATCTTGAAAGAATTGATGCGATTTGGGGGCTTCCGTTACCTATAAACAAGAAGGGAGTGCAATCATTTCTAGGTAAGGTCAACTTCATTAGCAGGTTCTTTGCAGATTTCATAGGGATTGTTCGTCCTATTACCTTGATGCTTAAAAAAGACCAAAATTTTAAATGGATGGAAGAAGCCATAAGATATTTTGAGCCTATAAAGGAAGCTTTTTCTTTCGCCTCTGTATTGGTAAACCCAGACCTATCAAAAATTTTTATTATGTATGTTTTTGGTGGCGGCAATAGTATTTCCACTATACTTATGCAAAAAGATGATGAAGATAGAAGGGAGTCTCCTATTGCTTTCTACTCATGAACATTAAAAGAGAATGAGGTGAAGTATAATTTTGTAGAAAAGAAGGCCTTTTCCATTGTGAAAGGACTTAAGAAGTTCTGACACTTGATATTATATAATAAGGTGATTGTTTGTGTACCGCATCCTAGTGTGTGGGATTATATTAATGAAGGAGAAATCACAGAGAAAAGAGCTAATTGGATGACTAAGATCCTAGAGTATGATATTGAAGTCAGTCCTATCAAGACTGTCAAAGGAAAGGGATTGTGCAAGTACGTCGCTAAAAACAATGAACCAACGACAGAGTTTGAAGTTCTGGAAACTGTATTACCGAACGAAGAAAGCTCTTAGGGTGACTGGCTGAAGGATAGAATGAACTTCATGTAGACGGGAAGGTATCTGATCAATATCCCTTCTTTTAAAAGGCATTTCTATCACTTACAAAATAACAGTTATGTTCTTTTGGAGGGTGTCCTATTTAAAAGAAATTTTAATGGCATCCTGCTAAGGTGTGTAAATGAAGAACAGGAGAAGAGAATATTGGATCAATACCATAGTGGCCCAGCTGGAGGACATTTTTCTGCAAGGACTACAACAATTAAAATTATATGGGCTAATTATTTTTGGCCAGCACTTTTCAATGATGCATTTTCATTAATTAAATCTTGCAATGAATGTCAATTTTATGTCGGAAGGAGAAAGAATGCTGCTATACCATTAAGGCCTATAGTAGTAGAGGAAACTTTTGCTCAATGGGGTCTAGACTTCATTGGAATGATTAACCCTTTCTCCTCAGCTGGACATAGGTGGATATTGACGGCAATAGACTACTTCACTGGATGGGCAAAGGCAGTGCCATTGAAAAACACAATGGAAGTAGAGATTGTTAACGTCCTGGAGGAGTTAGTGGCCAGATTTGGTCCACCAAAAATATCTCCGACAATGCCAAGGCTTTCCTTGGCTCTAAGATGAGCCAGTTTGCACTAAAGTATGGAGTTATCCTAAAATTATCTTCCAACTATTATCCCCAAGGGAATGGCTTCATGGAGTCTACAAATAAAAACCTCATTAGGTTAATAAAAAGGATAGGCTCGGAGCACCAAAGAGAATGACATAAGAACCTCTGGACAACACTATGGGCAGACTGAATCACGCCCAAGTAGATACTAAAGACATCTCCCTATGAGATGGTGTATGGGAAGGAGGCATTGCTTCCTATCACCATGGAAATCCCTGCCCTGCAGTTGCTTAAATCTCTGGAGATTGAGTAAAACGGAGCAATGGAGGTACATTTTTCCAAACTACTCGAGGTTCAAGAGAAGAGAGAGCATGCCCTAGAGGCGATGAATAGTCGCCAGTAGGTGATAAAGAAATGGTTTGATAAAAAGGCATCAGATCAGGAGCTACAATGCGGGGACTTGGTGCTCAAGTTCAATGAGCATGGAGCAAAGCCCAGTTAGCATGGGAAATTTGACAGTCTCTAGGAAGGGCCTTTCAAAATTGTCCAGTGCAAGCAGTTCAACTCCTTCGAGTTGGAAGACATGGAAGGTAATGCCTTAAGTATTCCAGTTAATGGAATATATCTTAAGAAATTTAACTAATTCTACCTATTTGATGGCTGTGTAAATTGTAAATATGTAATTATTTTTCCCTATTTTTAAATTTTGGGTCTTCTCAGTGCTTTATGAAATAACAACAATAAGTGCAAGAAATTGATAAAACATTGTAAATGAGCCAAGATTTGTGAAAAACATATATTATATATTTTGGCTGGAAGATTTACATTATATAAGATAGAGGCCAGTGGCCTTGTATCGAGATATACATATATCCACTATGAAGCGGAGGCTAGAAAAAGAGAAAAAAAATAAATTAAGGACTATTTTTTTCTTAGATTATCAGGCATTTGATGGACTAGCGATGGCAAAAACTGGCGATGTGAGATCAGGGAACACCATTCTCTCAAAGTCCTCATACCATTGGAGGTTTCAGAATGGTTTGATGTAATGCACCCGCATGAGGAAGTAGTAGCCGACACGCACCTTGGCATGATGTTCCTCATGAGTCTCCAACTCAAAACCAAAGAGGAAGGGCTTGGTTGGTACGGGTCCTCCATGCAGTTGTAGGAGACGAAGGTTGTGAACCGAGGGGACCCCATGATCAAATTCAATAGCACACACTATTTACTCTAGCCCTCCGAGGTAGCACCGTGGGAACACTCATTTTGTCAGCTTAAAGACTTTGCATTTGGAGACACTGATATCTAGCAACAAGGCGATGAAGTGAGAGCAAATGCTAGTGTTGACCTGGTATTGTTCCTCATACGCCACATAGTCCTTGCCAATAACCCATTTTATCACTTTCATGTATAATAGCTTTTTCACGCCTGTCATACGCTTTAGTCGCCTGCACCTAATTTTTCCTAAAAAATTAGCTTGAGTATTTTTATAGATAAGTCTTATTGGTGTCTCCATACTGTTTCTTACTAGTGCTAGGAAATGAAAATTGCTAAAGTAACTAAAGCTTGCTAAGCTAAGAATGCTAGGAATAATTGTGATTTGCAATGTTGCTAATGGCCCTATTTATAGACTAGTCGGGGTTCACCTGATGAGGCAAGCCATAATTATGATAGAGGCAAAGTGTGTTGCCAAGCCTCAATTTTTAGTGCTGCGGCATGTGAAGTGAAGGGAATAATCAGGTACAGTTGCAACTTTCTCTGTTCAAGTTTCCCAATGCGATAAATATTGGCCAGGTGTTAGCACAAGGAGCCACCGTACCATCTGAATCAAGGCAAATCTTAAAAGTAGGCTATTGGGTGATGTGCCCAAGTACAATTAGGCAAATTAGTAAATGCAAAAATCTTGTGAAAAGGTTGTTGCAAGGATGTCTTGGTCCGTTGTTCAAGAAAAATTAGGCGCCACCTCATGCAAAAACATGTCTCTTAAATGTGGAGAGCAATCTGGGAGGTTGGCAATCTTTTCGTATGCATGAAAGGCTGGTGACACATATAGCAACTAAATGTGAAAGGCTGGCATGTACACTCACTTGACCATTTTTCACAAGGATCAAAAAATAGGTTGAGCATGCAAAACACATTTATTGCAAGAGTTATCAAAAGATAAAATAGCTAAGTTATTCGCAAGAGAGAAAGAGTTGTTTAGAAAGCTAAATTGTTTGCAAAAGTTTCTTGCGAATACAAAGAAATGGCTGAGATTGCAGAGAATCCAACACAGGCCCTAGCCCCAGCGAGTATAGACGAGCAAATAAAGAAGGTGCCCTGCATACAAATCTATGGCTTGGAGTCTTATGCTACCCCAGGAATCCCAATAAAGCCATGTTGACCCTTCACCAGTTAGGTGGACCAAAGAATACTGAACACAATTCCTCAAACAAACTAGGCTTTGGTTTCAGAGGATTGGGATAATGTCTTTGATCCAGAGTTATCCCAGAATCCTAAAAGCCTCCAGGAAGCTGCATGTGAGAGAATAAAGAAATTATTGTACCCTTTTTGCAAGCATCTATGGGACTATGGGCTCCCCCAATATATGGTTCCCCTGGTGCATTATTGCTCAGAAATTGTAGTAGCTTACGCGACAGGCTTCAACCCAAACACCAGAGTAATAAGTGGTACTAATTTTAGGGTAATCATCAACTCTGAAGCTATTTAGGATATGTTATGCATCTCACTTCCCTTGACATCAGATGTTGAGATATTTGACACAAAAAGAATGCATGAAAAGTGGGGAGGGTTCAGGTTGGCATCGCAGTTTTACCACACTGAAACTACTCAACCAAAAAATGTCTCAGCGCCACCCAAATTTCCATTTAGTTTGGGTGCTTTGAATTGTGTCTTCCTCTATCTATTCTATGATGGCGTTGGTGTGTGGTCTTGATACAGACAAGTAATTTTTTGTGTTTCAAATTTGTCTCAGCTTTATGTTAAGGAAGAACAACATGGCTCCACTTTTGTATTTTGCGAGAGTTATTAATGATGGAATTTGGCAATAGCTGCAAGACTTCCAAGTCGGTTCTAGGTTCAAGTATCTCTCTTTCTTGGCCTACTTAATATTACACCAAAATTCGGACTATTTCATGACATTTATGTCTCTGGCTATTTTTGACGAAAGCGGCCTAAGGAAGCCAGTCTTGACATGGAATCCTATCATGTCAAAGAATTTTGATTACTATGCATTTTCAGATTTATTCATAGCCCCAAATTTGTGAGCTTTGGATAGAGCTAGGATCAACATGTTCGTGCGCTGATTGCCAAGACAAAAATCTTGGTTGGGAAAGCTTGTGCCACCCTACGATTGGTTCTTTGGCATAGATTTCACCATGCTCCGCATGCGAGGGTTCACCCAGGAACCTTTTCGGCTCCCACACTTTCTTTCTGATAGAGTGTTGGCTCTGGAAGCAATGAGGCAATTGTGTAATATTGATAATGATTACTGGGGGGGAAAGCATTTAACCTCCTATTTGTTATTGCCAGTTATGTTTGGCTCCATGTTGCTGATCAAGAAAAGGACTTCGAAGACTGACACTTCGGAGATTCTATTTTCAAAGTTGGGTCATCTCGGGTTGGTGCTGATAAATGACACCTGGCAATACAATCCCGAAAATAATTTGTTAGAGATTGGCATAAGAATTTCACATCAACCACGGTTATTTTTGGACCCTCAAAGAAATGTTGAAGAGGGGAATTTAAGGTTATATGTAGGCCTCAAATATCTACCTACTGAAGCTATGCAACCACCATGGTTGAACTTCTACTACATAGTGGGGAAGGCCAATCCAAATCAAAAAATCAACCAGGCCTTGTGCACCCAATTGTGAAAGCTCGAATGGTGTCCTGAAAAGATTCAAGACTTCTGGGTTTACCAGTAGGAGACTAAGGCAACCACCAAGCTTCATGAAGAGGTGGCTCTTGATGAAAGATTTGATGACATCTTGGAGAACGCCCACCTAGATGTAGAAAAGTCTCTGAACCTTTCAACGTCGGAGCAATAGTATAGAGGAGAAGAGAATCCAGTGGAGCCTAGAGAAGAAGTAACTCAGAATATCCCCACCGTTGATGAGAATCAAATGCATAAAGAAGATGTCGTTAAATGCCCACACAATAGGAGGATTCATCAAACACGCAAGTGTCAGAGCCATCCAGCTCTAAATCTACAAGGAAGCTCATAAGGACTACCAGTATTAGAAGGCAGGTCATTGTAGACCTTGAGGATTCTTTGGATGCAAAGTGGACACAGACAAGAGAATCTGGTGGAGAGGAAGAGCAGCAGCTGGAGGAAGCAATTGTATTATTTGTAGCTCCTCACGAGCCTCAGGTATCATTTCCTCCCTCTTCTCTTTCTACTGTGTCTAGTATCTTCTTCATCTGCCCCATCTTTTTCATCTGCACCACTTTTCTCTGTTGTTGGATATCCCAGGTAGTCGAGTCTTACCCCTCCTGGTTTCCCACTTTCATCCTCTTCTTTCCATCCCTTACCCATAACACAATTTGGTGTAAATACTAGGCTGATGAGCCAACAATTCTTATCCCCAAGGCTCAGCCCTTCGGTTGGCACCTCCCGAGCTTTTCCTTATACCACACTATCATCCCCTCCGAGTGGCCAATTCATTCCACCATTCTCCCCAACCATTATAACAAGGCCAAGCAAAACCACCGATGCGCTGAGCATGCTATCTTTCCCGCTAGCAGTCCCTTAAGAGTTTCCTTTTGGTGGTGGCCTGGGTATCCCTTCCCAAGAATATTTCTCATAGGTGGAAGCAAACAAAATCACCCGAGCTAGCCGAATGCAAAAGAGGAGACAAAAGGATGTGGGCGGGCAGGCAGGTAGAGCCTATCTTGCAAACTGTGCTCAATGAGAGCCAAAATTCATTAATGTTTGCAAAGATCACTCCTAACATGATTAAACCGGTAGGAGAAATGCTACCAAGTGATTACTCTTTCAACGCTATTGGGCTAGACTTGCAGTAAGCTCATCCGCAAGACAAGGTCGAGCTAATGGAGGAAACTCAAAATATTGTAACCACTGATTACCTCAAGCTCAATCGTCGGGCCAAGAAAAGAGAGGAGCAAGTCTTAGAGTTGAAGGGAAAGGTCGATATCTGGGTAAACAAGTACAAGGCTCAAGAAAATGAAATAAGTCACCTAGAGAAGGAGAGGAGTGCTTTCGAAAGCCAGATCAGGGAGCTGCAGGTTATGAGCACAGGAATCATCCTAACCCTCTAGCATAAGGTCGAGCAGAACCGAGAAAATGAAGAAAAACTCCGTGTTGAGTCCGTGCAGCTAAGTGAAGGAATGAAGGAGCTCCGATAGAGAAAGGATGATGAAATAAATGAAATGAATGCCACTTTAGAGTTGGAGATTAAAAAAAAAAGGCGGGCTGAATTGGCCCTAGTGGAAAAAGAAAAAGAAGTCTCCACTCTAAGAGAACAAGTGTCTGCATTGGATAGAGGCCTATCGGAGCTAAAGGCGGACTTGAGTAGCAGAGAGGTGGAGTTGAGTATCTTGATAACCCAACCTATTGCACCACAGATGAGCTCATTGGAGATTTCTAAGGAGTTGTATGTGTCATACTGGGACAATGTCAAAGCATTATGCCTTACTCTATAGCCCACCCTAAAATTTATGGCATAGGTAGCCAGCATATGCGGAACGGTAGGTAAAATGATCCAATAGATTTAGGAGGTAACTTCTGATAAGGATCTAGAGGCTAGAATTTTGTTGGGAAAGTTGTACACAACTTCCGATGAGGCTTTGAGCAGCGTGGGTATTGAGGATCGAACAATGGCAGTAATGGGCATAAGCATCCTCATTTCTATGCATGAGGTTGTCCAGCAGGTGGCAGAATGTAGGGCTAGGTTGATCCAGGTTACCAGTGATATGCGGGAAAAGTTCTCCCTCTTAACTCAGAAAGGTCTCCTTTCACCCTTCATTGCAGATTAGGCAGTTGTCGGTGTTGAACATATTGTTATGAAGATAGAAGAGAAGAAGTAGGACCTTTATGTCTTCCAATCTTTTGATCAGTCTCCGATCGCCAAAAATATTGAAGGGATCATGCATCAGTTGGCACAACTCTTCTTCCAACTAGAATCAGAGATGAAGGTATCTAACGGATTGCCTTTCAAGGCAATTATCAATCTCAAATTGGCACATGAAAATTCGTGAGCTCTCTCCACGCCATCAAATGAGGTCTGGACCAGTCTGTAGGCTGCCCTCTCGAGGTTGTGAGCAATTTTTCGTATGTTGAACCAAGGTTTTATTGGGTTCTTCATTCCATGAGTGAAATGTCCCTGTCAGTCGCCAAACTATTTCATAAAAAACCACCAACCTTCGTGGTTTTTACTTTTATCTTCACGGTTGTGCCTTACTGTTAAATCACTCACATTTCTCAACGTGCTCCATGTGGCTCCCTCTCGAGGCTTTTTTCTTTTCATATTGCTTCGCTCTTTCTAGTCTCCATCTATGCAACACGTGGCCTTCTCTGACTGCTTTCCGAGCTGGGCCTACTTGGCAGTTTCTTTCGCTCGACGTGCTCCACTTAGCTCCCTCTCGGAGCTTTTCGCTGGTCATCCTTTCATCTTTTTGTCAGGCCCCGTCTGGGTGACACATGGTAGTTCTTTATGCACCGGTTACCTTGGAATTGTTGCTGCTCCTGTTGTACTTGCTTGCTGCCGTATTTTCTTCTATGGTGCCACATGTTCATTTCTATTGCTACATGGTTTTCCATTCCCTACAATGGCTTTGGTGGCATGCTCCTGGGTGATCGATGTTTGTTGTGGTGGCTCAAGGTGATCTGAGGTGTCAATCCTTGCTCATTGTTTTCTTTCTCTGTGGTGTTTTCAAGCAGTGGACTGGCCTATTTATGCGGCCATGTTTCTCTTTTATTAGGTTGTTGTTAAGTTGTGAAAAACTCCTGAGCACTGGGAAGAAGCCTTTGTAATAATTTTATTAAATTTGAAGACTCCAGACTGTGCCAAATCAATTTGACCTTTCTGTTTTTCATGCATTTAGTAAGACTCTTAGTCTGTGTTGTTATCTTCTTATATTGTATGAATGTCTATTCTTTAATTTTTGTGATATTTCATAGCTCAATAAATACATATTATGTTTTTTCAACTCCTCTGTGTTGGCTAAGGTTATGCTAGATTATGCTATGCAAATTAGAGGGTATCTGTTATGGTTAAAGTGCTTTTGAGAAAGTTTACTTGATAACCAACATTTTGGTGGTTCGGGCCTTTGCATCCTGCATTGTGCTCTGGTAATTTTGTCTATGGTTTTGGCACATTGCCTATAGTGTAGATTTTATATTTTTCTATTTTTCTAACCTTTTATCTTCCCCACTAAACGAAGAGCCGGCTTCGATAAAATCTCAAAGATCACTTAGCTAGCGCACCATGTCCCACAATAGCTAAGTTTCCCATAAGACTGCTACTACCTACTAAATCTTGCATCAATAGTGAGAAATCATCATTGAGCTTTGTGTGACAAGAAGTCTCAAGATTCTCAGTTACTTATTTGCGGATACATTTTTAATGGGATTTAATAACAATTTACATTCATTTGTATTGTTTCACTCACAAATTTTTGGTTTTTGCATTGATTTAGTTTGGAAGAAGAGAGGGAGACATGGAATTTCCTAAGAGTCATGTTTGAAGATGAAGGCAATGCTAGGACAAAGCTACTTGAGCACCTTGGATTTCAAGTGCACTCAACAAAGAATCAAGACTTACAGGAAGCTCAATTTGCCAACATTGATGATACTAGCAATGAAATAATCAACAATGTCACTCTTGATGATATAACACAATTAGATCCATCAGTTCGGTCAAAAGGTGGAAAAGATGTCACATCCCCCAATGAATTGGGATCCTGTATGCAAATACATGATGTCTATCTTTTCATTTTTCCCTTTTTAGGTGCACTCTTGAAAGCTCCTAAGTGGTTGAAGAGACCAGTTGGTGTCAGTTTTGGATTCAGAGGAAAGCTTGCTACATTTCGGCCCAGTATAGAATCACAAATTGTTGTTGGCTATTCTGAGGTAGAGTACAATTTATTCTTTGGTACATGTCATTAAGATGATATATGGTCTTATTTTTCTGCTATTTTCATAGGTATATACACACAATCTCATTATCGAGGACAATCTAGTGCTTCATTCAACAAAGTTTGAATTTGCAATAGTAGATGGTGAAAAATCATCATTGCAAGCTTTGTGTGATAAAAATTCTCAGGATTCTCAGTTAGTTATTTATGGATACTTATGGAATGGGATTAATAACAATTTACATTCATTTTTATTGTTTCACTTACAAATTTTCGGTTTCTGCATTGATTTAGTTTCGAAGAAGAGAGGGAGACATGGAATTTCCTAAGAGTCATGTTTGAAGATGAAGGCAATGCTAGGACAAAGATATTTGAGCACCTTGGATTTCAAGTGCAGTTAACAAAGAATCAAGACTTACAGGAAGCTCAATCTGCCAACATTGATGATATTAGCAATGAAATAATCAACAATGTCACTCTTGATGATACAACACAATTAGATTCATCAGTTCATTAAAAAGGTGGACAAGATGTTACATCACCTAGAGACAATGGCAAGGGGTTTTTTGATAATTTGCATAGTCTAAAAGAAGATTTCTCACTTCCTCTCACTGAAAATGATTTTGTTGTTGGGAAGGATACCCTAGGCAATGGAGAAGAGGTGCAACATGAAGCTACTAAAGATTCGACTGAATAATAAGAATGTGATGAATAAATTCAAATTTATTTAGTTGTTGGTGATTATAAGGGAGAAGTCATGCAATTCCTTTCAGCAAACAAGATGGCAGATGCACTTCTCATTGCTCATGTTGGGGGGAGCTCTTTACGGGAGAAAACTAGTGATGAATATTTAAGAAAAATGAATTGTTCCTATCATAACGTTATGCTTCTATATTAGTTGCATGGAATTTGCAACATATTAAAGTCTTTTTATGTTTTATGTTTTAACCTCCTTGTATTCAACTATCTAGATTTTAGAAGGCTAACTGGCTCTGTTTATCTAAGGGTGATCCCACAATAGTGGTTTACAATTTTTGGCCAAACTGGACACTAAAATTATTATTTTTAGCTAAATCTTCATATTCGGGCACCTATAGCGGCTAAACCGTGAGGAATTTGAAGATGATGCAAACTAGAGTCTCATCACATTTTGTCTATAGATTCTAAAAAAAAAATTCAAATTTTTTGGAATCAGATTGCACTTTTTTTTCCATCTCCCACGAAAACTAGTTTTTTTTTAGAAAACAACATTTTTAAAAAGTGACGCTCACTGTATAAAACATAACTTTTTTTGTATGAAGAATAAAATTCTAATTTTTTCGAATTTAGATTTGTAACAATGATATCTAGCCCTTTCATTTGGTCTCATAGTTTTTTATTGAATATTTTTTCCTTAATCAAGTTTCAAAGTCAAACCAATAGCAATTCAGACATAGGTGGACTATATACAACATAAGTTTTTCTATATGTATCGAAATTCAATTTTTATTTTTTTGATGAATCGAGGACATAAATACCCAACCCGAATATATTTTTTAAAATTTTATTTTGATAATCTGCTATTTTTCCACATGTGCAGAAAAAAGATCTTGATTTTCAGTGAAAAACCTATGTTTAATAAAACTAAAAAAACACATACATAATAAAAAAAAAACATATTAAAATTATATTTATTGGATAGCTCATTCTGAGGACTACCTGATTCTAGTTGGGTTTGTGAAGATTCCTCCATTTTCATCCTCAACCCGAGCTCTGAAGTGCCAATTTTTATTTTTTTTTGTGTCTGAGATGGGGAATGAGGGATAAGAGGGTTCATTCGAACCCATAGGGGTTTGAGCAAACCTCTAGGGGTTCACTCGAAACATGGTTCACTTGAACCCTAGTTTGAACGAACCTCTTTGAGGGGGTTTGCTCGAACCCCTTTTCTATGCATTTTTTTGGCAGCCAAGATTCAAAGGGGTTCGGTCGAACCCCGGTTTGACCGAACCCATTTTTAGTTTGGTCGAACCAGTAGGTTCGTACAAACCCCTAAAATCACTTTTTTTGCCTTGGGGTCATTTTTTGTGAGTTTTTCTTCTTCACTTGAATTGTAAACCATTATTGTGGCTTCACCTCTAAAATATATTTCTTTTTGTGGAATATTTTCTGACTTAGCACTATTAGTGTAGGTGGTTTCTGCTATGGTCAATAATGATCTTATTGGCCTTGTTAATAGAAGGCCTTTGGAATCTTGGAAAGAAACTCTTGATTTAATTTTTCCACTAAGTTTTTTCTCCCACAAAAATCAGTTAAAAAAAAATTTATGTAAATTGGATAATGCAATTTTGATTTGGATCAAATTGTACTTGACAATAAGGCTTTTTATAACACATTTCTAATTTCTGTGAGTTGTAGTTTTAAGTTTTTGATATAATGAGAAAGAGTAAAAATTTATGCATTGTATCATACAGTTGTGTATAGTATTTTCAAATATTTATCATACTTGTATCATAGATACAAGACTTGGATGTAAAATAGTCTTGGCAAGCTGATTTTTGACTTAAGACTTGGAGGACTCAGCACAAACTGGGTAGGCTTACTTTTTGACTTGGACATTGAAGGTAGGTTTTCAAATAAAATAAACCCTACCCCACAAAGTGATGTGTGTTTTCCATTATATTTTCATTGAATTCTCTTGAAAAAGAAATAAAATTAGCTATGATGGTTTTTTGTTCACTGTTGCCAATTGATTCTAAGTTTTCTTTAAGAGGCTTGGGGTTATAAGATCAAAGGGGTCACTTGTAGTCAATAGAAAAAGAAAGTCAATCCTTGAAGATATTCTAACAAAGATATGATAATCACAAAGCACAAGGTTCAAAGCAATGAGATCATAATGTAAAAACAAAAGAGAAAAATTATGTTTTTATCAGAACAATGATTTTAAGGATTGACTATGAAGAACAATCATCATAAGATATCAATGAATACAAACAATGGCAGTGCCAATGAGTTATCAATACACTGAATAAAGAGTTCCAATTTTCAATGCATGATAAAAGTAGTCCAAGGCATGCAAGTGATAGGAATGAAAGGAAATATATAGAGGGAAAATAGTTGCAAATGATCACTGTTATATCAAAGTATATGAGTGTCAGAGGATTATAGAAAAATAAAGGAGATAATAGCAGTTGTTATGAATGCCATGTGACCCAATATCATGCACAAAGAAGATGTAAAATACCATGGAAGAGAGTGAAAAGGGGTCAAATTCAATGAGATTCATTCAATTTCAAAGAGCATTATCATTATATCAGTGAAAGCACAAGATTGTAACAGTAATGAAGCAATGGAAAGAAAGATGCAACATTAGGATCACTATCATAAAGGATGAAGATTAGCATCAGGTTTTAGGATTCAAGATTTCCACTTACCTTTAGATTGTAACCTTGTTTAATGATCTACCCTTTCTTGAATGATACTGGTGTTGCAACTCAAAAAAACGCTGCTCAACAAGCTCTAGCATTAAAAAAATGGAAACCACCACTCTTTCCATTCAATGTTTATTTCCTTTGTCAGACTTGCAATTGGAAAACCTACAATTGCGTGCAGGAGCTGAAATACCAAACTGTTGATTAAACTTTGAAACTTCCCTCCAACGTGCAATCAAAATTTTTTACGCCAAAAATAAATTGCCCGAGATTCCCTCCAAATGCATACATGACCTGATCGACCAAGGCACCAAAAATACCTTCTTCTTTTTTTGTCTACAAAAAATACCTATTGCTAAAATGCACCAAAAAAACTATTGTGTGGAAGGCATGCAAAAATTAATCTTCATTTTTAGGAGAAAAAAAATCATCTATCTACATTGTCATTTTAATAGAGGTTGTGAAAATTAAGATAAGCATGATGTGCTCCTAAAATTACTAGAGTTCAAACTTGTATAAAAAATAACATCTATAAAAATGATCCACACACAATTGATTTCATAGATTATAAAATAATTCTATTTTTTAAAAATAATTAACAATATAAAGCCTGAAAGAGAAAAATATTGCATACCAAAAGCAAACATAAATGTTATTTCTATTTCACATTATAAAGATGGCCAAGTATATCAACAAGCGAAGATAGAAGTGATCAATTTATTCATTTTTATTGCAATTAGATTGTTTAAATAATATTTAATTTATTAGTGAAATTGACCACAATTGCTATTTGATACATTTGGCATACTAACACAACAAGAAAATCAAACTAGCTTCAAATCATAGTTAAAAACATTAACGATTCATTAACATAATGAGTAATAAAAGTTAAAGAATGTAAATGTTTATAATTTTTTTTATAAAATATGTGAAGGCCTTAAGACTGCACCGAGAGGCAATGCCTTCCATGCAATAGGTATTTTTGGTCAACCAAGCAACCTAGGCAGCCAAATGGCCTGCTTAAGTAGGGGTCCCATGAGGAGGGCTTAATTAGCTGCATGGATTATGATCAAATTCAAAAGAAAAAATAATAGAGGAGTAATAGTCATTTATTTAGTCATTAATTTAGCCATATATTTAGTCATTTATTTAGTCATTTTTATTTGTTTGATATTAGTCATTTATTTAGTCATTTTTATTTGTCTGATATTAGTCATTTATTTAGTCATTCAATTATGATTTTATCCAATTACCAAATTAGTCACTTATAAATGACCACATTAGTCATTTATTTTCAAAATACTAATAGTGTTAGTCACATGACTAAAAGTTTTAGTCATGTGACTAAATTTTTTAGTCACGTAGTCATTTATTTGCCAAATTCTACTAGTGTTTGGTAAGAGAAAGGTAAAGTTGTGTTTCAGTGATGGAAGGGCTAAAACCTTTGATCATGTTTTACATATTCCAAGACTTGTGAGAACTTTACTTTTAGTATCCAATTTGAATGATTTTGGAATGCATGTGTCATTTGAAAATTATGTTTGTAGGTTGGTAAAAGAGAGTTTGGTGATTGCTAGAAGGGATCTCAAATTGGTACTTTATTTAGGCTTAATATCTCCACTTTCTTTAACTCTTCCAATGTACCAGGCACTAAAAATGCATGTATGTTGTGGCACCATAGGTTGGGTCACATAAGTGAAAAGGGTCTTAAGACCATTTTGAATAAAAAGTTGGTTGATGGTATTTCTGATTATTTTGTAGGTAAAAATATTTTTTTCTGAGCATTGTGTGTTTGGTAAATAGAATAGATCATCATTTCCTAATGGAACTAATAAAGCTATGACATTATTAGAGATCATTCATTTGGATGTGTTTGGACCAATGGATTTTGAATCTTTTGGAAAATCTCATTATTATCTTACTTTCATTGATAACGTGCCAAGATACACCTATATTTATTTTATGCATTCAAAATCCGATGTTTTCACTAATTTTAAGGAATTTAAAGTCTTAGTTGAGAATAAAATGGATTATAAGATAAGGGTGTTAAGATATAATAATGGGGGTGAATATTGTGTTGGAATATGGCTAAGAAGTTTTTCTTATAGGTGTTTTCATTGATGGCAACCCAAGCTAGGCATCCCAAGTCATGCAACCCAAGTCATACATAATTAACACTATTTTTGGCTCCTACTGGTAGAACAGAGCAAAGAACAAGAGATCCAATCAAAGGTATAAAAATTGGGTTAATCATCTCACTGGATAGGTATTTTGGGTTATGAACCCTTGAAGATGGTTTGTAGAGGCTTGTAGTATCTTAGTTTTGATGCAAACTCACTGATAAGCGATCTAGGCGGTACAGTGTGTTAATCTGTCAAATATCTGTGTTAGAAGGCCGACCCGGCAAAGCCAAAATTCATGGATGTATAATATTAAATTAATTATAAGTCTCATTGTTGAATTAAGTTTTGTTTGGGTCCTCTCTTGGTCTTAACCGACTTTGGAGGATGCACAAAATGGTTTGGTGATGGATCTGGCCGACAAGTTATAAATATCTTGATACCATATGAAGCCGACTGTTGGATAAACTAATCCTTGATTGTGGATATATAAGGGATTGATTTCATCATTTAGAGGTGGTGTGTGAAAATAATATGTAGTTTAGAGGTGGTATTTTGTGAGTTGCGAGTCATTACAGAGTAGTAATGCAAATCTAATGTGAAAAGAAGAAAAGGGTAGAGTAGGGCGGAGTGAAGTGGAAAAACAACAAGCAAGATTCATGAGCTTCACCAGAACTTTTACCTGGCATTGTTAGATGCTATAATCTTAGTTCATCCCTTTAGATGGTTTTAATCTGAATTTTGTAGGCAGTAAGCCTTTATCTTTGAGCAGTGAGCTCTAGGCAGTGTTCCTGAATGCAAGTGCATTCCTTTTAAAAACACTATATTTTGAGTACTCAAATTGTGGATTAATCTCCACCGTGGTTTTTCCCCTAATAGGGTTTCCATGCAAAAAATTAGTCTGTCATGTTATATGTGTTTAATTTTAATGCATACATCTTTCCTTAATGCAATGTTGAAATGCTCTCATGTTTTCAAATGGATGAAACTATTAGGAAATAATTGAACACTAATTCACGCCCCCTCTCAGTGGTCCCTTGAGTCCAACAATTGGTATCAGAGCTTAGTTCCTTTGGAGAAGTTTTGCAACTTGAGGTGGATCTTGGAATGTGATGGAATCTGGAAGTCTTCAACAATAGCTTATGGTAGATCTTGATGACCTTGATCAGTCTAAAGAAGAAGTTCAAGAATTGAAAGAAAATCTTAGACATGCTGAGAAATTCATTTAGTCATTAAAAGATCAAATAGTCAAATCTAGGGTGAAGAGGAAAGATCTCTATGATCAGATCAAGTAGAAAGGAAGTGAAGATATGGATGATGCTCACTTGAACCAAGCCTTGAAGGAAATAACTGAAGAATGTGAAAAGCTCAGTAGAGACAATACCAATCTGAAACTCGAGATGGAATCTATGATGATGAAGATGACAAAAGAGATAGAGGAAAGGAAGAAAAGTGAAGAAAATCTTGCTCAGACCTTGAAAGAATGCAACAGAATAAGTGGAGAACTTACTCAGCTAGAAAGTGAACTGCAAAGAACCAGAAGCAATGAAGAAGAACTTGGTAAGAAAATTACTACTCTTAAGAATGATTTTGGCATTGCAAATGAATTCAAAGAAAATTTCAAGATTAGTTCAGTAAAGCTTGATGAACTGTCCCAAGGAAAACATAGTGGAAATGATAAGAGAGGTCTTGGATATGAAAAGGGAGAAAATTCTAGATCAACACAAAAGGATTTAAGACAAAATAGAAATGGAAGGTATCCGGTAAGACAACCTAATGCACAAAGATTTAATGGGTATTGTTTTTCTTATAATAAGTTTGGTCATATGGTTGTTTAGTGTAGAATTAATATAAGCTCAATAATTTCACCATTTTCTAGTTAGTGTTTTAATTGCAAAAAGCATGGTCATAAATCAATTGAATGTAGAAATGTGCCAAGTCACTCTATTGATAGAGGAAATGTTGAATATTATACATGTAGGAATTTTGGACATATTGCTAAACTATGCAAGATGAGAAAAAGCCAATGGAATGGACAAAGGAGCATTATGTGCTACAACTACAAAAAATATGGTCATATTGCTAAATTCTATAGAAACAAAAACACAAACAGAAGAGGTTTGGTAAACAGAGACAAAAATGCAGAGAAAAATGATAAAGAAAATGGAAAAATGATTGTGGATGAAATGAGGGATCAAATGAAGAAGACATGGGTAAAGAAAAGTGAATCTAAAGATGGTAATAGTTCCATACCGGAACCTGCTTTTGGTAATTCATTTGGAAATTTACTTGAGGCCACAGGACTAGGGGGAGCTTTATAAGAAAATCCTTCCTCCCCTACTTACAGATGGTACCTGAATGAAGAGATTAGTTGAGATAATGTAACTATTGTGTGCAGAAGTTTTGAAAGTTTTAGCAAATGAATTCAACCCATTCACAGGTCCGCAGAAGTTTTTATTTGTTGTTGCCTTGGGAAAATAGAGTATCCAGAAATTTTAGAGCAAAGGCATTTATTGCGCATGTGCTAGTTATAAAATTCAAGTCTAAGTCATCATTTTCAACCTTGCTTTATCAAAGGGAAGAAGGAGAGAACTTGTCCAGTGGACTCTGAAGTAGAAAAATCGAATTTGTCAGCAAATCGTGAAAATCTATCAAGCACTTCGAATCATTTACGAAATCTTAATATAATTCGGTGTTTAGTTGCGAACCCTAAATGAAAAAGAAAATGGATAAAATCAAAGATTCAATCACATTGGACAAATATAATAGTGGAAAGATCAAGTCTATGAGAAACTTATTACTTCCTAATGAATTGAAGCAATTGAGTGAAGCCAAGCATATAAATTTGGATTTGTGGAATGAGTTTTTGTACCTTGAAAATGCATAATTCGTAAAGTTCTTATTGAGCATATTGCATGGTGATGTTTTAATTTTGGACAAAACCTACTCAATTTTGAAGGAGGTAATTGAGAGATTAACTAGATTTTGCAAAATTGGTGATGTTCCTAAAAATAAATCTATCTGAAACAAGGAAGTCAAAACCCTAACTGGTGTAATCAGAGATCAAAGAGCTCTAATGATAGCAACAATCAGGAATCTCGTTACAAAGTACATTGCACATGATATAACCTATAAAATCTTCTGTCGAAATCGGGAAGGGGCTACATTCGCTAGTGTAGTATACATTGCTCATAAAATGATAATTGAAGGTTGTGACTTTGACCTATGTGGATTGCTAAAGGATCAATTGTTGGATAATGTTAAACTCATAAAGGAATCAAGGTATCCATTTAGGTTTGGTACCCTAATTACTTGTCTGGTTATGTATTTTTTGATTTTTTTGTAGGAAATCAATAATGTAGTATGGACATCAAACAAACTAGTATGTACCCAAATTTACTCTTACTCTAAGAGTCTATCTAACAGGGATTCATAGTTTGAAATGTTCTATAATATTGTACTTGTAAAGTATGGATTAGTCATTTCCTCTCTGGTAAGGATAATGGAAGTTGGTTCCTCTTCCAGCAACACTGATAGAGGACAAAAGAGAGGATAGGAGATTATTGAATATAGCCCTCCGGAAAGCAAAGTTCCCAAGATTGAAAATAAAATTGTGGACATTCCGGATGAAGAACCTGAGAAACCACTGGAAAATGACTCCAATATTGAAAAAGATAGTGAAGAAGAAGAAGATCTATGAAAAGGAAAACTTCAACAACTTATCCAAAGCATGGGTGGTATGCAAAATATTACAAAGGTATGGTTAGTCAAACCATCCTATGATCAAGAATTAATTCTAGAAGTTTTGAATGCTCATATTGAGCATTGCAAGATAATATTGGAAAGTCTAAAATGTGTTCTACCTGAAGAAATGATTGAATGCAATAGAGAATAAATAGGCTCTAAAGACAAAGGCAGTGAAGAAGGTGAAATTATCTCTCACCTGAAAGAGAAATTCAAACTATCTCTTACTAAGCTTAAAACAAAGATGAATGAGCTAAGACAGTGCATTGACTCAGCCATAAGAATCTATAACTATTGTGTCTGTTGGCCACATGCAGTTAGTAATTACAAAGAAAAGTTGGATCAGATTGAGACTGAACTGAATGACATTGGAAAAAGCTTTGACATATCTTGGGATCCAGATGACATTATCAGAAGGAGAATCTGAGAGTGACAGTCAGCTCAAAAAAAAATTCAACTATCCAAGAATGTTCTTGTGGAGACCTTTTGGAAGGTAAAATATTTAGTTGAATGCAGGCTGGAGCAGTTTGTGGAAGTTCTACAAGATGGTGAAAAATTGGAAGAAGCAATCACAATCCCTTAATCTCTTATTGAGATTATCAACAAGACTTCCAAAAAAAATAGCTTAATTATTAGCATTGGAACTATAATTGATGGTTGGAAGAATTTTCTTTTAGATGTGAAGAAAAATCATAAGATAATCTTATAAAGGAAACTGCAAATAGTGTTCAAGCCTTTTTGAAATTTTGTCTAAAGGAGTATAATTGTTGGCATTAGAGTTTTGAAGACATGAATTTTTTTTTGGCATATGGCATCCATGCTTTGTCATTGATGTCAAAGGGGGAGAGAATGTAGTGAAAAACATCTCATAAATCTAAAAGGGAGAATATCTAAGGGGGAGAAAATGTAGTGATGAAGGTTTTTCACTAAGTGTTGCCATCAATTCCAAAGGGGGAGATTATTGGCATATGGGTAAGAATTTTTTCTTATAGGTGTTGTCATTGATGGAAAACCAAGTCAGGCAACCCAAGTCATGTAAACCAATTCATACATAAGCAACACTATTTTTGGCTCCTACAGATAGAACAGAGCAAAGAATAGGAGATCTGGTCAAAGGTATAAAGAATAGGTTAATCATCTCACTGGACAGGTATTTTGGGTTATGAACCCTTGAAGATGGCTTGCAGAGGTTTGCAATATCTTATTTTTTATGTGCAATCATTGATAAGCGATCTAGGAGCTGCAGTGTGTTAATCTGTCAAATATCTATGTTAGAAGGCCAACCCGACAAAGATAGAATTCGTGGATGTATAATATGGAATTAATTATAAGTCTCATTGTTGGATTAAGTTTTTTTTGGGTCCACTCTTGGTCTTAACTAACTTTGGAGGATGCACAAAATGGTTTGGTGATGGATCTGGCCGACAAGTTATAAATATCTTGATATTGTATGAAGCCGACTATTGGATAAACTAATCCTTGATTGCAGATATATAATGGATTGATTTAATCATTTAGAGGTGGTGTGTGAAAATCATATGTATTTTAGAGGTGGTATTCTATGAGTTGTGAGTCATTACAAAGCAGTAATGTGAATCTAATGTGAAAAGAAGAAAAGGGCAGAGTAGGGAAAAGCGAAGTGGAAAAACAACAAGCAGATCCTGAATAAGATTCATGACCTTCACCGGAATTGTTACCTAGCATTTTTAGATGCTATAATCTCATATTATCCCTTTAGATGGCTTTAATCTAAATTTTGTAGGCAGTAAGCCTTTATATTTGAGCAATGAGCTCTAGCCAGTGTGCCTAAATGCTTGAGTGCATTCCTTTTACAAACACTACATTTTGAGTACTCAAATTGTGGATTAATCTCCACCATGGTTTTTCCCCTAACAGGGCTTCCATGTAAAAAATATGTGTGTCATGTTATGTGTGTTTAATTTTAATGCATACATCTTTCCTTAATGAAATGTTGAAATGCTCTCATGTTTTGGAATGGATGAAACTGTTAAGAAATAATTGAACACTGATTCACCCCCCTCTCCCCTCTGAGTGTTCCCTTGAGTCCAACATATTATTCTAGGGAATTTTATGATTTATGTAAGCATGCATGCATTTTTCTACAAAATACTACATCATATACACCTCAACAAAATGGGGTAACAAAAAGAATGAACCAAACCTTGATGGAAAGAGCTAGGAGCATGTTGAGTGGTGCTCAACTTTATAGATTCTTTTGGGAAGAAGTTATAAGAACTACATGTTATTTGGTTAATAGATCTCCTTCTTTAGCTCTTGTTGATAAAACTCTCTATGAATTTTGGATAGGTAGAAAGCCTTCTATTTCACATTTAAGGGTCTTTCGTTGTGAGGTTTTTGTTCACGTGCCTCAAGATAAGTGTTCTAAACTATACCCAAAATCACATAAATTCATCTTTTTTGGTTATGGTGAGAATGTAAAAGGTTATAAGCTTTGGAATCTACTAACCCGTAAAATGTTTTTCTTAGAGATGTTATTTTCAGGGAGTTTAGAGCTTACTCAGGGGAAGAACAACCAAAGGAGAAAGATAAGACAAAAATAGTGCACTTCGAGATAAAGATATAAAAGAAGGAACATAC
The DNA here is from genome assembly GCA_007115665.2 of Sequoiadendron giganteum. Taxonomy (NCBI): domain Eukaryota; kingdom Viridiplantae; phylum Streptophyta; class Pinopsida; order Cupressales; family Cupressaceae; genus Sequoiadendron; species Sequoiadendron giganteum. The sequence continues at coordinate 272,059,745 of CM021108.1, read as the reverse complement.
ATATGTGGAAGAACAACAAAGTGGATTAGAGGATGGAGAAGAAGAAGAGGGTTTATAGAGTTCAAATGATGTGCAGGATTAGCATATAGAAGAAGAAGAGCAAAAAGAACCCCTTACTCTTACTTTGGGAAGATCCACAAGGCACCAAAATCTAGCTAACAGGTATAGCCCATCCAATTTTTGTTTTGTATTTTCTTTGTTGAGTACTCATAATGAACCTAGACTCTATAGGGAGACTCTTTCTTTATAAGAAAGTGAGTCTTAGATGAAGGCCATGTAGGAGGAAATGATGGCTTTGGATAGTTGTGATACTTGGGATCTTATGAGTTTTCCCAAAGGAAGGAATTACATTGGTTGTAAGTGGGTATTTAAAAATAAAGTTGGTGAAGATGGTCGGTTAGAGTGGTACAAGGCCAAATTGGTAGCCAAGGGCTACTCCTAGAGAGGGAGTTTATTTTGGTGAAATTTTCTCTCTTATTGCTAAGTTGACCTTTATTATACTCCTATTATCTATTATTGTTACTTATGATTTTGAGATAGATCAAATGGATGTTAAAATTGATTTCTTGCATGGGGATCTTGAGGAAGAGATTTATATGTGACATCCTGACAATTTTGTTGTGAAAGTAAAAGAACACTTAGCTTGCAGGTTAAAGAGATCTTTATATGGTTTGAAACAGTCACCTAGGATGTATTGCCAAAAGTTTGATTCCTTTTTATTGAAGTTGGGTTTTGTTAGAAGCACTTGAGGAGGATCATTTTGTTTAATTAAGGTTATTGATTATTAGATACTAATATTGTCTTGTATGTTGATGACATGTTGTTTATGTGTAGCAACAAGGTGATGATTAGGGAGCTTAAGACTCAAATTTTTGGCACATTTGATACGAAGGATTTGGGGGCTACAAAATATATCCTTGGGATGGAGATCATTAGAGATCGGGTTCACATAAAGCTTTGGTTAAGTTATAGTAAGTATGTTGATACCATTTTGTAGAGGTTTAATATGCAATACTATAAACCAGTAAATATTCCATTTTTGATTGGTACTAAGTTGAGTTTAGACATGTGTCCTAATTTTAATGATGATATTGAAGAGATGTCTAACGTTCCTTATGCTAGTGTCATTGGTAGTTTGATGTATGCAATGGTTCATTCACTAGACCAAATATAGCCCAAGTAGTGGGAGTTTTGAGCAAGTTTATGTCTAACCCTAGTAGAGAGTATTGAGCTTTTGTTAAGAGTGTGTTTAGATATTTGTGTGGTACTTTAGATTACTATTTGGTTTATCATAGCACTAATCATGGTGCTGATGATTTGGTTAAGTCATTGGACATATAGGGTTTTGTTGATGTAGATTGGGTAGGTGACTTGGAAAATTGAAGGTCCACTAGTGTCTAAGTTTTTACTTTGTTTGAAGGTGTAGTGAGTTGGATGAGTAAGAGGTAGCCTATAGTTACATTATCAACCATCGAAGCAAATTATATGGCTGCTACACATGCCTCTAAGGAGTTAGTTTCATTACAAAGACTTGGTAATGGAATTGGTTGTGATTGTAGAACAATGAGGATTGGATGTGATAGTCAAAGTTCCATATGTTTAGCAAAATATCATGTATCATGCTTGTACTAAGCATGCTCATGTTTAGTATCACTTTGTGCGAGAAATAATTGAGAATGGTAAGGTCTTGATTGAGAAGGCTGACACTTTGGATGATGTTGCATATTCTCTCATGAAGCTAGTGACCATGGATAAGTTCTCTTTGTGCAGGAAGGCCATGGGCCTTGATCACTGCACTTGATTATATATTTTATTTGTATCTAATGGATGCAATTGCAATGTATAATGTCAAGTGGGAGAATGTTAGGATAGGTGACCTTATAATTTCTATCCTAAGTTGATAATTTTCTATCTCCATATTCTTTTGAGAGTGTTCTAGAGGACATGAGGGATAAAATATTTATTATTTATTTTCTTATGAAAAATTGTAATTGCGTTCAAAGAGGTAGACCCTCTACGATAACAATTATAGGGCATCCTGAAAGAATATTCCTCTTGGGCATCCAAACTTTTGAGGGGGGGGCACTTTGGTGTGAATTTCCTTGCATGTTATTTTCATGTGTTGAATGCTCTTGCATATTCAAGCACCAAGGTTTGCATGTTGGTGAATTCTCTTGCATTAAGCCATTAGAGCCATCTGAGAGTTATGGAGCACTCAGTATTGATAAATTTTGATTGGTTGTGGGTTAAGAACCCATGTGAAGTCCATGTGATTATTCACTATTTATGCCATGTTTATGGGTTGTCCACTAAGTGGGGTGTGGTTTTTTCTAGGTAGTTTTTCTTTTTGTTTTGGGATACCATTTGTGGTATTCTCTTGCACAAAAATTTATATATTGGAGCCTTGAGATGGTGGTTTGAAGATTTTTTTTGTAGGTTGTTAGAGTGATAGTGTTTCTGGATTACAAAGGGGAGTGTTGTATTATTGTATCTCATTTGAAGATTAATACAAACATTGGATCTCTTTGGGTGTGGATTTTTTTTTGCAAGGGTTTCTCCACATATATCTTGTGTCACTTATGTTTGACAACTTGTGGGATTGCTGATTTTTCTTTCATGTTTGGAATTGTTAATCACATAATCTCTTAATGATAATCTTGGATACATAATTTTAAATTTGCAAACCACTTTATTTAGATCTATTGCTGCAAGTTTTACCTTGGATTTCTAACATTCTACCCTAGTCTTTAGCATTTATGATGATCCTATAACTTTGAGAAATTCAAAAATTGTGTGGTACCATATCTAAACATATTAGATATTGTAGACATCTAAATTTGATCACTTCCATATGATAAAAATCATCTACTATATTCATCTATTTAATTAATAGCGATTAAATAATTTATTTAATCATTTTTTCATTTCCTGCTTAAGGTTCCTAAAGTATGTAATTAAATTAATTAGTTTGTGATTAGGATATGCACCACTTAATCTTGATTAAGTGTCACATCCTCCATAATCTCCCACTTGCCTCTAATCTCTCATTAATTATCTTAATCCTATGTTTGCACAACCTTAATCAAAGTCATTAACCACATTTGGCTTACCTTTTCTGGTCAACCTTTCCACTTGACTCTCTTTCCCATGTGAATTTTTAATTCACATTTATTTGTCCAAGGCTCCTCTCTTCCCCATGTGAATTTTTAATTCACTTTTATCTTTCCAAGGTCTTCCCCATCCCCATGCAAAGTTCTAGAAGGCTTGACTTGTCACTTTACATGTGCCAAGGAATTCTAGAACCTTGAACTTGTCACATCACCCACATGTGACAAATCTCCAACTTTTTGGAGACCTTCTTTTACCCAATAAACTCTCCAATGAATGTGAATTTTTAAAATTCACATTTATTTCTCCAACCACTTCCCCTTTTCCCATGGATATTTTTGAGGAATTCTAAAATTCTTCAAATGTCTCTTTCATCCTCATTTGGGGACAAGAAGTTCTATTTTGAGGAAATATTCTCATCTCCCAAGGTATAACCAAGGAAGACGTAGCATGAAGGTATAACAATCAACAATCAATTTTTTTAATCTTGCTTTCATGTTTACTATTTCTTAGGCTAATCATTGAAGTGCCCTTTTTTTATGTTATTTCCTCTTATTGCATCATTTTAGCATCTCACATTAGGACTTGACATTTTAATAGGATCACATTTCTGGCACGTCTGATGGGACCCACAAATGAGTCTCTTTTCTTCACGTTTGCTATTGTTGAATATTTTTGCAAGTTTAGGTCATAGAAGGGTAGACTTGCCCTTCCGGAAGCTACAGAGGGGCGGATACGTCCTCCTATTCTGGAATTTTTTGACAGCTTATTGCAGAAGTGTGGATACGCCCTTGTGTTCTGATATTTTTTTTCTAACTGTTTTCTACAGAAGTGTAGATATGCCCCCATGCTCCAACGTTTTTTCTAACTTTTTTCTGCAGAAGTGTGGATACGCCCCCATGTTCTGACGTTTTTCCTAACTGTTTTCTGCAGAAGTGTGGATACGCCCCCGTGTTCCAAAAAATTTTCTAACTATTTTCTGCAGAAGTGCGGATACGCCCCCATGTTCCGACGTTTTTCACTGTAGAGGGGTGGATTTTCCCTAAACAACACGTTCGGGAAGGTTAAAAAGTTGCATTTTAGCTCCGTTTTTGCCTCTATTTTTTGTTGTTTGGAGTTCTAACCCTCTAACCCTGTTTGTTGGTGGGTGAAGTCAAATTTCTTGCTGATACTTTGTAGTATTTTTTGCTGAAATTCACAAAGGGAAAAAAGATAAAACAACTAACATTTGCTTGCAGGGCCTTTATTTTATTTGAATTTTAAAAGTTTTCCTTACTGTTTTATCTATTCACTTACTATAATTAGGGGGAAGTAATACTTTTTGTTTGTTGTATTTTTTTTTTGTTGTGTTACCCTAAGGGGGCATTGGTTTGTTTTCATCTTCCCCTTCCACTTTTGTGCGGATCGGGTAGGGGGGTAGTTGGAAATGATTAGTGTCTTCTTCTTAGTGGGACCTGCTTGGGGATTTCATCACCCCAAGGGATGATCCCAACCACGTGCCTTGATGGAGTATACAAAGGGGGGAGAGCCAGAGTTGTACCCCAATCCAATTGCGTCGTAATTGGCAAAATGTCGAAGCTAGGGTGATACCTAGATAGACGTGAAGAGTTGGTCCGAGTCTTTCAGTATCTCGCTGGGGTTCCCGACTCATGCTTGTGACAGATTGGTGTTCACAGTTGTGTCTCATGTACCAAGCGTATATTGAGAGCTCCCTAGAAACCTTGTTCATCCTAGAGTAAGACCTTTGCTAGCCATACCCCTTAATACTAATCATAGGATTGTGCTTGTTCAAAGTGTCTTTCTGTGAAAAACCAATAAATTTTGATAAGTCAAACCTTCATTGAGTCATTTCAAGTCCTTTCCATAATCCCTCATTCCAAACCAAGTCACTATTTTCCTGCAGAGGGGCAGATTCACCCCCATGTTTTAGCACTTTTCACTGTAGAAGTGCGGATACGCCCTCCTATTCCAACGTTTCTGCCAGTATTTTTATTGCAAAACTACGGATATGCCCTGCTGTTCTGATGTTTCTGCCAGTATTTTTACTACAGAAGTGTGGATACGTCCCCCTATTCTGACGTTTCTGATAGTTTTTATTGCAGAAGCGCAAATACGCCCTCCTAATCCACTATTTGATTGTAGAAGGGTGGATACGCCCTCCTAAACGGATAGTTTCATCCATTTGACCATTCTAAAACTTTGTTTGAACTCCCAAAATCTCCATTTGACCATTTGATCCTCCTAAACACTCATCTAACCAATCCAAACATCCATTTGACCATTCCAAACCTCCATTTAACCTTTCTAAAACATCCATTTACCACATTCACATTGATCATTCCACCATTTGGGATACCCATCTTATCGTGTGACCTAAACATTTGCACTCTCCAAAAAGATCATTCCATCAAAACATCTTCCATTTGCATTCATCATCACCTCTCAACACAAAATCCCTTAAACCTTGTTTTAAGAGTTATCTCCCGAATTGACCAAGGTGTTAAGTTTGATCGTTATCCTACATATCAATCATTTTCTTTAACCTAATCAATCCACTTCTATCTTGAGGTAGATTTGTGTTGTAAGTCAACATCGTTGGCCCAAATCAATCCCCTTCTATCTCAAGGTGGATTCGATGTCGTGATCATTGATTTAGCTAGTTCAATCCGATCAACCAATGTATTAAGTCACCTCGGGTGATTTCCGAATTGGGTTTAGGACCCTTTCCATCAAATCCAATCCTCATCCAAAATCATCAAATTGATACATCATCAAATGATTCATCAATTTATCCAAACAATCCAATCCAATCTATCCAAATCTATCAAAATCCCATCATCCAATCAAAATCATCCATCAACCAATCCTTATCCAATCATCAAATTAATTGATACATCATCAATTGATCCATCATCCAATACAAAGCAATCTTATCCAATCATCTAATCAAATCCAATCCTCATCCAAATCATCAAATTGATACATCATCAATTGATCCAAACAATCCAAAACCAATCTTATCCAATTGATCCAATCAAATCCAATCCATATCCAAATCATCAAATTGATACATCATCAATTAATCCAAACAATCCAATCTATTGAAATCCAACATCAATCCAATCCAAATCATCAAATCAAATCTTATCCAATTGATTCAATCAAATCCAATCCTCATCCAAATCATCCAATCGATACATCATCAATTGATCCAAACAATCCAATCCAATCTATCAAAATCCCATCATCCTAATATGAGCTTTTATTCAATCCCAATCTGAGCTTTCATCCAATCCCCATATGAGTTTCCAATCCATCCTAGTTCTCTATCCATCATCTATTATGTCATACTAATCTGTATCCATCATGAATATTTATCCCCCTCTCACACGACCAATAATAGTAGTCAAGGGGAATCCTAACTCTGTTGATGATGATAACGAAAATCTTGTTGATCATGAAGATTGTTATATAGATCCCCTTGATGCTATCATTGCTAGCAAGCTCTCTCCAATTGCCTTCCAAAATCCCACTACTTCTCTGAACTATCCCACTATGCCTTCATCTACATCTAATAACAATCCTTATTCTACCCTTGACAAGGGATATCCAACATCCTCACCATCAACATATTTATCATGTCCTTCCTTTCAACCTCTATCCTACCCAACATCCATATCCTCCTCTCCTTATCATCATCAACAATCCCAATACCTTTACCTTAATCCCAAATCCCAATCTTCCCATCCTAATCCAACACCCACACCTTCCTATCACAATCCCCCATCCCAATATTCCTCCTATTGTAATCCACCATATCAATCCGCTTATCTTAATCCATCATCCCTATCGTTCTATGCCAACTCACCATACATTTCTTCCTATGGTGGTTCGCCACCTTAATCTTCTTGTTCTAATCCAACATCCACACCTTCCTATCACAATCCCCCATCCCAATATCCTTACATTAATTCCACATCTCCCCATTCTAATCCTCCATCTACATCTTCCTACTATCATTCACCATCCCAATATTCCCAATCTAATCCCACATCCACATCCTCCTACATCACTCCCCCTTTCACTACATTATATCTTAATCCTCCATCTAAACATAACCCACCTCCAACCACTCCTAGTCCTCCATCTAGTCCCATCCACTCATCTAATCCTCCAATCCCTAACCGTAATCCTTCATCTCCTCCTAGTCCTCCATCTAGTCCCATCCACTCATCTAATCATAATCCTCCATCTCCTCATAGTTCTACATCTAATCCTCATCCACCCATCTGCTCATCTAATCTTCCAATCCCTAACCCTAATCTTCCATCTCCTCCTAGTCCTCCATCCATTTGCATCCCCTCATCTAACCCTAATCCTAATCCTCCATCTCATCCTAGTCCTCCAACCAATCCCATCCACTCATCTAATCATAATCCTCCATCTCCTCCTAGTTCTATATATAATCCTCATCCACCCATCCACTCATCTAATCCTCCTATCCCTAACAATAATCCTCCATATCCTCTTAGTTCTACATATAATCCTCATCCACTCATCCACTCATCTAATCCACCAATCCCTAACCCTAATCCACCAATTCCTAATCCTAATCCTCTATCCATCCCTAATCTCCATCCAATCCCATCCCCACATCTAATCCTAATCCACCAATCCCTAATCCTAATCCTCCATCCATCTCTGATCCTCCATCCATTCCCATCCCCACATCTAATCCTAATCCACCAATCCCTAATCCTCCATCCATCCATGATCCTCCATCCATTCCTATCCCCTCATCTAACCCTAACCCACCAATTGCTAATCCTAATCCTCCATCTCCTTCTAGTCCACCATCCATTCACATCCCCTCATCTAACCCTAATCCACCAATCCCTAATCCTAATCCTTCATCCATCCCTGGTCCTCCATCCACTCCCATCACTCTACCTAATCCTACATCCCTTCCAAATGTTTCCCAAGGACTCATGCAAGAAGAGACACCATTCCCTCCCACTTTATCATGTACTATCACCTATCCCTCCCATCACCATTCTTGACACCATCCAAACCCATTGAATCCATTAAATCCCTATCTTCTACTACTCGATCCACCCAATCCATTGAAGACATCCAATCCCCTCCTCCTAGTCCTAATATTCACAAAATTCAATCCAATGACCTTCATGAATCCTCCATCCTCCTATCTCCCCCAATTGAGGAGTCCCTCCAACACTCTTCAATCATCATACATCTCCAACAAGATGAGTCATGCCAAGAGCTTGATGCAAATCATACAAGAATATCCCCTCCTCCAAATCAAGATCCTTCCATCCCATCTACCCATCTCAAGAACATAGTCTTCCATCCATTTCATCTCATGATCCATATCCTCAACCAAGTCATGATCCTATCCTCCCATCTACCCCATCTCAAGATCACACTATCTCATCCACTCCATCCCATGATCCCCTTTGCATTCAAGATCCAATCACTCCATCTCATGAGCCCTTATCATCCACTACCATAAATCCAAATCCTCTCATACTCCCTGATTCCTCTCTTGATCCCTTATCACCTCTACCTCCCAATCAAGATGTTGCTCTCCCCTCATCTCCATCACATGATCCTCCATCGATGCCTGCCCTCCCAACACCACTTTTTTATCACCTTGGTAATATTACATGCGTCCATGGTGGTATTCTTGTGGAAGAAAAACAAATTATATGCACCACCCTACCTCTTCCACCTACGAATGTGCTCACATCATGCTTCCAAACAAATAATCACCCTACCATAGATCACATGCTTGAGAACATGAACTATCAAGGAAAAGGTTTAGGCCTTCATGAGCAAGGTATTTTAGAACCCATTCAGGTCAAAGAACATTCAGGTACACACGGTCTTGGATATATCTCCCAAAACCCACACTCTAAAGATGTTGGTACAACCTCCGTACATCCTAAACAATCCTCTTCTAAAGGCACAAGAGGTACTTTCCATCACTCTACCAAATCATTTGCTGCCATCCCCCCTCCTCCATCATATTACCTCAAAAAAATGTCCATCTTCCTCCCTCATCCTCTAAATCCATTTTGGGTCCTTATGTCCCTCTATCCATCATAGCTAATCCTCCATCTACTATGGGTTCTTATATCCCTCCATCAAACCCCACACATCCTCCATATACATAGTCCATTTTGGGTCCTTATATCCCAAAATCACCCCCTCCCTCTTTTCCTATTCATCCTTTTATTCATCCACCCCCTATCCCTTGTACACAACATAAACCTCCTACCTTCATAAATCCTAATCATGATCAACAAAGGCACACCTCCATGCATGCTATCTCACATCCTCCATTCACACACCATCATCACAAGCCTACCTCTATCACTCCATCCATGTCTCCTTTATATCATCCATCTCCTCATACCAATCCCATTTCTACTAAAAGAACTTTGGATGCTAAAGCAACAATGAATAACTCCAAACATCCACATGAATCTAAAGCTCCTCATGTCCCCTTCAAAAGACATGTTGCAGAATAGAAAAATCAAATCCAAAATCCAGATCAATCCAAAAGGCCACAAAGGCCCACCAAAGAAAAAAGGTGTCATTCCTTCAAATGAAAAGTCCATAACAACATCCAAAGTTTCTATTCCCCCACAAAATAATTCACATCCTGCATCTCCTAAATCTGTTTTGGGTCCTTATGTCCCAAACTTCCCTATCCCAATGCCTCCATTATCACCACATTTCAACCCTCCTATCATTTCACATCTACCACATGTGCCAATATTGGTCTTGAACACCTTCCCCTATAACACATCCACTCCATCATTCCATCCATACACTTTCCAACACCCCATCCACTACCCCCCCTATCACCCCCATCCAATCCCTTAGATTCATCCTCTTGCATAATCCATTTCTCCTACTAAGGTTGTACCAACATCCGATGGTCTCTTTACACATGGGATCTTATTAACTCATCTGGAACTTGATTCTTATGTCTTTTGAATCCATATCCTCATCCATCTTCACCCGTATCCTAGTCCAAAAAGTCAAAAAAACTAAAAAAAACAAGAAGAAAGAAGAAAAAAAAAAGAGCAAAAAAAAAAATAGTAAAGAGAAAATCATTCGTCCAATGGTGAAAACTTGGCAAACAAGCACCTTGGATAAGTACCATGATGAAAACCTAGAAAACAAGCATCATGCGTAAATCCCCCATCTGATCTCCTTCCACAATTGGGGGAAACACCCACTTACGCATTCCTTTCCTCCATCTCCTACATCTGCCTATCTTCCACATCTTACCCATCATCTTCCGCATCCTATCGAGTCCCTCCATCTTCCTTGTGATCTTGATAAAGATAGGGGAAAACCTATATACATGTGTTGGACATCTCTTGGCATATATTCCCCTCATCAATACACTATCATATTCCTTCCACCCATCTTGCTATCCCTCTTGCCTTGTCATGCATGACACATCTAGAGTGGGGACATCTCGTTCTTTGCAATGAAGTCCTTGGACACATTGTCCATCCATATTTCCGAGTAATACTTTTCATCTCTCCATCCTGCCCATCCTTACCTCCCCATCCATTTATCCATCCAGTCATCCCTTCCATCTACCAAATCCTTATCTTCCTATACTCCCATCCACTACTCATTTTTCGTCCTTTCATCCTTATCTCCCCATTCATCTATCTCAAAATCCAATCCATCTTCCTATCCTTCTCTTTATATCCATATTTCCAAATCCTTATCCCTTTATCCACTCATCCTAACATCTTTCTATTTACTCATCCATTTATCCATCCATTCTTCCATATCTTTCTCCCTCTATCCACCTATCCTAATATCTTTCTATCTCCCCATCTTTATCAATCCATCCATTTTCCTTCCATCTCATAATCCCTTGTCATTGGTATCTAACTATAGGCTACCTCCATGCAATCCAATGGCATGCTATCTCACTATCATCACTCCTATCTATTTCCTACATCTTCCTCCTATCCTATCACTCTTCATCCTTCATCTATACATCCTCTCGTCATCCCATTTCAACTTCTAATAATCTAGATCACAATCCCATCCCTGAGCTCACATAACCCACATCCAACATGTCAACCATCCCATCCACATGGCCTATCCTGGCTCATCATATCCGCTCCATCCTTTTATCCATTTATCTTGGTCATCTCATCACCCCTCATCCATTGTTTGTCGTTGGTCTTGTCGAACTACGTTGTCCCTGTGCTTTCATGTAGGCAAGGTTGGTCATTTGATCCACCCTTGGGGCTTTGTATTTTGTCTATCTTGTCCTCTTCCATCATCTATATTTGGCCTTGTGTCAACCTACATGGCCCTTGCGCTTTTACGTAGGCCGGGTCGATCATTTGATCCACCCCTGGGGCTCGGTATTTTGTTTGTCTAATCCTTGTCCTCCATCCTTTGTCTTCATCATCCTCTTTCCACTTTTACCATTGTCTTTTCCTAAACTATGAGGGCTCTACACTTTCACGTAGGCAAGGTTGATCTTTGATCAACCCTCGAGCCCCTAGGTCTTTAGGGTGTGTCTATTTTTTCGCCTCATCATTTTTTCATCTTGTCGCCTTATGTCTCCTCATCTTGTCGTGTCGTCAAGTATGTCCTTATCCTAGCTGGTGCTTTCAAAACAAAGGTCTTTCGTATCACAAGATCTAATCAGTTTCAAATATCCTGCATCATGTCAATCAACCAATCTATCCTCCATATTTGGTCTCAATAGGATGTATCCTTCCTAATAGACCGCATCAACCCCATCCATCCTCTTGATCCTATGGCATAAAATGTTTGAAATTGATTATGATCTTTTGATGTTTTTGATAGTTTGTTTATCATTTGAGCTCCCTATCATCACTTGTCATGGTCACCTTGATATATCATATCATGGTATGCTTTGACTAGTAAACATAGGGGCGTATATTGATCTTTTTCTTTTGTTTGTTGTCTTCTTGGTTGTTCCACGTAGTACCCACCAAGACTCCTGCGGCCTTGTGTTATGTTGGGACATCCTTTTGTGCTTGTGGTTTTCCCAATACCTGGCCCGACCAAGGTCTTTGTGACTTTGGGGTGTTGGAATATCCTTCTTGTTTGTTGTGTTTGTTTTATGTATTGGACACTAATCTGCCTTGGTTCTTCATACCCTGGCACTTGGTGTCTTATGCTATAGCAAAAACAGTGCTCTAAGGATGGCAAATTGCATTAGGATTGCATCTCATGTTCTGTTTCATCATCTTGCATTTTCCCCCCATCCCTTCCTCTCTTTCCTCCTTCACTCTTCATTCATCTCCCCCCCCTCCTGAATTTTTTCGAGGTGGACCCGCCCATCTGCAATGGGGCAAATCAGCCCCTCTACGGGTCTTTTCTTTCCTTTTCTTCCCAGGGCTGCCATTTGCAAGCTGTGCATCGAATCAACTTCGTTCAAAAGGAAAACTTGCTTATTTTTTTGAGATCTTTCGAACCATACCTTTTCTTCCTATTGAGAAGTCATCTAGGACCCCTCTCTTTTCCCTCCCTTTTTAAGGGGTATTTTTTTACTTCTTATTTACCTTTTTTTTCCTCGAACTAATCCCTTCCCTTCCCGGGGCCGCCATTTGCAAACCGTTTGTCCGTTTGACTTCATTCAAAAGACAAAGTTTCCTAATTTTTCATGCTCTTTTCAACCATACCATCCAATCTTCCTATCAAGAGGTCACCCCGAACCCCTCTCTTTTCCCCCATCACCCTCTCGAGGGGGCATACCCTTCCCATTTATCTATTTTTCTTTCCATAGTCAACCCCTTCCAGGATTGGGACATCTTAATCCATTCCCCTGCTAATTTGGATAGCTCAGGTCCTCCTCCCCATGCTGAGGCATCATCTTATGGTTACCTCCTCTATAGAGTCATCTTCACTTTCTTTTCTTCGAAGCACGATTATTCTAATAGTACTTCAAAGAGGAGAAAAACGTAGACATCTAAATTTGATCACTTCCATATGATCAAAATCATCTACTATATTCATCTATTTCATTAATAGTGATTAAATAATTTATTTAATTATTATTTCATTTTCTGCCTAAAGTTCCTAAAGTATGTAATTAAATAAATTAAATACTTTACCTTATCCCTTTTCTTCTCTAAATTAAATAAATATGACAAATTATTTAATTTAGTCATTTGACCTATTTAGATTAAAACTAAATTTTAATTCCTCTTTTACTCTCTCCTTGTCACATTCTCCATAACCCTCCTTTAATCAAAATTAAATTAATTAATCTGTGATTAGGATGTGCACCACTTAATCTTGATTAAGTGTCACATTTTCCATAATCTCCCACTTGCCTCTAATCTCTCATTAATTATCTTAATCTTGTGTTTGCACAACCTTAATCAAAGTCATTAACCACATTTGGCTTACTTTTTTTGGTTAACCTTTCCACTTGCCTTTCTTGGCCTTGACTCTCTTTCCCATGTGAATTTTTAATTCACATTTATTTATCCAAGGCTCCTCTCTTCCCCATGTGAATTTTTAATTCACTTTTATCTTTCCAAGGTCTTCCCCATCCCCATGCAAAGTTCTAGAAGGCTTGACTTGTCACTTTACATGTGCCAAGGACTTCTAGAACCTTGGACTTGTCACATCACCCACATGTGACAAATCTTCAGCTTTTTGGAGACCTTCTTTTACCCAATAAACTCTCCAATGAATGTGAATTTTTATTTCTCCAACCACTTCCCCTTTTCCCATTGAGATTTTTGAGGAATTCTAAAATTCCTCAAATGTCTCTTTCATCCTCATTTGGGGACAAAAAGTTTTTTTTTGAGGAAATCTTCTCATCCCCTAAGGTACCTCAAAGGCACTTGTCCTTTATCCACCTCATGTACTTCTCTTCCACCTTATTTCCATATCATTCCACCCTAAAACATCTCACATTCCACATGTCAAGATGTGAGGGCTTGTGAGTCCTCAACTCACCATAGCTGTTCACCTTGATCTTGTTGGATCAATCTTAACCGTTGAATTTTCTAGATAATTCCAATTATCTTATAAATACCCTCATTTCTCCCATTTTGGGGATCAAGTCTTTTGCTACCAAACTCTTTCTAAATTGTCATTTGCAGCATTTTAGCTTTGTTCATATCATTTTTTATCAATCCATCTTGCATCTTGCATCCATTTCACTCCATTACCATCCAAGGAGCACACAAGACATCCAAAGATCAAGGGCCAACCAAGGAAGAAGCAACATGAAGGTATAACAATCAACAATCAATTTGTTTATCTTGCTTTCATGTTTACTATTTCTTAGGCTAATCATTGAGGTGCCCTTTTTTTATGTTATTTCCTCTTATTGCATCATTTTAGCATCTCACATTAGGACTTGACATTTTAATAGGATCATGGATACAACCCAAATATGATCTTGTATATGGATACATCTAAATATGGCATCTAAGAATATCATATCCAATACACAAAAACACATATCTAGGTAGCAAAGGGGAAGCATCTTGAAATTCTATATCCATGTGGTCTACAAAAAATATTGTATATATGTACCCATAACATATCTATGTCCTAACAACATAGACCCTCACTAATCAAACTTCATTTATCCAACACCTCCCTTGGTCATAAGTTACACTTCCCTTAAATATGCAAAAATGAAGATCATCATTTGTGGAATTCAAATTTTATACTTATCGAATTACTTAATTTACGTCATACTTTAATGAAATGTATACAAAAGGAAATTCAAGTAAGGTATAATGATGAAAACCTTAATTCAAGCATAACAAGTTGAAAGAGAAAGATATACATGCAAACAATAATCAGGTGTTGAGATGATAGTCGTGCATCTAGAATTGATAGAGATGTGCATATATCAACACATGTGTGGGTTTTAGAATATATCTACTAATCTAATTATTTATACTAATGATACTAACTTTATAAATATCAATAATAAATTAAATTGAATGATCACCACAAGAAAAATAAAACATTGAATAAACCTACTACATAAATGATAAAGGCATACCTTATCTACATTGAAAACCTTACAATGACATACTTTACTCAAGACTATATTTTCAATAGAATATATTTTGATTCTTAAATGAAGATCAAGGTGGAAAATATCACAAAAGATAAAAATAAGGCTTGGTTATCATATTTTACACTATGGATCTAAAGTTACATTATACATTTCAAATATCATAGAAGGATAAATTTTAACAAGAAGCAATATGGGATAAGTTTGTAATATGCATAGGATGCATTTTATTGAAAAACACTTGAACATTGAGGAAAATCTTCTTGGAGATTCTTCATATTGAATAATATTTTTGGGAAAACCATTGTGTGTTTGAAAATGCTCATATATGAAAAAATTAAAATTGTTGGAGTTGAAAATTTGAATGTTATTTTAAAGTAAATGAATGCAAGTGTAAAAAAAAATGGTTTTTTTAATATTTTATACTAGGCAAGGTTAATTTGTAAGAGTTTGCGGCTACTATTATGACCTTGTCATAATGTTTGTTTTTTTCATTACATTCAGTTTATGATTTTATAAATTTATTTTTTTATAAAATTCATTATTTAATGTGTTATAATCAAAATGAATAGACCATATAGATATATTATTAAAAAGGTGAAAATGTCAAAGTTGAATCTCTAGTATAATATAATGTTTGCATTGATTACAAACATGTAATAAAATATAAAAATAGCAATCAATTACATCAACATTATTAGCACGTTCCCACTATAACTCTACAAAGGTAAAGTAGTAGTCAAAACATACATACCTCTTACATTGAGGCCTATGAAAAATACCTTCCATTTGGATTGAATGGATGCAATATTAAAAAATTAAATTGTCAATGTCCAATCTCTCGTACAAAATAAGGTTTGCATTGATTACAAGGTGCATACAAAATAATGTCATATGAAATGAGATGTTGGACAAGCTATGTAAAGCCTTGCGTTGTATTTCTTCTTGTTTTAATAAATTTTTACCCCTCTTTTAGATTTTTTTAAAAAAATCGAATAGACAAGTGATATGAAATCAATTGATTGCACTATTAATTATTTTATAGTTAAAATGAAAAAAGTTAAAAAATAAATTCAACAATACTCTTAATTATGATCACAATAGCTTATGTCACATTAATACAACTATACTTTAGAAAATTTGATCAAACTATTTTTATTTTATATCTTCGATTCATTTATTATAAAACAATAAAATTTAACTCATACCTTAATATTCCTACCCCAAACAACAATACTGAGATTCCTATCTTATAACCTATATTTAATTTCTGAATATTAAATATTCTAAATTCTATTCTATTCTCTCATACATTAATATTCCTCAGAAAATATTCTAAATCCTATTCTGTTCTATCTCATATATTAGTATTCCTATCTCAAACAGAAATACAGAAATTACTATCCTATAAACCATCTTTAATCTCTCCGTATGAAAAATCTTCTAAATTCTATTATATTCTATCCCAAGTTTTATCTGTAATATGAAATTTAATACTTAGATATTTGAGATTATGTTTGTTGCACGGTTGACATGGTGTGAACATGCGTCATCGCCATAGTGTACAGCAATCCTCGTGTCATGCCTGATACTGTTTGTCGTGTTACATAGAAAACTACAATGCAGAAAGCATTCTGAGGAAGATGACAGCTTAGCTACCGTTTGCAAAATCACGAGAGACAGAACAATATAAGTAGAGACAAACAGATTGTCAATATCAGCGAAGGCTTGCTGAAATTAAACGATACCATGACAACTCATCCGAGGGGACAATAATCACAATTCTGAGCAGTATGGATTCGCTCTTGCAAGAATTCAGAACGCCCTTTGTTTGTTGCTGCCAATTCAGGTGACCATGTACTGTCTTCCGCAGGGCTCTCGCTTGCCGCCACGAACACATATTCTGCCACTGCCACTGCAAGCAATCAGTCACTTTGGCACCTTGCCTTCAGATCTACATGCAAACGTTACAGAAGCAGTCGCTTTCATACCTGTCACATTAGGCATGTGACTCTCCAGGAATGGTATATGCTGGCCACGATTAGGAATGCAAGACAGTAGTAATGGTTGAATTTTTTTAAGAACATATAAAATTGAGTAAAAGTAAGAAATAGTATAAGATGTTATAAAAAGAGAATAGTAGAGTTTATGTGATTCATGTTCAAAACATTAAGATTATTAAGCAGTAAGAGGCATATTATTTTGAGTGGGATCACAATCAATTGATTTTAAGCAGTAAGATTAATTATTTTTTGCTAATTAGTGTAGGAAAGGTCTTCGAAGATTGCAAAAACAGAATAATTAAATTCAGATTTTGATAGTGAAATGGTTATACAAATCTTTCAATGTATATATGTATTTCTCAAATTTGTAAAATAAATTCCAAATCCCTTTGTCTATAAATAATTCTTCTCTTCTTCAGAAAACTATGCAACTATATATTCCAAAAAGAACCATTTAACAAACCTCCCAAGACAAATTAAAGAATTGCCTCAAGATCTATGATGCCCCAAAGAATCCTTTCTAGAACTTTGAAAAGATCTGAAAATCATCAAATGTTTGATCTTTCCTTGTGATTGAAGCTTCTTCCTTTTCACCTCTATAAATCAATGCTCAAAGGAGTGCATGACTTGCAATTCATCAACCAAACAAGACTTTGTAAAAAGGACCATTACTTCCTTTGAATCTTCTATGACTATAGGTACCTTTGCATTAACTAATGTATCAATCGATGGATCAATATGCACTGATTAAGAAGAGACCTAAGCACACCCTTTCAATTTGAAATTATACCCTACAAACTTGGGAAAATAGAATCTTGATCCACCCCTTTGCTTGAAGTGGTCTCCAAAATACCTTGACTATCTGAATCCTACATAACAACCTAGGAAGCATCCTTCTCATCTTGTGGAAAAATGACGAGGTGATGAGATTCGATCCTTTTCAATCAAGAGGGAATAGATTTGAACAATTCTTATACTGGTCCTAGGGTAAATATGAGTTCTTCATAGGGCAGTGAGAAGTCATATAACTACATTCATAAGAAAAGGGACATTGGAAATGAATGTTAACATAATTCAATGTTTGAATCTATGATCTATCACTTTTTGTAAGAATGATTTTTTTAGATAGTCATTTACCCAAATCCATTTTCACAAATACAAATAAAAAAATGCACTCAAACAAGAATAGAGGAGAGAGGATAAGGTGTCTTGTTTCAGACTCAAAACATAATCCTCCTAAATCGAAAGCCCAAAATTGAAAATAACATTTTTATCTTTTGAATACATAATTCTATTACAAAGAAACCTTGAGCACACTTGAAGATACCAATCCAAATGTTTCCAAAGATCTAAAATCCAATCAAATAAACTACTAAGATACACCAAAAGCCATTAAATCTATGAACCATCCCTTCCATATTTGACATTTACACCCTGCTCGTTGCAAAGCTATAGTAGGACGATCGAGAGGACATATTGTCAAAAAAAAATTCATTGATTTTGAGAACTCTGCAATCCATAGAAGCACTTCGAAAATTGTCAGAAAGGGCATCACAAAAAGTTTTGGGTGGTTGATCGAAAGTAGTCTTAAAATTATGAGAGCTCTTGGTGTCGACCATGGTGCCAGATGGATTCCCTAAAATAGATGAAAACCTGCCATCAATAAGCATCTGAGCCTTCTAAGAAAAAATGGAGTTTACTTGGTATTTGAACACACTATGCCACTTGTAGGAATGGTGTGAGCGAGGGAGGCATACAAGAGATTAGGAGCCACATGCTTTGAGAGAGTAGACATTTGATTAGGGCAAGAAGAGGAGGTTGCAATAGGTGAAACAATGTGCAAAGAAGCAACTTCTTATTATTATGATTTTTATTGTTATTAGGAGTTTAATTTATAAGTGTACAAATAATTGATTTTTATTAATTTAGTGTTAAGGATTAAGGGTTATTCATTCTATTAGAATTCTATGAGGTACAATTTGTGTCTCTTCCACTTTGATGTTAGAGGTCTTATATTCAACAAGACTTAATTATTAATGAACTCACTCAATAGGATTGAATTTCACTAGTAAACCATAAGCCTTTTGAAAATAAAAAATAGACATAAAGGATAATGTCTAAGACCACATTGAAATGAAATTCCTCCTTGTGCACATAAATAAGTGAAAAAAAACACTATTATTTATCTTTCCAAATTTACACAATCAAATTGTCCTTAGAAGCTAGCCTCTCATTAGACAATGAGTAATGAAAAAGCCTAAAAATATATATAAAATTTAATCATTGTCACAATATTGATATATGTTAAATCTCTCAAAATATTTATAAATTGATAATATTGTTTCTGTAGATAAAAATTGTTTAAATATGTTCTTTCCTTTTATATTATGTGCTACAATTATTAGGTTATTTTTAATGCATTAACTTGTGTATAAGATGGTATATTTTGTATGAAAGTTGACAAATAGCATTATCCATTTCTAAATATCCTCGTCACTTTTTTCTAGAATTCATCCTATTCCTCAAATATTCTATTTTCTCTTAATTTAGATACATGAGTGTATAACTAAACCCAAATATTTCAAATTAAAATTTAAAATTTAAATCCTTGTCATATTCCCTTTTTGATCATGTTATGAGCTAATTAAAATGCAAATACTCCAAATTGAATGATAGGGTGGTATACTTAAAAACTAATAATCATGTACAATGTAACTAAGGAGCACATATGAAGTTTTATTTGTAAACATGGACAACTAGATTACATGAACATTTTATCTTCATTGAAGGAGTGTACTACATCCTTGCTTGTTGTTCTCAATTTTTGTTCATCATTATTGAATCAATACATCTTAGGGTTTGATGAAGGAGAAATTGACCTTCAAGATAAAATATATATTTTACAAAGGTTTTTGTTAACACCACATATCCTACATAAATTTAAATATCAAGAATTGAGGTACACAAATTCTAGTCTATAAGAGTGCCCTGGATCATATCCATAATTTATAGGTTTAGATAAGTGCATACAATTCTACACTTGTGGAGATCACCTCTACATCAACACTAGAGGTAAATACCCATCCATTTAAGTTAGTTTAATTTTTTTATTTATCTGAGCATTAAGTATAGTATTTATTTGATTATTAGTCTTAGCCCATTTATCTAGGTTAATTATCAAGTTTAATTGTTTTAATTATTTTATTAATCTAGATAGTTATATAAGGTAGTGTGTTTCCCCTTATATTTTTGGTTAACCTAACTTTCTTACACAACATAGGATTTTACCTAGGTTCTATCCTTCATACTCATTAAGGTTTTCAAATTAGATTACATCTTTTTTATATCAAATTTACTTGGAGTTTGGATCTACCTTTAAAAAAATTATTATACTTTTAAAATATTCAAAGGATTATTTAATTATGACCCTTGTCTAGAAAAAAATATATATTTATGACCTACATGGTTACGATGACTTAATACTCATAAACTATTCTCATGGGACTTATTTATTTTTATATATCTCACTCTAGGTGACCTCCTTGCTTGATTATTAATGTTCACATCCTTAGATGATTTACATTTTATTAGATCATATATGTTGATACTCATATTTCTCATGTATTCTATGGGGCATGCTTCACTTTTCTTATGATGACTTATCCTTATTGTGTATGACCATCTTATCACTAGGGGAAACCTTATGGGCATCTAATCCCTTTGTCTCTATCTAATTGCATGATTATCTCCCTATTTTCATAATTATTGCATATATATTTATAGACATGTAAAAATGGCTTAACACATATCACACATCCTAAACTGCATTTTTCCATTATCGACATCACTTTCATTATCACTATTGTATTTTACTTCATTAACAGATTAATCCCCTTTTTAATATCATTTGCATCATTAACCCTTGTAACATAGGAAAACAAGCAAGATTAAGCAATACGACGCAATAAACTCAAATCTAAACCTATGCTAACAACAAAGAACAATGGAAATATAAAAACATAAATAAAAGAACAATCTCACCAAAAGTCTCATCCATTCCATGAATCACCTTCATTGCACTTCTTCATTTTGCTGTAGTATTGATGCCCTCAGATTTCTCTTAAGTATGCAAATATCGCCTATTGATAATGATTAGCAAAACATTGAAGATTCTTAAAGTTGCTTCCAAAAGTATAATTTTTTTGGGAGAAGTAATAATGATGAAAGTCAAACCAATTTATAGAAAACTAATTTTTGAATGACATGCTCAGATTGAAAGATAAATCAACGATCATGATTAAAAGTTGTGACATGCAATAGAGTTGAGTTTAGATTAGTGCGAGTGAAAAAGCATAAATGATGGAGATTAAATTAAATAATAATTTAATCTTTAGTGGAAACTAGAAGAATAAAGACTACACATGTAAAGATAAAGGTTGAAAATAGATAGAAGATGAGGATAAATTAATTAAATAATTAAATTTATTTAATTAATAAAGGTTTGCACATAGAAGATAAGAATAAGTCTAGATAAAGAATTGATTAACAAAGAAAGTTTTTCCATTAAAGACAATCAGATATTAAATCACTAGATAACTGAATGACCTAATTAAATCTAGAGATAAGTGATAAATGACTAATTAGATAACAAAGAGGTTATCTAATCACAATGAAATATACCATGGATAAACCTTTTTATGAATTAAATGATAATTTAATTCAACATTCGAGATTTTAGGATTAAATTAAATAATAAAGATTTATTTAATTAAATGGAGAAAATGTCAAGGAATATTTAAATAATTCAAAATGATTATTTAATTATAGTTGAAAGTGTGACAGGAATTTATTATTTATAATTTAAATGATTATTTAATAGAAAATAGATTTAATTTGAGACATAATTAAATAAATAATATTTAATTAATTAATCAAGAAAGAATAAAGGTAAGATTGAATTAATTAAATAATTAAAGTTATTTAATTAATAGAGGACATATGACTTTAGACAATAATTAAATAATTAACATTATTTAATTGTGAGAAATGAAGATGTAAGAATTATGCAAAAGTTAAGGGTTGCAAGCTAGGACAATTTTTAGTGTCTACAGTTTGTCCCTCTTTGATACAATGCAGTTTATCACATTGTGTCAAAGAAAATTTATCAAAATATGCCCTAGTGAGAGAGAATGACGAGGAGGTAGTGGTATGCCCCCTCGAGAGGATAGGTAGGTTTGAAGAACATGAGTGTGCTCTCAACATGGATGAGAGAAATAGAAGATGAAGGACAAAATGATAGAGGAACATAGATAAGGGTGGTGAAGATGCAGAAAAGAAGAAATGTTAGAGCGAAAAAGATGAATAGTATTAGAAGATATGGATGTTAGCATGGAAGACATGGATGTTAAAGAAATCTTGGAATCCTCAATACTTTTCCAAATACATAATAGGTCTTGCTTGAATCATCATTAAGTGTTAAATAACACAAATGGATAATAAACACCATGATATGAGATAGACCAAGGTGTACAAAGTCATCCACTTGCTAAAAATAGACAGTCGCAGACAAGGAGTGTCGTAACTCATACTAAGGGAAAAGTTTCCCTAGAATTTTTGTCAAGACAAACCGAAGAAAATAATCAAATAAAAGATGAGTCATGAGACATCATTGCTCCTCTAAATCCTTTGTGGGACATCCTCGAGGAAGCTAGTAACCTGACTACAAAACAAAGCCGAAAGACAGTAGATAGACAACAATCAAAGAAAAAGAGTCCTGAGACATCCTTGCTTCTCTAAATCCTTCATGGGACATCCTCAAGAAAGGTAGTAACCAGACTCAAAGACAAATCCAAATGAAAAGATAAGACAAAACAAGTCATAAAGTCAATAGCCAGTAAAAATATTTGCCAAAATTTGATTTGTTTTTTGTTTAATTGATATTTTTTTGATAAAGCCTAATTTTAGGAATGACACATATCGTATAAGACATTGAGTCTAGTTTTGATCATGTGACTACCTATTTTTTTGAATAAACTGGATATTGAGAGGGGGGGTGAATCAATATCCACACAAACTCATTGAAAAACTACTTAAAATTTTATTGCAACACAGAACAAATTAAAGTAATAGTGTAACATTAATTTCCACAACACATGAACACCATATTTTATGTGGAAAAACCATGGTTAGGATTAACTTAGTTTATAAATTTATATCAATACCTTACCTAATAAGAGGCTCACTACTTACATGGACTTACTATCCAAAATGGAGGCTCACTACCTACAAAAATAAGTAAACAAAAATGGCTAACCGCTAGAGTTGAATTGAGAAATTACACCACATGTGCAAGTTCAGTTCCTTTGATGCTCAAATTATTCACTCGCATGATCTTCAACCATTGTTCGCACACTTCGCTTATACACACACTTCTTCTTCTCTTCACATTCATATTCACTATACATACATATATATATATATATATATATATCACTTGTCCTTCATCGCTTCACTACCTTTTCATCTTCTAACCATCCTGTATATATATACCCAATATATCCACATGTATTGATTAGGTCAGCATGATTGATGCAAATCATATTTTCAAGATGATAACTTGTCGGCTTCATATCAGGAGTAATTCACCCTTGTCATGCAACATCATGTTGACCAAGATTACCTTAATACCAAAATGCAATCTCAAGAACCGATGCCAATGCATTACCCAATCATATTAATATCTAAGAATACATGTATACACACTTTCAACCATTATAAGCTTTTTCCCAAAACTATAGATCATATTAATTATCGGAGGACATATGCGGACCAATATACCAAAGATATCAGATCAAATATCAGATAGGATAAGTGTGATCTGCACACCGGTACACATTACCGTACCAACATGGTGACATTAATGAAAATATATGACAAAGTTCCAACAATCTCCCCCTTTGTCATTAATGACAACATGTGCAAAAAGTCCGATTCAAAATTCTCTAAAAAAAAAATTTCCCCTTTTCCAAAATCTCCCAAAATTCTCCAAGTCTTCTCCAAATCTCTCCCCCTTTGACATCAATGAAAAAGGGCACCAAAAAGATGTAAACATGGTGACATCTAGTATTCAAAAAGTCCTAATTCATTCAAAAATTTCAAAACTTTTTAAGCAACCACTTCTTCAAACCAAAATGACATTCGTCACCTGAAATACCTTTTTGTACCTCTCTTTGATAAAAGGATATAATTTCTTCCATTCAAGGACTATAGAGTCCATTCTTGCACACACACTATCCAATACAACCAACAACATGAAGGAGGATGACCAATCTACAGATGAGCATTGTTTCTCACAATCTTTTGCATCAGAGAGTATTCTGGAAAGATGGTCTAACCGGACCTCAACCACTTCCTTAAGAAGCCAGAAGGTCTTCACTACGTTGAATCCCTTTTCCTCTGCACAATGATAATTTCAGCCTAAATTTCACCAATTCTCAGCCTTTTCTTCCCTTCTTTGTCCTTAAAAATATCAAATTTCTTTCCAATGTTGTTCACTCCAGATTATGTAGCTTTAATTTTTCTTTGAAAGTTATCAACTACAGTAGGCCATCAGAGACAATACTATATGTCTGAAATTTCTTTTATGCATTTCTTTGTCTCTACAATTAGTTCATATAACCTCTGCTTTTCTTTTGAACACCTCTTTTCAACTAAATATTCTAGCTTATGTCCTCCCAGACCTTCAAGCAATATTCTCTCTTCAACTATTTCAACTAAATTTTCAAGTAAAGAATCAGAAACAACAGATACATCAATACCTTTACGAAGTAGATATTCAACTAAAGCATCATCAATTTTAAGTCTGTCAACGGGTGAGGCCATACTCCATACATCACCAACTTTCTTCATTTTTCCATTATACTTCATCATTTTTCCCTAATTCACATTAATTGCAAAAAGCTGACAAACTTCTCTTCCATCTATATTGAGAAACCCTAATTTACTCCACAAAAGAACATGCTTGCACCTTTTCTTTCGGTTTCTTTTGCATCACTTTTGTCTTGTCATTCTTTACAACATATCCACATGCCAACACCTAACACACTACATTTTCAGGGGTTTAATTGATTTTCTGATAAAGCTCCCCCTAAGACCAAGCTAGGTCTAATTCCCAGAGGATTCATTTGCACCGGATGAGGGTACATATGCATTAGTAGACTCTAATCCTTCTTTCTTTTTCCAAATCTTGCTAATTTCCTGCTTAACTTCTTCCTTATCAATCTTTTCAACTGGTTTATCATCTTCCACCAGAGCAGATTGCTCCCCTTTTCTATTTCTACACTCCTTTGAGATATGTCTTGGTTTCCTGCAATAATAGCAAACTATATTTCTTTGACTTGTTTGATTTCCATTCATCCTTGTTTTGCATTGATTCGCTTTATGTCCAAACATGCTACAGGTATAAAAATAACCATTGAATGATTGATTCATCATTTTTGCATTGAACCTATTCATCATCACTCGACTAATCAAATATCTACATTCAGTAGCTTTATGTCCTATCTTCTTGCATGTATAACATTATCCAGAGAAGGGATCAAAAAAATGATTCAACCTACTCCTACACTCAGCTGCCTTATGACCAAACTTATTACATGAAAAAAAAAACCTTTGAATGATGAGTACCTTTGTGCATTTGGTTGTCTGATAGGTGGTTTCCTTACAGAGTATCTTTTCTGCTTCCCTTTGTCATGAGTCTTCTGATTATTTACTGTATTTGAATTCTACATTTTTTCATCAACTTATTACCTAAGCCACTTTTGTCTTTAGAAGGTTTTTGTCCTGCTATCAATTCATCAAGCTTGGTGGAGTTTTTCTTGAAATCCTCTTCAAAAAAAAATTCTTTCTCAAGTTTTTCCTTTAGATTCATCACTTCCTATTCAAGCCTACAACAAACATCAGTTTTGCTTTGTATCACCATTTTCAAACATTCTTCAACTTTCTTCTTTTCATCTATCTTCAATTTCAGTATGATATTCTCATCATTTGCTTGCTTCAACTCCTCACTCACTTCTCTATATCTTTCCTTGAATTTATTTAACTACTCTTTTAATTTTTGGATACATTCATTTGCTTCATCAATATTTTCCTTTAGGTCTCTATTTCAATTTCAGCCTTGTCAAGATCTTCAAGAGCAGTCTGAAGCTCTTCTTTATCCATTTGTTCAATCTACAGGATCTCCCTCAAGTTGTTGAACTTATCTAGAGGAACCAATGCTATGATACCAATTGTTGAATAAACCAGATACTGAGAGGGGGGGGGGGGGGTTGAATCAGTATCCACACAAACTCATTGAACAAATACTTAAAACTTTATTGTACCACAAAATAGATTAAAGTAAAAGTCTAGCATTAAGTTCCACAACACATGAACACCATATTTTATGTGGAAAACCCAATGAGGAAAAAACCATGGTGAGGATTAACTCATAGTATATAAAGTTATATCAATACCAGTATTAAGAGGCTCACTGCTTACATGGACTTACTGTCCAAAATGGAGGCTCACTGCCTACAAAAATAAGTCAGCAAAAATGGCTAACCATTAGAGTTGAACTAAGAAATTACACCACATGTGCAGGTTCAATTCCTTTGATGTTCAGAGTATTCACTCGCATGATCTTCAACCACTGTTTGCACACTTCGCTTATACACACACTTCTTCTTCTCTTCACATTTGCATTCATTGTACATATATATATCACTTGTCCTTCATCGCTTCACTACCTTTTCATCTTCTAACCATCCTGTATATATATACCCGATATATCTGCATGTATTGATTAGGTCAGCCTAATTGATGCAAATCATATTTTCAAGATGATAACTTGTTGGCTTCATATCAAGAGTAATTCACCCTTGTCATGCAACATCATGTCAGTTGGGATTAGCTTAATACCAAAATGCAATCTCAAGAATCGATGCCAACGCATTACTCGATCATATTAATATCTAAGAATACATGTGTACACGCTTTCAACCATTATAAGCTTTTTCCCAAAACTGTAGATCATATTAATTATCGGAGGAGATGTATGGACCAATATACCAAAGATACCAATTCAAATACCAGATAGGATAAGCGTGATCTGCACATCGGTACACGATACTAGACCAACATGATGACATCAATGACAAAATATGACAAACTTCCAACATGTTTAAGGTAATGATAAAGACTGATTTTAGAAAGACACATGTCGTATAAGATGTTGAGTTTGGTTTTGATGATGTGACTACCTGTGTAAGGAAATGATAATGCTTGAATAAATGATAATGTATGTTTTCAGGAAGGACACATCCTTTTTAAGACATCGATTGATTGTTGGTTATTTGAGTGTTTTGGCAATTTGTTTGGTTTGGCTTGATGACCTTGTTGACTTGTGTGTCTTATTGATGTGTGACTTGTCTTGATGATTTGACCATTGTTTGTATTTGATTGACAATGTCTGACCTATTTTTTACTAACATGGCATACCCTAAAGGAATAACCTAGTGTGGCCTCAAGGGCTCATTGATTGATGGCCTTGCCTACGTTATACACACAAAGACCTTGTAGTTCGACATGACCAATGAATTTGTCTTATAGAATAAGGATTGAGTCATGATTTTATACAGACAAACCTAAAAGACTAACCTAATGCCTCGAGATCACATTGACAGATGGCCTTGCCTATGACCAATTGTAGAGGCAACGTAGTTCGAAAAGGATTGTGACTAGCATGACTAACTCTGACTTTGTTTTTGGGATTTTTTGAATTTTTTGATTTTTTTGAAATTTTTTTAGGACATTGATGACCTTAGAATAGAAAGTGCAAGATCCAAATGATGTAGGGTGAGTATTTTCCCCTAGTCGAGTATAAGACCAATAGGATGGAATGGAGATGTGGACTGTACTTGATGTTAATCGTTCCAAGTTATGGAAAGGACAACCATTTATTAGGGTGGAATGATAGAAAAAATCAGATTGGAATGATGGTAGATGAAGGAGCAAAGTCAACTACACATGGCACCTATTTTCTAGTTTTTAACCATGGTACTTATCCAAAGTGCCACCGAAGTGGTTTTCACTATTGGATGAATTATTTCTCTTTACTATTTTGTTGATTTTTCAATTTTTTTGGTGTTACAAAGATGCCTGTTTGACAAGTTTTCATCAAGGTAATATTTTTTTTTGTATTTATCCATGATTAAGACAAGGTTCTTAGAAGCTATGTTTAGAATTGATAAACATCATATCTATATAATGCCTTGATGATTCCCTAATCCTGTGTGGATGACCATTTTGGATGAAAGGACCCGATCGGGATAAGGAGTATGAGTGGAAAATATGAAGGGTGATAGATGTGATGGATGAACGAGGCTATGGTATGATCCCTAATGTGCACACTACGTGGGCCACCAGGCTTCAGATGAAAAGGCATTTGGGTGACTGATGAGCTAGAGTATGTCTAGGGGTCATCATCAAAGACACATTGAAAGACATTTCCAATGAAGGTGGAATGATATGAAGGATATGTGAACATGGATGAGTGGAATGGAATATATGGTATGAGTGGGAGTGATGTGAATAGAGACCTTGGATCAAAGAGCTCTATTCTTAGCCTTTTTCCTTGATAGATGCCCCCAGTGATTTTTGATGGAGAGGCATACTTGGAGATTGAATTTTGCTTGCTTTCACTTTTGAATTTTATTTTTGATTTTTCTGATAGCTTTTTATTTTGGCTAGAGGACTTTTCATGATCTTCTTTCTCATTCTTGACTTGTATTTTTTATTGGTCCAATAACTTTTTATGGTGGCTAGAGGACTTGTCTTGGTCTTCTTTTATTTTCATCATGTCTTTTGATTCTTGATCTCCTTTTAAAGATAGGTCATTCATTGGAGCTTTTCCTTTATTATTTTCTTGATTTGTGACTTGTTGAGCCATGACTCTGATGCAGGTGGACGTGAGTGAGATGGATGAAATTGGAAAAGTGACAGAAATGTCTAGTGGAAAAAAGGGAGTGGTGATGTCATCAATAGAGTCTTTGGAACTATCATTTTTTGTACTATTAATGTCAAAGGAAGCTTGCATGTCCTTAAAAACTTGGCAAGGTGACTTGGTAGAGGCGACAATAGGAGATACATATCATATTCTATGGTAGGTGGAATGGAAGGATGATGGTTGGATATCATTAGTGGAGTCATGATCAAAGAGTGGATTATGATATATATCCAGGTCGAGCATGGGGTTGTCATGGACATGAAAAGTTTGTGTAGACATGGATATGGCAAAGGAAGATGTCATATCAATATCCCAAGAGGTGTCGATCCAAGCACACTCATCTATTTGAGTATCTTCTAAAACTGTTTTGATATACTTGTGGGAAATTGAAGTCTTCGCAACAGCATTAGCATTGTCATTTGTCTACAACTTATCCATACAATATTCTCCACATCCCATATCATGGACTTGGACCTTAAGGTTTGATAGTATGGTAGTTGGAGTGGATGCTTTGGTTAATGAGGATGGATCCATGTTATGGGATGAGTTGGATGATGAAACCTATTGATTAATAGGTACATGTCGTTGGGCTATTCCACGTAGGCTAGTGCAATTCTAGAAAGGATCAAGATCACCATCTATCATGATCTTGGAGCCATTGTATGAGAATTTAATACATTGATGGTAATTGGAAGGTATGACCTTCATAGCATGTATCCATGGTCTACCTAGTAATAGATTATAGCGAAGGACGAGATCCAAGACTTGGAAACTAGTGTCCATAATTATAGGACCAATTCTGATGGGGAGTGTTACAACTTCTTTAGATGATCTTTCCTCATCATCATATGCCTTAATGACTATGCTCTTAGTAGTGTCCACACATGCCTCTAAGAAACCTAATGCCTTAACCAATTTCAAGGTGCAAAGATTCAACACTACTCCTCTATCTACCAAGACTCGTCTAACTTTCATTTTATGAACAATAACTTCAAGGTGTAATAGGTCATTATGATTTGTCTTCTCAGTTGAATAATCTTGTTCAGAGAAGGTATAATGATGAGAGTTAGTTAGGTAGCCTACCATCTCTTGGAAATGATTGACATCTAGATTGTTGGGGACGGTAGTACTTTGCAAAGATTTTTCCAAGATGGCTTGATAATTTTGTGATATATTCAATTGTTCCAAGATAGAAATTTGTGTTGGGTCTTCCCCAACTATTCAAGTAAATTGTATTGAGGCTTGGAGGACTGTGATTGTTGCTGTGACGGAGGACCTAGGATGGTTATCTTAGTTCAGCATGTGTTGACAACACATTTAGGACCTTTCTTTATTGTAATGGTGTTGATTTATTCATCAACGGCTCGAATGTGATTTATGATTGTACCTTGGTTATAGTCATACTTGGCATTGGCATAGTTGGCCAAGGTATTGGTCTTATTTCTTGAACTAGAGGCTTTGTCTTTCCCATGGTCATGTAATGGATCTATAAAGACCTTGTGGTCACTGTTTGTGGTCTATTTTTTCACATTAACTTCAATGGTTCCATTTTCAATGAAATTATTTATAATGTTCTTCTGTTGTCAACATTGTGATAGATAGTGTTCCTTAGTTTGGTGGAAATCGCAAAAAGTTTTTCCATCCCACCAAGAGGGTTTAAATTGTCAAAGATCATATTGTTTTGGCTCTTGAAGTTGTATGAGTTTGTGTTTTATCAATTTTTTGAAGATTGACTCAATGGGCTCCCCTAGGGGGGTGAACTCTTGTTTTGGAAACCTCCTTTGCTATCGTGGTTGTGTATTTTGGACAAAAATGGTAGCTTGATTGACACTATTGGGTATGTCATGAGAGGGATTGTGTCCTCTAAACATAATGACCAGTCCTGCATGTAGAGTCTTAGCATCGACAATACCATCATTAATTACATTCTTGTTTCAGGACCAAAATTTGTTTCTATCATTAGGGATGTTTTGGTGTTGAACATTTGGATTCCAATTTGACATCTTAATGTCACCTTTGTCAATGAGAGATTTCTCAAGTATGATGCCTTTGTGTACGAGTTCCATAAAAGAAGTACAACAATGTACTCTTAGGTCACTTCTCAGTTTTGGATTTAGGTTTTCTAGGAATATAGTGACCTTTTGTTTTTTAGGTATTTCAACAAGGTATCAACTAGCTGAACTCCTCCATCTCTAGAAGAAGGTGATAATTTTTTCTCCTTCCTCTTGTGTTGTGTGACATAAGGATGCTATCGTGATTTTGTTGTCAATGTTAAAGGAAAAAGGTTCAATAAAATTTTCAGCCAATTCACCCCATGACCTTATGCTATATGGAAGTTTAGAGAACCATTCCAATGAGGGTTCTCAGAAAAAGTCTCATAAGATATGTGGGGTCATATGCGATGTCCATGCATGTTGTGGAAAATTCCCTTATATGTTCCAGAGGATTATGCTTCCCATTATACTTAGGAAAATTTGCTATAACATATCCGTGTGGGAAGGGTGTCATGTATAAAGATTTTTCAAAGGGGCATGGACATAAATCTTGTGTTGAAAGGGTCTATTTTCCAGACATTGCCATGTTGTGCATTTGTTGTTGAAGGGCTTGCATTTGTGTTTGCAGAATATCTACCTGTGTCAAAGATGTGTTGGTTGCATTGTTGGGGTCTATGTAAGTGTTATGAAACCTAATTTTTTGTGACAAATTATGATTCAGTGTAGGTATGTTTCATGTTTGTATAACCCCTATTTGTGGAATGCCACTAGTGATATTAATGTGTGGTATAGCATTTGTCGTGTTTATGCTAATTCTAGCCCTTTTACTTCTGGTATTAATGCCAAGGACTTGACGATGATGCTCTTGCACAAAAACTAAGGCCTTGTGTCATGCTCAATGTACCAAATGGTGTTGTATGTATTGTTGTGGTAGTTTGGGTAGGTATTCTAGATGGTATAGCTGTAGTTATTTGAGGAATAGAGACACTAGATTTCATGGCTTTTGTCCTTTGCATAGATGAAGTTCTCAATGTGTGGATGTCAAATCTAGGAGGTAATGTGGCACCTTCTACTAAAAATTTTATTAGATATCTTTGAGGATAATTTTCCAAACATTCATCTACAAAAGATACAAATTATGGATCTTGGACAGCAACGTCTATATCTTCTACAAAAATATGTCCTTGTGGGTCTCTAGTGACAAATTTTTCCAGTAAGGCTCTATGAGGTCTTGATGTCCCTAATGGTATTTTTGAAAAAGGATTGATGTAGTCTTATGGATCAGCCATTTCTCTTTGTTTATTTTTGGACCTTGTTTCGACCATGTAAGATATGCTCAAAAATGGGGATGATGCAAAACTATGTCTACAAACGATATAATTTAGTCTTTTTTTTTTTTTGGATTTCTTTTATATAAGAGATGCTAAATGCTTGATGATGTCCTAGAATGACTATGTCTAAGTATGCTAAAGTGATCAACTTTGGGATATTTTGGGAAAGAGGTTACCAACCATCTAAAGTTTAACCAAGGCTTCAAATTAGTTTGTCAAGGGACCTTTTGTAAGATTAAGACCAAGAGATAAAGTGAGCTCTCGAACTAGATTGATGAGCTAGAAAGACTCACGAAAATGAAAAAAGATGTGTGACAAGTGACTAGGTTCAATGAAAATTTTGGTTGAAGCAAGGGTTTATCCAAAGCATGGAAAGTTGGCCTATTTTGAAATCTGCAAAGGTGACTATCCTAAAAGTCTGATTGATATGACGATAATGAAGAATCTTAAAACATAACTAGGGTTTTCAACCAATATGAATATTGTTATGGCTAAATGATACCTAAATATGCAATGATGACCTAGGGTGAGAAAATATTTTTGGTTTCTATTCAGAGATCACTGTGGAAAGATAAACAAAGACTAGTTTTGACTACTTGACCTTAGGTTGTGATGGGGAAATCCATTTTTCTGGTAATCAGAAAATTGTGGTTCAAGATGATAGATGTGTCACAGAAATTAATGGATGTGGTTCTCAGTGTCATATGTGGTTTCCTAGTAAACTATGTCTCAGGTTTGTGATAGGCAGATGCGTCGTTCCAAACTACAACTATGACTCACTAAATCAAATGTGTCATAGTGTTTGTCTGATGCGGTTTTTTTTCTTAGAGGTTGTTCTGTGGTAACATATGGCTTGGGTCTATGATAAGCATATGCATCGTTCCAAACTGAAAATGTGAATCACAAGATCAGATGTGTCACAAGGGGTTTCAAATGAGGTTTTCCAGTATTAGAGGTGTTAGCATATTTGATGTATGTGACTTAGTAAAAGAAGATGCAGTTTTTTGGTAAAAAAATGCAACTCAATATGACATATGTGGTTTACTGGTAGACAGATGAGGCTCGGTTTAACAAATGTGAGTTTTTGGTTAATAGATGCGATTTTCTGGTAAATTGCAAGTTTGCCTCAATCTATTTTTTATCAAATTTTGACAAATTTTGATAATCATAAAATATTTTGTTTCAAGTTTGATGAACATGAACATGTATAATTCCATAAGACAAGTATGATCCTTAGGATGGCAATGCCAATATTTGCAAAATTCTCACTTGGGTTTCCCCAGCTGCACTTATTCAGAGTGGATGATTAGAAGCTTGACCACACTAGCTCCCCTCCACAACACTCACTTCTACATATTAGACAAGTTTCAGTTCTCATGAATCTCCCATGATGAACTTTTCATCTATACTAAAAATTGCAAGTATGTGAGACGGCTTCAAAGGTCTGACCTATTACACCAACAAATAGAAGGATTTTGGTAAATTTAAAAACAATTAGATTTTTAATAAGGGCACTCATTTAGAAGGCCACACAAGAGGCAAGATTGGCTCTAATAAGGAGGCTTTCCAACCTATAGAGGTTACGCTCTATAGTTTTTGACACACCACAAGGTTACTAAAGGGAATCATTATTACTTGCTTGTCTGTAGGAAGTCCTGTAATGTTGAGTTTTCCTCAACATTAAAATTTCTATACTGGTTGGGAGTAGCTTGGCTTTAGCTCATCACCAGTTTTGAGTCACTTTGGGGTGAGTACTTTTTCCCACCAAAGCAGGCCCAGATCTAGAGTTGATAAAAATTTCTCTTACACCCAGGATCACACAAGTGCGCAAGGCGAGAGGATACTTTTGTTATCAAATCAGGTTCTAATCTAACAGAATGTGCGAACACACCAAAAATAGAGAACATTGATTTATTTTATTCACCAAATGAAAGCATGATCTAATCTAATAAGACAATCGGTTTTAAAAATCCAATCTTCGACAAGCATTCTGCAAAACAATTCATTAGTAGTCTGATCTTTGTCTTTTTCAATCATCTTGCAAACACTATTTGTATATTTTTCTTCTACAAAACATCCTACAAACACTATATTAACTCCTGAAGAACACGCGCTGCAAACTCTGAATTAGTCGTAATGAAAACTTGAATTAAAAATTCAAATTTAGAATTTGGCCATCAAAAAAAAAATTATACCAGTCAAATGTGTTGCAGGGAGGCACAAATGCTTCACAAAATGTCAGATGTGTCATGAAAATTCATATGCAGCTCACAGGTTCAATTGTGTCATTTTGTATTGCAGATGCATCACATCATACATGTAACTACAAAATTCAAAATTTCTACAAATTTTTCTTTTGAAGACGGTGTCTTCACGTCGGGTTCACCATTGTAACATAGGAAAATGAGAAATATTAAGCAATACGATGCAATAAAATCAAATATAAACCTATGCTAACAACAAAGAACAATGAAAATATAAAAGCATAAATAAAATAACAATCTCACCAAAAGTCTCATCCATTCCATGAATCACCTTCATTACACTTCTTCATTTTTTTGTAGTATTGATGCCCTTAGATTTCTCTTAAGTATGAAAATATGGCCTATTAATAATGATTAGAAAAAATTTGAAGATTCTTAATGTTGCTTCCAAAAAGTATAAAGATTTTAGGAGGAGTAATAATGATGAAGGTCAAGCCAATTTATAGAAAATTAATTTTTGAATGACAAGCTCAGATTGAAAGATAAATCAATGATCATGATTAAAAGTTGTGACATGCAATAGTGTTGAGTTTAGATTAGTGCGAGTGAAAAAGCATAAATGATGGCGATTAAATTAAATAATAATTTAATCTTTAGTGGAAACTAGACAAATAAAGACTACATGTAAAGATAAAGGTTGAAAATAGATAGAAGATGAGGATAAATTAATTAAATAATTAAAGTTATTTAATTAATAAAGGTTTGCACGTAGAAGATAAGAATAAGTCTAGATAACTAACTAACTAATTAACAAAGAAAGTCTATCCGTTAAAGACAATCTAATATTAAATCACTAGATAACTAAATGATCTAATTAAATCTAGAGATAAGTGATAAATGACTAATTAGATAACAAAGAGATTATCTAATCACAACAGAATATGCCATTTGTATTAATGATAAGTCAAACTCAGTGAGGATACAACATTCAATAGCACCTGCTAGCTATACAAGTACAAAGTCACATATACAGTCCTAAACTATAACAACCTTGAACTTGTAGGAAAAGTGTGGACATAAGTTAACATATAGAGTTGTAGAACTTGTGGCATAAATAGAAAACACCAATTACAGTTGGTCTATACATGAAAAACTAGACAATATGTTAGAATACATATGAATAGCTAGATAAAAGAGTGTTGAAAGCAAAGATTTCTTGCAACTCCAACTTCCTACTATTGCTTTAGTCCTCCAAGAAGTTCCAATTGACCAATGCATTGATGGCTTCCAACTCATCTTTAGAGAAGAGCTCTTCAACCTCATACTTTGCATTGGTAGACTATTGCGTTCCTTTGTCTTCTTTGATGTCTTTTCCTTTTTTCGGCTGTTGTTTGAATTCTTCTTTGAAGTTCTCATAAGCTTGCATGAAGATAGTAAAATTGGGCTGCCCTTGCTTCCATGGGTGTTCATGTATAGTTTCTCCCTTTTAGATGAGCACCATTCCCTCCTTGAGGAACTTTAAGAACTTACTCTCTGCAATCTTCAATGAGGATACCACCTACAAGGCAACATTGAAGAATATGAGTTTTATTTGACTCAAGAAGACACCTTCAGACCCACTATACTTGTCCTCATTTCTAGCTTTCCATATAATCCACAAGATTTCAGTTGTCAGAACAAACCAGAATAAATGAAGTTCTTTGTTCAATTTAGAATCAAAACATAGTAGGGTTTCTTTCAAATTGATATTCCTATTTGAGCTCCAAGTAACATAATCTTTCTAGAACAAATTCCAAATTTCATTAGCATAAAAGTACTCAAAGAATATACAAGAAACAGTTTCAGGTACTTTGCACATTTGACAAATATCAACATCAGCATTTTTTAATTTAAAAGGAACCTTCTGAAGCATAACAAGCCATCTAAAAGAGGTCTTTTTAACATCAATTCCATTATGCCACAAATAAAAGAAAGCCTTTTTCCAATCTTTGTTTTCAAGGTTAGTATTCCATACTTTATTAAGATATTCAATAGGTGTAGAGGAGTTAAGGATCTCTTTATAAATAGTCTTTGTTGTGACCTCCTACAAGGGGAGAGTCCCCTTCCACCGAATGTCCACAGGTTCATCTTTCCATGTTTCCACTTGGAGACTTCTAGGCCAGCCCATCCAAGCATCTTTTAGAGCATAATAGGTCCTTAAATTAGATGAAGGTAACCCATAGACCTCTCTCAACTAATCCCAACCAACCAACGAACCATCCTTGACAATATTGCAGAAAGTTTTGATGCCCAATTGGTTCCACTTCTTTGTTGAGAAACCTTGCAACAAGGCTAGGGGTTTACCATTGTGTTCAAGGTTCCACCAAATGGACCTACTCGGATGAATCAGGTTGTTGTTAGGACCAATTAGGAGAGAGATAAATAAATTATCCCTTATAGCTTCCCAAGCCTTCCAAATGCTTCTAAAGACCAGTGAACCTACATGCACTATTGGGTACTTGGTGATGAGGATATCACTAAAAGGAAATGCCTTCCAAGACTTTTCCAATTTGGGAACAACCTATGAAATTTTATTCCTGATTAGAACCTTCCAAGGTTCATTACCATCAAGGGCCTTAATGACCCACTTTATAGCTAGAGCCACACCATTCTTTTTTAGATCCTTAAGGCCAAGACCACCATTGATTTTATCCAAACAACACCACTCCCATTTTATAGCATGCAATTTCTTCTTTCCTTTCCCATTGGACCACAGAAACCCTCTGATTTTCTTTTGGACCTCATTGACTTGATAGCTATTAAAGAAAAACTAAGGAAAAATAAAGAGTGTAGGAGGATAGAATATTTTGGCGAACTTGCATCCTAACAACAAGAGACAAATAATGCCTACTCCACCCATCCAAATTCTTGTCAATCTTGGCTTTTGGCCACTCCCACATTTCCTTTAGGTTGGGTGAGATGGAGAAGGGGATCCCCAAGTACCTTATCTACTTTTGGGCCCCCCACTGGAGGTCTAATTTGTGTAGCCAACTAGAAGGGGCCTCAAGCCATCCCAGTAATACAGATTTAGCTTTTGAAATCCTAGCCCCAGATGCTAGGCAGAATAGTTTGAGTTTGGCCATTAGATTAACTAAGTTCTCTTCTTCCAATTTCACAAAAATAGAGGTTTCATCAGCAAATTGGATATTTAGGAGCTCACTATTGTTAGGTAGGATCACCCCTCTCACTTTAGGAGAAGCACAATTTTCTCTTAGTAGGTAGTGAAGAGCATCTGATGCAATAACACACAAATCAGGGGCAATGGTACACCCCTACCTAATTGATCTTTCCAAATGAATAACATTAGACCTAAAACCATTCACTTCCACCAAAGCAGAGGCATTGGTAAGGAGAGCGTTGATCATTTTAGTAAATTCATGTGGGAACTCGAAGGCTTCTAGAGCCATTTTCAAAAAGGACCACTCCACTCTGTCATGGGCCTTCTCAAAATCTAACAAGAGCATTGCCACATTTTTCTGAGACCTCTTGGCCCAATCTAAAGCCTCCCAACTAGTGATTAAGCTTTCAAGGATATATCACCCTTTAATAAACCCAGTTTGAGTGGATTTTATGAATTTGGGAAGGATATTGGTTAGCCTTAAGGCCAAAACTTTTTCAAGAACTTTGTAGGAGACATTCAAGAGGGTAATAGGCCTCCAGTTTTTAATCAGGGTTTTCTCCCCTTCTTTAGGTAGCAATTTTATAAGGCCTTGGTTGATGCAAGGACCCAAGGAACCTTTAGTAAGGGCCTCCATGTAGACCTAGTGGAGGTCCTCACATATCCAATCAATGAAAAATTTGTAGAACTCCACTAGGAGCCCGTCAATCCCTAGGGATTTATTATTACTCATGGATAGTATTACCCTTTTAATCTCCTCTTTATTTATATCAGTAGAAAGTATCTCCTTGTCCTCTTTAGAGATTTTTCCAAGCATTAAACTCTTAAGTGTCTTTCTTGCCTCCAAGCAACTTTCTCCCTTATCCTTAGATCTGAAGAAACCTTTATAAACTAGCATAAATTTCTACAAAATGTCTTCTTGTTTTTTTAGCGTCACACCATTGTGGAAAATCTGGTCTATTTGTTCTTTCATGCCTTTTTCTTTAATATATCTAAAGAGGAATTTTGAACCTTTCTCCCCGTTGCTCAACCAATTGATCTTGGCCCTCACCTTAAGCCTTTGAATTTTATTGGCTTGCAACTTCCTTAGTGAGGCTTTAGCCTTATTAAGCTCCTCATAAAGTTGTTCATCCAGATATCTATCTTGGATTTTTGCTTCAACAACTAGTATCTCATCTTGTAATAGGTTTTCTTCCCTCTTCCTATCCAAAGCCTTCTTTTTTCCAATAGTTTAGAAAATGCATCTTCAAGCTTTAACATTTTGATTCCATCTTTCTATGGGGCTAGAATCTTTTAGCATCCACCTGTTGACACCCTGCAAGGTACTCACTACCTCAATATAGTCTTTGTTCCTCAATAGGCTAGTGTTAAGGATGAAGTTGTCCCTCTTCTTGGGGCTAATTTTGACACCACTATTTATGGATATCCTAGCTTTAATTGGGTGATGGTCTGAGAGAGTGTAAGGATACACTAGAATTTTCTTAGCTTCATTGAAAGGCTCAAAATAGCATAAGTCCTTGTTGGCATAAAACATGTCTAGCCTACTATAGATCCTCTTGCTACCCTTCTGAGCATTACACCAAGTGAACCAGACACCATTTCTTTCATGTTTCATACCCTCTAGAGGGTCAAGAATATTCAACTTTTTCTTCATCCTAAGCCAGAAATGCAACTCATTCCCTTTCCATTCCATATTGATGCCACCCTTTTTATCCTCCCTGTTCTCTATCATGTTAAAATCACCCCCTATCACCCAAGGGACTTCGAAGATTCTAGTTAACCACCTCCACAATTCACTTCTACCAAGATAGGCATTTGGAGCGTAAATTGAAAAAACACCAAACTTGGCATCACCCCTCTCAAAGGTGGCCCAAATAACCTTGTTGCAAGGAGAAACCCCTTAATTGGTTAGGTAGGGTCTCCATTTATTGTCCACCAAGATCGAAACACCCCCTTTACCTTTTTCATGCTTGGAATCCAAAGCCAAAGAGTCACCCTAGATGAACTTACATTGGTCTCAAGCAAGAACCCCATAGCCTTCAGCTCTTGCAGCAGAACAAAGTTTATTTTGCTCTAAATTAAAGAACCTTCTAACCACATACTTCCTGTCAGGGGACTCTAACCCCCTGACATTCCAAGAAGTGCAAATAACTATCATTACTACATTTAATGGTAGGGGTCTCTTTAGAATTATTAAAAATTTCAAAGAACTTAATTGTAGATTCTTCATTTTCAAGTCTCTTGGGAGAGGGAACAACCAATACTATGTTGGTTTTATTCCTCTTCCCTTTGATAATACTTGCACCATTCTTGCATATGGTGATGGTTCTACCTTTCTTCCTTCCTCTTTTCTTAGGCTCCGTAGGAGGGTGGGGGTAGGCTCCCCAACATAGGTTTTAGAACTTTCAAGGGCTATTTAAGGTTTCTTGGCATTGTCATCCCCATCCAAGGGGGGTTTCAATCCATCACACAGGCTGTCCCCAAAAGGCACAACAATGGAAGGGCCCAGTGTACTTTCAAGGGTCTCCTCACCACCAAGGTTCCCAACAGGGCATGCAAGGTCATGGGTTAGGCAGAGGCTAGATTCCATAATTTGGGGTGCATCAGTCTTATCTACAGACCATTTCTTGACCATGTCAATCAAGGAATCAAGGGATTCCTCCATCAGGGAAGATTCAAACCCATCATAATTGGTTGTGTAGGAATCCTTGCCCCCTCTAGAGATGCCTAGGATAGAGTCAACTTTGATTCCATCAAGGTTTAATTTTTTGGAACCACATCCCGCGGGATTATTGGATGAGTGATTAGACTCAAAATTGGAAATCTTAACCATGGAGGGATTTTCACTCTGTTTCTTGTTTTCACAATCAGTGTTAGAGATTATTGTTTCTTCATCCACCATAATTCCATTAATGTATGTTTTAATGACTTCAATTTTATTTTTATTTTTTTGCTTTAAGTTTTCACCTTTTTTCATTATGTTCTCAAGAGCCAACTATTGTGCATTTTTCCACCTAGTGCCTATCGGAGCATTGGAAAGGAAACCGTGAGAAGGATCCTATGGGGGGGAGGGTATACCATGGGAAGATGCATGCACACTATTTGATAGAGGGGAGAATAGATTGTGGGTATCGATGAGGGATGCATCATCGCAGAGAGGGTCAACAATGGATGGGGACAGAGAGATAGGGGCAAGACCCATAGGGGAAGAACCAATAGGGGAGGCTTCCGAGATGAGGGATGGCATGAAGCCCACACCAACAACCACCTCCTTCTCAACCGAAGAAGCCAATTTTTTGACACCACCATGTGGCTCAGAGACAAGGCAAGCACCGTCGCCTTAAATCAAGGGAAAATTCATTCTCAAATTCCCTTCTTTTTTGCAAAAATAACATGCACCAATTCCACCCAACACTTTGACTGGATAGACATGGAGCGTGCCTTCAATTTCAAGCCCAATATTCCTAGGTAGATTCACCCCTGGGTTGAGAGAAGCAAGAACCCTTGCGTTTAGGTCAGGTAACGTAACCTTGGGCCTGCCTACCTTGATCACATTTCCAAATGGCTCAACAATTTGTGGGACAAAGGACCAAAGATCCTAAGGAATATTCTTGATTAACAACCATCTAGGTCTAGAAAGGGCAAGGATTTCATTGCATTTGGCACCTAGTGACCAAGACAGAACCCTAAACACAACTTTTCCAATGCTCCAATAGGGCTATTTAAAGATCTTTGCTTGTATTTCATGGTTTTTGAAATAGATTAAAAAAAGGCCTTTTTGAATCATTCAACACAAGGAAATTTGCACATTTAAATTTTTATGCCACATAGAATTGAACTAGTTGTCTAAATATTTTCTCATGGGGAGATTCTCCTAATCGATGGCAGCTATGAAAATTGCGACTTCAGAGACCGTACCCCTCTCTTTGTGGATAAAATCAAGCATATCAGGGTTTGGAGCAATTACAATGGTATCTAGAGGAAGAAAACCTTGCGAGCTTCCATCAATACCAGAGACCTCTCCTTCACTTGCTAGATCAAAGACAAATTTTGTACTTTCGAGACACTTAGGGTGATCAAAGGCAACTACATCACGAAATGACTTGGGGTGATTAATGGTATTAACTACCCCAACATCCTTCACTAAAATTCTAGAGGAGTCGATGGGGGATGCACCCCCCTCCATGGCACCTTACACATGTGACAGGGCTTCAAACCAAAGAGGGATTTTAAAAAAAAAACCAGAGTGGAACAAACACAACCCACGAAAAAGCCAGGAAATAAAACCACAACACATCAAACAGAGAAGTCAAAAATGAGGACAACACAGAGGGATATGGAGGAGCCATACCTTCATGGGGAGGGTCGAGCCTCCCCCACCCTTGCACCAATGAAACCCTCGACTAGGCCCTTGGAAGCCACTCTACTTGCTCGCCTTTCCCTTAGTCCACAAATCAGAACTCAAATTTGTCATCCAATGCACTCTCTGCATAACGAGTATTTGAAGAAGGTGAGGTTGAAAATGTCAGTTGTTATAGATGCCATGGATCAGCAGAATATTCCATGGATAAACCTTTTTTATGAATTAAATAATAATTTAATTCAACATTCAAGATTTTATGATTAAATTAAATAATAAAGATTTATTTAATTAAATGAAGAAAAGGTCAAGGAATAATTAAATAATTTGAAATGATTATTTAATTATAGTTGAAAGTGTGATAAGAATTTATTAAATAATTTAAATTATTATTTAATATAAAATAGATTTAATGTGTGACGTAATTAAATAAATAATATTTATTTAATTAATAAAGAAAGAATAAAAGCAATAATGAATTAATTAAATAATTAACTTTATTTAATTATGAGAAATGAAGATGTAAGAATTATGCAGAAGTTAAGGGTCGTAGGCCTAGGATAAATTTTAGTGTCTACAACCCTATTTTCCTCTATTAATTAAATAATCTCGAATTGTTTAATTAATTCACTATAATCACCTAATTTAACTTTATTCCTTAGGTAGTTAATTAAATAAATATTAATTATTTAATTATGTCACTAACATACCTTATTCATCTAAATTACTTAAATTTGTATCATTAATAATTTAATTAATCTACTTTCCCTTCTTCAAATTTGAATAGTTAAATCATTTATTCAATTTTCCCAAAATCACTCAACATGGTCAATAAATAAATATACCTTTATTTATTAAAGTCAAAAACATCTTGCACATTCCTCTCAAACATTAATTAATTATTAAATTAATTAAATATCTTGATTGAATAAATCATGCCCACTAATTTCTCAATCTATTTTCCAATCCCACTAATTTCTCCAATCCCACAAAATTCTCAAACTAATTTTTTCAATCCCACGAATCATTCAATCTAATCCCATCAATTATCCAATCAATTCCCTTGATTGGATCAATCAAATGAGCTAACTAATCAATCTATTTCCTCTCAATGGTCAGTTCTCAACCATTAATCTTGATCTTTCATTGTTGTATCTTGATCGTTCATTTGAAAATAGAAAATCTATCAAACTACCTTCATCCATCTCATAAAAATCTAGAGAATTTGTAGAAAGGTCATGTCAAATTAACTATTGAAGCAAATTGAGAAAAAATATATCCTTACATTCTAGATCATCCTTTTATCAAGCTTTTGCAATCATGGAGGCTTTCTGTTGAATCAAGCAATCTAACATCCATCTTCAACACAAATACACTTAAACATGGGATGGTATGATTGCAGTTTCTAAATTCATTTTGTGTTTCATCTGTTTATGCTAACCTTGCTTGTTTGGATTCTTAACCTTTGTAATTACATTTCATGGGTAAGTGGGTCTTGTTATCTTGTTTTGAATTGATTTGAGTTCATTCATTGCTACTAATCTATTAATCCATATTCCTCTTACACATTTTGGCACACCCGATGGGACCTAAGTCCTTAACTCTAGCATTTTTGTTAAGTTTTATGAGAAGTTGTAGGTTCTAGGTCATTGATGTCTTTTGCAGGAATCACTTTTGTTAACTAGGACATTACTATCTTAAAATATAAATGTGAGCATCGCTATTTTTTTTCCGTAGTCATCCTAAATCTAGTTACTATCGACCTAAATTTGGCCACTTTTTTCAAAGAAGACCTCTATTGTCTTTTCTATCTTGGAGGTTTCTGAGTGTGTGTTTTTGGACTGTCATTCCAGAGCCACTATCCTAAATAGAACCGCTACTATACTATTGTCCTACCGCTATCATTTGAAAGATTTGTAGTCGTACTAAATACAAAGATGCTATTGCAAGTAATAGGGTCGCTATTGTATTCTTTTGTAGGTCTGTGTTAGTTTTGCAAACTTTCTTGGATTCACAAAGCATCTAACCCTAACTACTTGTTATTTTGTTTCGTGATATTTTCTAAAATTGTTGGTGCAAATCTTGTAGGTTAATGGCATATTTTTGTTTGAACAACTAATCGTTTGCTTGTAGGGTTGACAAACGGTCCAAAACTTTTAATTTTAAAACATTTGTATGAATGTTTTTAAAGTTTTCAAAATATTTATATTTGGTGCTTTAAAATGAATTCATCTATAAT
The DNA here is from genome assembly GCA_007115665.2 of Sequoiadendron giganteum. Taxonomy (NCBI): domain Eukaryota; kingdom Viridiplantae; phylum Streptophyta; class Pinopsida; order Cupressales; family Cupressaceae; genus Sequoiadendron; species Sequoiadendron giganteum. The sequence goes on along the minus strand of CM021108.1, from coordinate 272,015,215 downwards.
TGGTGCACTAAAATTGAAAAATACAACATGAACACTTGGATTTGGTGCATTAAAATTTATCTACAATCTTCACTTTCTCTTGGTGCACTAAAAATGGACAATACAACTTGAACACTTTGATTTGGCGCATTAAAGCTTGCCTGTAACAATCTTCACATATTATTTATGTGTCTAAAATTAAAAATTTCATTTAGTTTAAATCTGATTTCAATGACAAACAATTGGTTTATGATATTTTTTGTTTGAAAGACTCAAATATTTGAAGTTGGTTTTTTTAAAACATGAATTGTTATCTATAACACCTCATTTTTAGACTTAAAATCAAATTGTAATGAATTTTATACTGTCTCCACCTTCATTGGCAAGCCAAGTGTGTATCCTCTCCCCTTGTGTCTTTGGACGATCCTAGGTGACAAGAAACACTTTGGGCTCTTTGCCTTTTTTTACATCATTCCTTATAGATTAGGCCCGCCCATGAGACACATCCCAAAAGGAGAACTCAAAGGAAAATCAAAGCAGGTTTTCCCCTGAATCACTATATAAATAAGTTAAGGTGAAAGCCAAGATTTAATTGATGAGTACCTTGCTGACAATTTCATTCAAAAAGGGGAGGTACCCACTTGGTATATAACACCCATAGTAGGATTGGTTAAAGCCTTAAGTGGCTTGTTGGATGCTCGCATGGTGTCAAGTCCTTGAGCAGTGACTAAACACCTTATTGTAGTTACTTACCTTATTGATTGACCATGTAAATTGGCAACATTTTTAGTCCAAGGGATGTGTACTGCACCCTAAAAATTTTACTCACTATATGAACTCCCTTGAGATGAGACAAAAATCCTTAGCATAGAATAAGCTACTTGTAGCTTTCTTAGGAAAGGGTGATTTGGATTATCCTTCATGCCAGGAGGCCCCTATCTATTTTCTCTCATAAAGACTAAAGTGTATACATCCCTTTGGTTCCCCTTCCCTTGAGTTGAAGGAGATTCCAAGTTTTGGGCTTGAAAGTTTTACCATTGGCTTTGACCTTGGGGACAAAACTGCTTGAAATTTTTTTGATGTGTTATTACAAATGTAAATTAGGTTTATTTTGGCCTATCATCATCAAAACTTATGATTGGTTTATACACTTTGATTGGTGTGTTTTATCACTTGTTGTATCTCAAAAATATTATCTCAAACATCAGACCAAACAAACATCAAAAATTGCAATCTTATTAAAAAACTTCCATCAAAAAATTGGAAATTGTTGAAACAAAGTCACTACTATCAAGTTTTACTACTATTGTTCCCAAACATTACCATGGTCAACCTAGAATCGGCTTGCTATGGTTCATTTAACCACTATTGCTATCACTGGTTCATGGTAGTCCCTATCAAAACAAAGTTGCTTTTATAAATTTTGTCACAGTTTTCCTAAAACAAAATCGTTATTGTCCAAAAATCCTACTACTATCATTCTAGACAGAAGTTGCTATCATCCTACTTGATGTCATATCTTTGAACTTGTCATAAAATTCTTTCAAAACATTGGTCTAAAAAAGATATTTAATTATCAAAGAACATTATCCTCATTGGACCTGTCAATCACAATCCAACATTACCATCCTACACTTTGGAGTTGGTTTTACATAGGGTCCGTAACTACCATTTTTTGGACACAACATCAAAATCAACATTTACACCATAGTTTATCAATATCCTTCAACATCACCATCAGCAACCAAACATCAACCTAGTCTTGGACATGTATTGAATACAAGAAATCAAACCATTATCTTGCTATTGTTTTTAGAGAAACTTTTACTTGCAACCCCATAGCTAGTTCAAGTAAATAAAACACCATATCCTCTAAGACATAGAAAAATATTGATTTGAGTCTTGGGAACTTTTGTGTTCTAAACTAACATCAAATTAAAACATCAAACATCAAATAGCATAGTGTCATTTATCAAACAAAACCAAAAATTGGATCATCTCCTTATCATAGGGTTCAGTAGCAGAATCTTACCATCCAACATCAAACTTGATCATCCAACTATCCCAACATGAATCCATAACAAACAACCAAAAAAATTTGTCCAAAAGGTATACACACATCCCCTTTCTACAACATTTTATCAAACAAAATCTAAAAATAAAATGTCATTCAATTTCCATAAGTTGTCATCTCAAACTTACCAAGGTCTTTTGAGTTCATTTATGACTACAACAAGATCTCAACATAAAAAGAACATGGAATCTAACGAAATAATCTCTAGTGTACTTGTGAAGAAATTTTTGCCTTTATATATTTTTGTTTTTTCGCTTTATTTTTGTCCTCGAGGTGATCCACGTGCAAGAGGCTTTTATTTCTGACAAATGTGCAACTCACCACGTGGTGGTTGCACATGTCTCAATGATCGACCTCTCTGCAGTTGAAAGGCGGGCAACGTGTCAATATGGAAGACATTTTCTTACTTCCTCTTTTCACACAAATGAGATTATCCACCCTTCCATTATCATCAGCATCAACCATCTTGCATAGGTGAAAGGATGTGGATCAATGCGCTAATTCCTAAAAATTGGATGAGCGTATCTTTTCAAGGGTACTTCGTATGGCTAAGCAAATATTGATATAAGTAGTGTCACTACCCCCAAGACAACGAGATTATTTGAAGAAAAAGGCAGCAAAGGGAATGTACTAAATTCATTTCTGCAGAGTTTTTGGCATTCCCAAGGGATACAGATCCCCTACCCACACGTATCTCCTCATTGGCAGCATTTAATGGACCAGCAGTAATGACATAGCCTTAACTGCATGTACTTCTGGGGAAATTAATTGAATGAAAAGTAGATTTTTTATAAGGAAGCAAAGAGAAAGTAGTTTTTTGGGTAAAATTCTCTACAAATTTTGAAGCAATCATGGCAAAACCAAGAATTACTAGGAGAAGAGCCGAACCTACACCAAGATGGCCTATTTTTTCTAATATTTTTGGGTGAAAATCGTTTGCCAATGCCCTAGTGCCTGAGGATCAACCTTTAAAATTCTGTAAAATGGTGTCGATAAATAAGAGCATTAAAAGGGAAGCAGTGTGAGATGTCGCCGACAATATTTTCAACCCCAGGTTCGCAAGAAGCCCTAAAAATCTCAGAGAAGGAGCATTTCAAATAATGAAAGATCATGGTAAATCTGAGAGTTTCGCCTCTTGGCTCTGGAATTATGGGTTGCTACAGTTCATGATACCTATCGTACACCCGTGCCTAGAATTGGTGCATGCATGCACCAAAAGATTTGATGACGAAATCGAGACCATAACTTGTAACAGGATTAAGGTCGTAATCTCTACTCTAGCTATACAAGAGATTTTGTGTATCCCTTTCAACCGAAATAATGAGATGTTCATCGAAGAGGATTTGGAGACCTAATGGGAGGAATTGAATGAACAAGAGAGTTTCTATCATCATGAAATAGGGGAAAGACCAACCAAAGTCCGTTTTGTTTTTCCTTTGGAATTCAAGAAGTTCTCAGAGAGCACACAGGACCTTTTCTCAATGGTAGTCTGGGTTTTCAGTCTAGACAATGATGAGGAGGTTCACCCTTTTCAAATGGCCCAAGCTTTGTAACTGAAGCATGAGCGGAAGTAGAGGTATTTCAATTTTTTTGATGTAATAGCTACCAATATGTTGTTGTAGCTAAAAAATTACAAGGTTGAATCTAAATTCAGGTATTCTTCTTTCTTGGTCCATTTGATCCTGCATCAGAACTTCGGGTTTTTAGAAAGAAATTTGAATGTATCTAGGTTAGAAGAGGAGGGTTTAGTTCAACCAATTTTTGTATGGGCTTATGTCCTATCAAGGCAAAGTGGCTATTATTCGTTTGTACACATTTTTCTGAGACCAGTATTGCAAGAGTTGCTACCCCGGGCCAATGATCGTTTGTCTCCTGAGGTTTTTCTATGGATTAAAAACTCATCGAACCCAGTGGATTACTTCTTTGGGGAAGATTTTACATTTATAAGATATCATGGTTTTGTCAAAGAACCTTTTTCACTCCCTAGATTTGTGATGGATCCGGTTTTCGTGTTGCAGGCATACCGACAACACATATGGGAGGGGAAGGAACAAAACAAGGTTGTATCCGCTCCCCTCTGCATTGCAAATAGCAGGGTAGTACTACAGAAGCATAAATCACAAAATGAATTGACCAATTTTTTGGCAACTCTAGGCTTAGTCCTCATATGTGACAAATGGGACTATAATCCATCAAGGCAACTTCCCCTGAAGCATAAGACGTGGGAGTATGTGGAGTCTAAGAGAAACCCGACACAAGAGAGGTTAGATTTGTACATCAACTTGGCTCTCATACCGATGAAGAGGATGAAGTGGTTGAATTTCTATACACCACAAGCAAGATATTAGAGGGAGATTTTGATAGGCAAGACCTTAAGGAATCAGATGAAATGGCAAGGATTGTCGGACTGCAAAATGGTAGACTTCTGGAGGTTCCGACAAGAAATGGGAAACACTCACAAGAAGCTTGAGGATTTTCAGCCATATGATGAACAATTTGAAGAAATTTATGATAGGGATGATGATTCTGACAACAACAATCCAAAGTCCAACCATGAAATAATAGAGGAACAATTTCCCTACCATGTCCCCTGACCGTAGGAATCTGACAAGGGAAAGAGCTCTAAGTAGAAGAATTCATAGGTTATTTTTTCCACTAGTGTCTGAAGCAAGGGAAAGAGAACCCGACGGTCCCCAAGAGGATCAACCATGGAAATTGAAGGACAGGCTTTGATAGTATCATCCACAAAAGGATCTGAGCATTTGAGTTCGAGACATACAAAGTTACATCGAGTCCAAGATCTAGGCATATCTGATGCAACCATCAAAAACAAATAAGAAGTTGAATCCGCTCCTCACAATGTTTGGATAATTGTAATTCAGGTAATTCTTGCTCCCCCTCTTCTTCTAGCTTCTACATCTTTGATTAATCCTTTGCCTTTGCCTGTTGAAAAAAATCTTACACCTTTGGACCCTGAGTTATTAGTGCTAAATGAACCCCCTATTATTTTTAATCTATCAAGTGATGCGCCACCGCAAGCCGAACAAATAATATCTGCTCCAACTGCTGTTGACTCTTTAATCACCCTATCTAGGCCCCCCATAGAAGAAGCTGAGTCACCCATGCTACCTATTATCCTAGGTCCGTCCGCATTCGGACAAAAGTTGCATGCCTCATTTGTTACTCTTTTTACTCTAACTGGTACTTGTTGATGATGTTTTTTGCACAGCAACAACTCAGACAGAATATGATATCCTATCTCTCTTGAAAGGTAAATCTCTATGGGAAAAGAGATAACCCCAAGGTCTCTAATGTCAGGTCTTGACAATGCAACAAAACAACTCAATGATAAATGTGAAAATGCTGGTAATCACAATGGGACCTTACTACAAGCAAACACTGAACTTCAAATTTATCATATTTGAACAATGAATTGATACTTGGAATCTTGGATTGAACTTAGATAATAAATAAATAGCGAAAGATAAAGGTTTCAGAGATAATTCTAAGACTACTTCTAACCCTAAGATTGAAAATGCCAAAAGATAAAATTCTCAAAATGGACCGATCTCTCATAAACTACTTTATGTTTAACTCAGATGAATCTGCAATTTCACAGAAATAGTGTAATCTTCTAAGTTATTTAAAGATTTTCAAATCACAAACATTCATTCAAACAATTCTATTGCAATTGAGATGAACAAATCTTTATAACTGAACTAAGCACAATTTTGAGTCCAGGCTAACTTTGCAAAGTAGTTAATAGTCAACTAGTTGCAAAAAGTATGGACTAGAGATCACTGCAAACATTCCAAACATGAAACCCTAAGCATCACCAAACAATCTAGCTATAAACTTATATAAACAATTTGAAAGATAGAACAACAAGAACCATGCCAAATGAAACTCCATAAGATAGATACCAAATCACAATATCTCTCTTACATTAAGTCATCAAAAATAGCAACAACTCCAATCTTCTATTACACCACTTGCTTGAAATAAGCCCTAATTCACTCTAATATCAAATCCCTATTCTATCACTTGTCTATATTTCTATCTCTATTCTATCTTATATCTTTCAAATGAGGCAATATGCCCATTTTATAGAGAATCCCAAAGATAGGTTGGCCCAAAAATAAGAATTACAATAAAACATGCCACACAATAGGTCGGCCTCAAATATATTCAAACATAAACATGAAATGTGCCATTAGCACCAATTTCATCCAAATCAACCTAAGCATCAAAAGGGTCGGCCCAATGCATGTGGATAATGGGAAGCACAAATCTCAATGTAACCCTATATAGCTACTTCCCATCCTTGTCTTTAACTCGGTCTTCTTCACCATGCACGGCCAATAAAACTCTATCCAGCTCAGCAACAAGTGGCACAAGCAAAACCCCAATCCTTCTTTCAAGAGACTTGATGCCATCCCTTTCTTGCCTAACTGTACCATCCCAATCAGCTCCATTAGTTGAATATATGTCAATGACTGCAATATATGTTGCAGCATCATCTAGCTGATGCTCAGTGATTGGTCCTTCACTGATTGGAGAATACACATCTCTCCACCATTTCCTAAGTTACTCCAGGTTAATATGTTTCAGAGAAAATTTCTTCCTTCCTATCATGACCTCAAAGAATGAGATACACTTATCATGGATACCGGTCAAAGTGTCCTCAATCTTCCTTGCCTATTTATGGATCTTTCTCAAGGCCTTCTGCCTCATTTACAGGATTTCAAACCATTCCCAAGGTTTGGAAACCCTTGGAAAAGGAAGAATCCCACATTTTACCAGTTTATCTTCAGTGAATTCCATGATTTTTGTGGTTTTATGCAGTATAAGGTCAGTATCCTCCTTATCTTGAGCCAGTATAGTCTTTAACCAGTCCATCGATCTCATTGCATCTCCTGCAGTCGACAAAATTTCCTTAATAGCATTATCTCCTTTATTTTGGACACCCTGCAACCAAGCAACTATAGCATGTGTGGTGCCTTTCATCTTTTCCAGCTCGGAGATTGTCTCCTGAGGCAAGAAACCTGTAGCAGAGGAGGAAGAGCTAATAGCTTGCAATGGTTTCATCAACTCCTGCAAGTACTTCTTAAGTTTCTCATTCTCCCTCTCCAACTCATGCCTATTTTGCACAGCCTTCTTCAACCTACCCACAATCACAACACTAGAACCTTCATATTCCTCAATATCCTACTCCATAGAAGCATGCCCCAAGTCAACAATTTGCACATGATAATTTTGAGCAGTCACATTGTCTTTATCTTTATTTGGAGTAGGGGTAGCAATGTGGGCCACTTTGTTACCTGACCCATCTCTCTCAATCTGGGATACAACCCTAGCTTTCTTCTTAGTCTTTTCCTTTTCAACATTAGCCATAAGGACATCCCAATTAGGAGGAGCATCCTCCACTATTACCATTTTTCTCTTCAACTCTTTATCTAACCAATCTAGAATAGTAGACTCAATAGGCACTGTATTTTTCCTATCTTGCTCCTATTCCTACTTATCATCAATAGTATCCTTTTCAACACTTGGTACCTTAAGAATATCCATGATTGGATTCTCCTTATCCTGCAACTGTTCCTCCATAACAACATGCACCGGCAAAGGGACCTTAGTTGGCATCTCCTACTGTTGAGGAGATTTATTCAATTGCTCCCTCACAGGTGAGTCTGCATATGTTACCAAGGGGGATTGAATCACTTTATCAATTTTTGGCTCTGCACTATAGAGGTCTCCCTCCTAAAATTCTTCCTCGCCCAAGTCCTTAGGACTTTTATCCTTCTTTGGTTCTTCCTGTATGCTACCAGTATCGTGAGGAGTAGAGACACTCACTCGCTCAACAATGGGAACATTCCCTAGAAATTCTTCCTTTACTGCAGCATCCCTTGGGGAAGGAGTCCTTGACCTCCTCATGTACACTTGTGTTCTTTCCCCTGAGCTCTCCACCTCTACTAATGGTGGCTCAATCTCCTTATAAACTTTAGAAGCCTCCTTCGATTTATGTGATAGCTTTGTAAGCCTTCTCCTTTTTGTTAATGGAGGAGTAATCTCTATCTCCTCTTCCTCTTCTTTTTCCTTCTCAGCTTCTTTCCTTGAAGCATGCCTTCTCTTCTTAGCAACAAGTTTCCTATGTTTACTCACCTCTGCCACCTTCTCAACTTAAACATCCCTTACCTGGATTTTGAAAGAAGAATCCACCTTTTCTTTGCCCTTAGGATCTGGTTCAAGTGACTCCTCAGAAGTAGAGTGAGACTCTAAGTCTCCCATCAAATCATAAGTACACGGGACACCTTCCCCTTCCAACTCTAGCATCTTGTGCTTCAACCACATCTTGGTGTATTTGTTCATCGGGGTCATGATTTGATCCAACTCAGTCTTTTCTTCCTCTAACCAGTCAACTTCTCCAACTGGCTTATCTTTCACTACCTCATAGGCATGACCCTAGATTACATGTCCATCCTCTTCCACCTGGTTAGGGATGGCCTTCACATTGTATAATCTTACCAAGTCTACTGGCAACCTGGAGAATTTCTTCTTCCTCACCTCAAATTCATCAGCAAGGTTAACCCAATAATCCTCAATATTAGCCTTATGGCTATATTCCCTACTGGCCTTCTTCTGGGCCTCAGTAGTGATGTCAAACCTTGCTCTCTTGGAATGGAAAGAGAGACCAAAAGTACTCATCTCCTCCTTGGAAGCATGAGTAGACTAGATAGAAGGACAAACCTCACCCATTCCTATCTTCAAGGGAAAGTCATTCCCAAAACCTATTTTATGCATTTCCCCCTTCACAACATTGTCGAAGTCACAAATATTTCTAGTGACTTCCAACAATATGATATGATCAGTAGGGTACCTCGGGAGTCTATAGGGAGCCCTTTAACAACCATCAATTCTAATGTATGAGAAAGTTGGGAACTGGATAAACCATGCCCCATATCTCTTTATCAATTCCTTAGCCTTATCAGAAATTCTCATATGTTATGCACCTTGGAGCAATCTAGTGATGTACATTGTAAAAGCATCATTTTATCTTCTATAGCTTCCTCCAGATAGGTGTAACTATGGATATACCTCATATATTTCATCTTGTCCAAAGGTACCCCTAGTGCTTAACCCCTTGTATGGGTGAAGTCTTGCCAATGAATACACTAGGTAGGAGGTCATGGTGAAAGTATTGGTTTGCAAGACATTGCATAACTGCTCATGAATCACTGCACTTATAACACCTACCCAGTGATAGTCAATTCCTTGCTCCATTCTAGCAATAACATTAAACATCCAAGTCTCGAACACACCTACACCCTTCAACCCTACCAGTTTGCTCAGAAGAGTAATAACATTGTAGTATTCCCTCTTAAACTTGAGCCTGAATAGTTGCTTTGGCAGCTTGGAGAAATGGGACATAGGCTTCTCCAACCAAGAGTTAATCACTTGCTAAGACTTAACTATATTTTCCTCATAAAACTTCCTAGCACCATCCCTATCAAAGGCCACCACATGTGAGCTTTCAGGCATATCAAAAGTTGCAGCAATGGATACAGGGCTAAAGCCTACCAGAATCCTTCCTTGAGGACCAATTATTCTTTGTGTCCCCCTATCATAATTCTTGGCACATTCGAGCACTAGCTCATAACACTACACCATGGAGGGGAATCTTGCTACATGGGCCAATCTAGAGTCCACCATTCTTCTGGACAACAAAGAAGGGATTTGTATTGACATCTTAGCCTTAAACTCTTCATAGTCCCACATCCCCACATTAGTATCAGTGATTCCTAGCCAAATAGAGGTCAACTTACTCTCAAGAATCCTGCTCTTTATTTCCATTTTTACCTTCTCTACATCAGAGATGGCAAAAGTCTCTACACCTGGATCCGTTGCCTTCCCTTTGCCTCAACCAGCAACATCCTATCTTGATCCTTCCTGCAAACAAATAAAGATGGCCACAATCAGATCCAAAAGAAACAACAAGTGCAAGTATTCAATACCTCAAAGTTCGGGTTTTAGCCCCCTGCACAGATTCCATACTAGAGAGGATTTCCAGGAAAATCCAGAGCGGGCGCATTCCAGTGAACCAAGAACAAACCCTCATAATATTACTCAAATTCATAAATTCAATCAAGGGATAACCTTATAAATACTTAGCATAAGTTCATTTGATCATTCAGATACATCATTAATAAAAAAATTCCTCCTAACCATCATATTCAACATTTTCACAAGAATCTCGGAAGAATCCGCCAGAGACTGATTTTCTCAAAAAATGGTAATAGTTATAATTAATTCAAGAAAATGAAGAAGACACGGAACATCTGGGAAAATCATGAGGAAATGTATTTTAGCGAGTCAAATAAATTATCATTTAAAGCACGAATCCGAAAAAATGACCCAACTACGAACACCAGGAAAACCCAGAGGAAGTAGATTTCCGTGAGGCAAACAAAAGTCTGGTTTAAGTGGCAAAAGAGAAAAAATGAGAAAATCCAGGGAAATCCAGGGGAAGTGGAATTCCGTGAGGACACCGAAAAACCGAACCCATCCACGTTTTCCTCTTTTACCAAAATGATTCAAACAACCCGGATCTAAGGCCTGGACCTCAACAATGACTTAACCTAGACCTCCAATGGATCAAATACGAATTTAAAACACTCCTCACAACAGTTCGAGAAGGATTGGCTATGCCCTAGGTCAAGAACCCTATAACATACACCATGAAAGTGCAGAGAACTAAGAATGACTTTCTCACACACTAAGATGGGAAGTTTAAAACCAATGCAAGCAAACACCCAAAAGAATAGAAGTACCAGACCCAAAAAATAAACATCCAATGATCAATCGAGGACTAGTAAAACAATGAAAACTAGAAATGCTTGGTCATGGCACGTATACCCAAAGAAAAATGAGGCAATGAAAGACCAGAAAGAAAATGAAACAAAGTAATTGAACCAGGAGAGGAAGAGAACATATCTACCTACGATGAGAGCAAAAAGAGTCGAAACTGGTGATGCCAACAAACAACCCTCAAACACGAGCAAGATATGAGCAATGCACACAGAATTCAAAAGCAACAATTGAAAAAGGATGATCCAGCAATACACCACAAGCTCCAAGATTCAAAACTCGAATGATAAGAAAATGCACAAACTCAAAATGATCAATTACTTCCCTAAAATCAATATATCATTACCCCAAAATTCCACACAAACACCATTAATGCAGTCAAGAAGACAACCATGACCACAAAAAACTAGAGATCTGACAGGGTAATGAACTTTAGAGAAATCCAGACACGATGGATTCCCCAGATCTGGGTCGAAAGGTAGTCACTCCCAGACTCTGAAAGAAAATCGGGAGAATCTAGAGGGAGCGGATTTTCCTGAAAATAGTGAAAACTTCAGAATGTAGTCAAAACTCGAGATCTTCAATAAAATTCATAAGTGTGCCACTTCAATTGGAAAGATTAAAATCAAAGAACAAGCCAAAAGCAAGCAAAACACCCAAGAAAGAAGGGCTAGGACACCAAAAAGTGAAAAAAAGAGTGTCCCCACTTTTAGTGGGGCACGTGTGCAAAAACTACACAATAGTACCCTACGTCCCCAATCCCAATTTGGCATCCCACCATTCTCCTCCCCACATTCCCATAGACCTGAAGTGTCCCCTTATGTCACTCTATTTAATCTTCCACTTGGTGCTTCTATGGCAGCACAGAGTATTCATACCCCACAGACTCTTCAGAAGCATTTCAATGCCACTAGGCAGGCCTAACAAAATAGAAAGCATAAAATAAGAGAGAAGAATGTTGAGCTTCTAGCCTCTAAGAAGATCCAGACATCTTTTAATGAAGAGAGGAATTCTCTATGGATCACTAGCATAAAGCCACTCACTGCAAGACCTGAAGGACAAATGCAGATGGAGGATTATGACATTCAGGGAGTAGGTCTGGATTTGAATGAAATCCTTCAGTGTGACAAGGTAGATCTGGCGAAGATCACTCAAAATGTGGTGTACAAAGATTATGAGTGGCTAGATCATAGGTTAAGAAAGCATGAGGGTGAGCTGGAAAAAGAAAAAGAAACAATGAACTATTTGCAATCCAAGCTCAGAGCCCAAAATGAAGAAATTACCCACATATTGTAGGTACAAGACCAACAAAATGAAGTAGCAGGATCTCTTGTGACACTCCAAGATGAGTGTATCCAGCTTTACACTGAGATTGATAGATTGAGGGGTGAACTTGCAACTGAGCGCCAATCTATTTCAGCACACCAGCGTGTTTGGGAAGGTAAAAAGAAGGAGTTTGACAACATCGGAGCTCAGGCTTCCAATGAGATGCAAAAGGCCTAACAGGAGATCGAAAAGTTAAAAGGTGATAAATAGGAAGTCGAGGATGCTTTACATGCTTGGATTCAGGAAACCCAAAATTTGGTTTCAGAGCTGGGAGAATCCCTCAACAAGAGAGATTAACTAGAGAAGAGATTGAAAGCAAAGGAGGCTTAGGTACAAGAGGAGTTAGTTGCTGCACATAAATCTACAAACCTTCCTATAAAGAAAAAGTTGGAATCCACCTACTAGGAGTGAATCATTGTTTCACTCACTGTCCTGATGATGGCCTTACAATTCTTGAGGGATGCCCAAGAAATAAGTGAAAGGGTTGGCCCACTAGCCAATCAAACTCTTCAAGAATAAGCTCCCTGATTGGCCGAGTCCCACAATTTTATTTCTAAGCTCTGTGTGGCAACAGATGATGCACCGAGAAGTGTAAGTATTATGGATTGAAGGGCTACCTCTAGTAAAGCAAGTGAATTTTCCTACTATCATAAGGTGGCATCCAAAATGAAGAATAGTCAGGTGATTTTGAATAAGAGGGTTGATGAAATCAAGAAAGATTTTGGGATCTTATATAGTTATGGGTTGCCTTCTTTCTTGTCAGCAGATGGAAAGGTATTGTCAGTCAAAAAAATTACAAAAGAAGTCAGAAACAAGGTTCGGACTTCTGCAGATCTTCCAGGACCAAGTTTAGCACCAACAACGAATGATATTGAGAATGAGGTTCTCCAAGTTTCACGTCTTTACTATCACTTGGGGGCCATTTTGGCGAGATGGAGATTTGTTTCTTTTAAGGAGTTCTTCGAGCTAGATCAAGCATATAAGGCATTCAATAGCCTTGACTGACCGACCAAGGTAGAATGGGAAATGTTACATTCTTCCTTTCTTAAACTTCAAGAATAACCAGAGGTCTGGGTTAGCGCCTTCGCAAGCGAAGGCCCCCTGTGAGTCACCAGAATTGTGAAGCAATTTTTGCGTTTATATATTTTTGTTTTTCAGCTTTATTTTTGTCCTGGGGTTGATCCGCGTGCAAGAGAATTTCATTTCTGAAAAATGTGCAACTCACCATGTGATGGTTGCACGTGTCTCAATGATCGACCTCTCTATAGTCAAAATTTGGGCCATGTGTCAATATGGCAGACGTTTTCTTGCTTCCTCTTTTCATACAGATGAGATTATCCACCCTTTCAACACATCATCTTGTCACACCATGTAGCTGTAGAAAGGGAATGCTTGACTAAGAGTCCATCGAGATGCGTTGTACCTTTTCTCAGTAAAAGGATACGATTCAGTGCCACCAAAGCCACTAGGGGTGACCAATAGGGTTTTTCCAGACTGTCTTCTAGGAATAGAGCGATTACAAGGGTTAATCCTATTAAAATATCTAAATGACATAAATGTGGTAGCTGAAAGTTGATGAGTAGGATTTTGATGACCTAATAAGATCTAAAATCGGATTTCCAAGATATCAATTTTGGACATCTGGCAGTCATTAACTCTAGAGGAGGTTGGCATGTTCTTTTCTAGCTGGCTATATATTGACATGGGCAGCATGGAGCAAGGGTTCCAAAAAAAATCCCATTGGAAATTTATTCCTTAGTTTTCTTAGTTAATAGAAATACTTCTTTTGAAATTTCATGGAGCACTGCTTCACTCTGGCATGTTATATCTATTTTATGATCAAACTATTATCGGATTGGAATCTGATCTTTGTTTTAAAGTTCATCTAAATCTGAAATGTGAGTTATTCTAAGGAAATATTTGGAACTGTGCATGATATGGTCTTTATTAGTATTTCTTTCTTTATATCTTCATCTAGAATAAAACACTGTGTCTTGATTGATCATAATAGTTTTGGTTGTCAGATTTCCATTTTTTTTGTGTGTATGACTTAATCTTAATCTTTAGAGATTGGACTATGTCATTAGACTTCTTCATTTTCTTTGTAAGGTTATCATTTTCTCATGATATGCTATATTAAGAGGGAGGGTTTCTATCTCTTTTGAATGTTTTCTATTAAATATGGAACTTCTATGCTTGATTTGGATCTTAATACACATTTCTTGAGGGTTGATTGAATGACTGCATATGTGCTTTTACCGAGCCTCTGTTGTTCATTCTCCTCCTGATAATGAGGGGAAGTGGTGTTCTATGTCTCTTATATGACTCATAAAGGAAAGCTTGTGATTTTGAAATGTTGTAAAAGCATTGGCGCATCGTCATTTTTCAAGTTTTACTATTTACATTTCCTTTTCCCTTTTCCCAAACTCGAAGAAGAGATGACTTTCTATAAAAATCTCAGAGGTATTCAGTGAGAAGCATATTGTCCCCCACTCACTGAATTTCCCATAAGACTGTCGGAGAGGTGCAAGCCTTTATGATCAATAGTACCAAACACCAATATCACCAATGAGGAATCTCAACCATGGGGTTATGATTGTACAACATACTCAACTCCTCTAACATAAACAATGCTCAAAGCACAACCAAATCAACCACCTAGTAATGATGACATATGCCTTAAACATCAAGATAGATTTGCTAGGCAATAATATCAACCTAGTCCTATAGTCATGATCATATAGGAGTATGATAGTGATGAATAAATAATCGATGAAGTAATTTTAGAGCACTCCCAAGATCCTAAAATGAAGAATCTAATGGAAAAAATGATTTGGAAAGATCCAAATAGATATTTCCTCAAACTAGCATAGAGTGGTCCCAAGCTACCTACAGACTTCAGTGTTGAAATTCTTAAGGATCCAAATCTCATTCCTTTGGGAGACCAATTAGTGGTGAGATAAATACCCAAAGTAATGGTATATCCTAAGATACCACCATTGTTCTCAAATGCATGTATCAATGACCAATATTTTCCCTAAAATGTGGAGAATCCATTGTATAGACATCCATCCCAAATTGAACAAGTTGTGGTAGCTCAACATACTCAATAAAATCTGAAACTATTGACAAATCAAAGTATTCCACCATATAATGTTAACACTAATACAATGAGAGCCAACATAAATGGGAAATCTTGGAACACCCAACAACAATTTCCTAGTGATAATATGCAAAAGATGGGATACCCTCCAACAAGGTAGTTCAACCCTTTGCAACCACAACTACATGTTAACAACCCACCTCAAGGTCAACACATATATCAACAAACACCACAAAATCAAATAATATACCAAGGAAATATTCAAAATCAAACTGAATACATGCATCAACACCAATACTATGACCTAACATGAAAAATTAATATGGATCATCATCTATCCAAAATCCTCAACATCAAACGTGTGTTTCAACACCACCAAATGTTAATACCCAACATCATGTTTATTTTCAACCACAACAAAACAAACACCTACAAAATCAAGCACCCAATCATCCACAACATAACACTGGTACACAACAACCTCCATCACAATACCAAACCTACACACCTCAATGACAACACAACATACCTCAACGACAACACAATGTACCTCAACAACAACACAACGTACCTCAACAAAAACACAACATACCTCAACAACAACACATCGTACCTCAACAACAACACATCATACCTCAAAAACAATATAGCATATTTTTTATGCCTAAAATTGCTAGGAAAATAGCCTTATGGGAAACTCAGTTAATGGGGGTACTAATTGTGCTAAACTGAGTAACCTCTGAGATTTTTAAAGAAACTGGCTCTTCTTGTAATTGGGGTTTTGGAAAGGTAAAAGGAAGCAAATATAAAATAAAAACTAATATAAGGTGATGCACCAAGATTTAAATATTTAGGCACGGGAAACCTTCCTTTTGGATAAGGTTTGAGGTCCTGTTCAACAATCTGCTATGTTTGAGAATAATAGAAAAACAAAGATGAAAACCTTAAGCAGTTAATCAAATGACATAGTATAACTTTCGCATACATCTACTAATCAAGAAGAGTTGGAGACATGATTTAAGCAGTAAATTTCTATTCAAATAATAAAAGTTGTAGATAAAATACTTAATACAACAAGTAGCACAATATCATGTCTTATATTGACTAAGAAATAAAGAGGCTGAACAATGGGCACAATCTGTAAATCTCAATAAAATAATCATAAAAAATTATAAAGGCTTAGAGATTTTTAGTCTCTTTTCTATAATTTTTGAACCTTGAACTCAAAGAGCAAGAGGAGTATATATAGACCGCCCACCACCATCAAGCTAGTAACTAAAAATATTCCCAGATACAAGTAATGATACCCATTTCCCAGATTCCACAGTAACAAAAAGAGAAGCAAGGGAAGAATCCCCTTCAATGAGCACATACAGGGCACATGGAGAAAGCCCGCAAGGGAAAAAAAAAGGGGGGTGGTGATACTCAAACATACAAGGTGTGGGTCGAGGGTTATGTAAAATATTCAATATTAACCCAAAGGGAGCTCTAATTATTTTTCAATCCACGGCTTTTAGCGACTCCTGGGGGCATTTTGCCTATGGAATGGGAACCCAAAATTTTTGGTTCATAGACCAGAGCCTTATCCATGGGGCAATGGAGTTATAGCTTTGAGAGTGCGGTATCCAGAGGTAGCCATTCGACCTCTAAAGGCATTGATGTGGCACACAAATTGTCATGTGCCTCATTTAGATTGATAACTTATTTGAAGGGAAGCTCCCACAAGATCCATGTCTTAGACTCGAGTTGAAAAAGGAGACGTGCGATCTAATAGGTGGCACCTTAGATGTCTGCCATTGTGGGAGGTTGATTGAAACTTTGAAAGGTAGATATGTCTTGTTGCTTCTCCTTGATCCTTACTGCAATGTGTTCTATCATGGCTACTAAGTCATTGGAGAGAAAGGGTGAGGATAGGCCCATTTGAGTCAACTGGGAAAATTGCATTTGCATTTTGTTCATAGTCCAACTCAATGTTGCTTGGAAGTTTCTAGCATAGGAGATAGCCACATGACAATAGATGAATTCACTCGCTTTCTTTGTAGCTGACTTTTGATTTTCAATCCCCATGGAGATGAAGTCCACATTCACTACCATGTACAACTTGTTAAGTAACCTCTCTGCCTCGGGCACCCTTTCCACAATTAACTTGGGAACCTACTCCATTGTTCCACGCAACTCCTTGTATAAACCCAGAACGTCAACCATGAATTGGAGTGTCGGTTGAAGGGTCAAACAAGATGCCTTGACCTTCTCCCAATAGGAGATATATAGCTACTAGGACACCAAAATGAAACCTGACTAAGGATTAAGCAGTTGGGGAGGATCTTTCAAGAGACCAATCTCTACTTCCTTTGACCCAATAACTTGCATTGGCTCCTCAATCTTTTTTCCTGCTGCAGAGAGTTGTTCTTGCAGAGTTTTTAACTTAGCATCCTTTCTTTGTAATAACTCTTCAGCTTGGCATTGATTTGTGGACTCTTTTTCAAAGAGAAATTTAGCTCCCAAAATTAATTTTCAAGTTGATTTTTCTTTCCCTAGAGCTCCTCCTCTTTTTGTTGTATTTCCCACTCTGTCTGAATCAACCGGCCCATGAGCTCCTTATTTTTTTGTTGTAGTTCAGTAACCCGATTGGGATCTTCGGACTAGAACTTTGCGAGCTCCTCCAAAAAATTTCCCTCTTCTGCCAACACCTGTTGGGATATGCATTCAATTTTGATATCCCTCACCTTCTCCTTTTTCTATAGGACTTCCATTCTTTCCTTGATGTTCTTGAGCTCTTCCTCCCGCTTCATAGCTGGTGACTATGCTTCAAAAATTCAGTATTAACCACCCACTGAGTCTCCTCAGTCAGCTCAACTTTGTCTTGCAGTCATGTTGTGTGCAGATTGATCTTCATAGCATGGATGGTATGATCCTCAGGTTACATTTCCCACTGAGGTTTGGTAGTATTCGGAGTCATGGTTGAAAATTGCAGCAACCCTTGAACTTCATTAAACAAGGCCTACACACGTGGCTCGACTAGCCTTGCTAGATCTTTCTCTTTTATTTTCTAATCTTTGATAGGCCATGCTACCTTTATCCGGTTTCCTTGATCAATGAATTATGTTGGTGACCTAATCAGTTCACCAGCAAAGGGTGCACCAAGAGGAAGAGAGAAGGGGAAGGAAATCATTGCAGTCTCAGAGGAAGGTTTCTTTGGCAAAGAGACCATCAATGGGGAGAATGAGGGAATGTTATACTAGGGTCTAGCTTCGAATGTGGTAGGATGCCATATATGGAGTGGCGGTGGAATCGAAGATGTAGAGGATGCCATCTACTAATTAGTCTGAATTGGAGCCAATGTGGTGGGAGCAAAAGTACTTGAAACAATGGATTGAGGTTGGGATCTGATTAATGGTGGAATGGATCATGGGGGAGTAAAAGGACTCCATCTAACTTGGGAGAATTGGGAGAAACCTCCTACGGGGGTAGAAGCAGAAAAAGAAAGGCTAGAACTTGAGGTGGTGGGAGACACAGAGGTTGCAAGGGAAGCAAAATATTGTGAAGCAAGAAGAGAAGGGGATAAAGACACCTGATTTTTCACAGAGATCAATCCTTGGCTCGTTGCAAGTGCTTGTGAGCTTTCCCCAGGAGCCTCATTTGTGTGCAGTTTCTTCATGGGTGGAGAATCATCCACCCTTATGACGTCCTCAGTTTGTTAGACTATCCTAGGTTTCTTCATGGTCTATGTATGTTGTAGCGAAGCCTCTAAATGAGGGGCAACTAGTTGTGTGTTCCATGGGGCTTTGTTGGGCTGCTTTGATTCTTTTCTAGTTCTTTGCATTGAAGCTTTCTTAGCCTCTTTTCCTTTGCTTACTGTAGTTTCCTCCTCCATATTTGCTTTCTCATCTCCGCTTGCATTGGTATCATCATGTGCAAGGTTCTAGAGATTTTTGAATTTTTTAGCCATGCCTATCACCTCAAAAGTGGCATCGAGGTTTTGGGTCTCTAGATGATAAATCCAAAAATGTGCAATATTTTCTTCACCCCATTGCCATTGATTGACAATTTGGTTATGAAAGGTAGCCCCAATTTTACGTTTGTCACTAGGCTTGGCCAAGGGAAAATAGAAGGAGAGCCATGGAAGCCTCTTATCATTAGTAGGAATAAAGGCCAGGTCCACAAATAGATATTCTCGATTGCTCAACTGCAGATTCTATCGAGCCTCCCAGTAAGGCCGAGAGTTGTGAGTCACTTTAACATTCAATTCCGCCAAGTCATTATTAGGATTATAATTCCATTTGTCATAGATTAATACTAGACCTAGATGAGCTAGCTTTGCCTCTATCAAAATATGTTTATGCTTCTTTAACATTATCATCGGGCCAAAGTTTAAAGGACATCTGAAAAAACCTTTCTGCTTCTTTCCCCTGCATAAGCTGACGTCAATGATCGATAGTTGCTGAAAAACCTCAAGGGATAAAACATGGTCTATGGCGCATATCAAGAGCCAAAATGGTTCCTCGGTGAAACCATGCAACCTAAAAAATGAGAAATACTCTCCTAGGAACCAATCACAAGGATTAAACTATTGCATCCATCCCATCTGCTTAGTGGAAAAATGATAAACCTCACCCTCTTTACTAAAATATCACAAAATTGGAGCCAAGAAAAACTCAAAGAATGCATAGTAATCATGAGTTATGGAAAGGAGGGGAGTCCATGCATAAAATGAATTTCTTATCCCATTTTTCTCAAACATAACCAAACCCAAACGGTTCCTAAAGAAATCAAGATTTTGGTGCAAGAACATGTGGGCAAGGAGAGAAGAAAACTTGAACCTACATTGTATCTTGTATTCTTTTAATTGGCTCATCATTTCCCGAACAATGACTTCAACGAAGTTATACCAGAATAGTGAGTGTTGTCTTTTCAACTGGAAACCCAGACCCATTTGAAACTTCTTAACATATTTATCATTGTCCATGCCGCAAATGAAATCCATCATAGAGAAGGCTCCCTGCAAGTCTGCGTTGAAAGCATTGAGCATAGTTGGAAACTATGGCGGCCTTGTTGCCTCTTCCTTGGCTCTTTTTATTTCCTGGTTATAAAAGTCCAAAGCAAATTTTCTAGTCCTCCAGAAGGTTTTTCGTGTTTTCTACAGTGAACATCTCCATGCCTTCTTCTCTAGAGCTCCTTCTGATAAGAATGCATCACATATTCCTAATTGCATCCACGCTGAGCACAATCTTAAATTTATGGCCTTCAATGGCATCAATATTTGGGTTAAAATGTTGAGTGTCTGCATGGACTAGTTCTAGGAAATGGTGTACCAAGGGTACCATATACTATGGGAGACCAAAAAACCATAGCTTTTGCACAAAAGAAACCTGGCTATTAATCCTTTTCATCCTTTTGCAGACCACTTCTCTAAGACTCTTAGGGTTAGTTTTAAGGATGGGACCATGAATTTTAGCCCATTCCTCCATTATTAGGGTTTTTTCCTTGTGATCAGACTTCTTCTCTGCAAAATCTCAAGTGCGAGGCCACCTCAAATTTTCATGAAATCCTAGAAAGATGTAAGAGACAACATCAAAAAAATTGGACATTGGTGCTACCAAAATGGCATCCATCAAGCTCTAGACCACCTCTCCTTGTGCTTCTGTTTGAGGATTCTAGGCCATTTTCAGGACTGTGAATTTTTTTTAACACTAAAAATTTTGCAACTCAATTAGGTTCTTCCTAGAAAACTGTGTACTCAAAATCTCTTGCAATGAAATGCACATTCAAGACTCCTTAGTGCTATTTTTTTGTATGCAACACTTTCCATTCTTGACTAGAGTTTATAGACAATTGTTGTCTTTCTTGCAATAAATCCGGCATGTACCGTCAACTCTTTTTGTGTGTGCAAAATGAATTCCCACTCCTTTGAAAAGACAATCATTTATTATTACAACTAAATTTCATGTCTTAGGGTACCATCCCTTGGGAAATTGAGCCACAAATTGAAGAGATACAGACTTTTTTGCATTCTTTTGCACTTAATAACTTTGGAAAAAGTTATTAAGCAAGGGGCATCATAATTACTCAAAAAGATTTGAGTTCATCCTTTGAGACTAAGAAACATCCACAGCCTAACACTTAGCACTTGGTCGTGTAGACCATGACCTGCACCTGCCACCAGCTTAAGCTGATTAATTACCTCTTCCTAATTTGTACGCAACAATTTGTACACAACAACTACAACTTGGTGGGGATTTTGAGATTGCAACCCTGGGGAAATTCTTGAGTTTTCTCTTGATCATCCTCATGCTTATCACATGCATGTACCCAGATAGGTCTATAAATATACTTGATATAAATAGAGATTATACTGGTAATTGGGTTTTTTTGATAAGAGCAATGGATGGTCCTATTAGGCTTACTAGTAATAAGTCACAGGTAGCTTTCCTAGGTGAGATATCTAGCCAATGGTTAAAGTGGATGACTAAGAACAAGCATTCCCTAGCAATTATTGCAATAAAATGGGTTCTAGGGAGGGATTTCCTAGAGTATGAGGATAAGTACAATGTAAATACCAACATTTTCTCTCATTTTGTTGCATTCTTTCTCAACATTTAGATACTGAAGTGGATGATATTGAGACTCGTCAAGGAGATTTTCCCAAAGCACTACCTCAGAGGCCTTGGGAAGGTTGTGACTAATGTGGTGTATGGCCTTGGTCTCCCTAGAGCCAGTGATCTCCATTGACATATTGAAGAAGACGAATGTGGTGCCCTAGGTGCCATTCTTGAGCGGGTTTCGCCTTATGATGATTGGAGACCATCGTCAAAGACTTTATCATGCTTGCGACTTCCTCCTATGATGCTACAATGTATTACTCTTTTATGACGTGGATTGGTACACCGACCTCAAAAATCTGGTGTTCCCACCTTCAATTGTCATTGTTGTCATGGATGCTCCTAATGTTGTTGTTGCTCCTGATGTGCCTACTAATGCAATTCCCAAAATTCCTATTGCAACTGATGGTGATGCTTCTCCAGTTGAAGAATAAATTCCCATCTCTTTCTTTTTGTATATATGCCTCAAAAGGCGGTTAATATACATACTTGAAAAGTATGGCCAGAGAGCCATTTTTGAATTGTAATACCTCAAAGTATATGAATATAAAGCTCTTTTTTCTTAATTTTTTGTCTCTTTTTCACTTCATTTCTTTTTGTAACATGGGTTCCATACCAAAGCTCAAGCCAAACAAAACATAAAGGAAATATTTACATAATTACATATTTACATAGGTAAAATGACTAATGAAGCTAATTGAACAATTTGAGGTGAATTTCACTGACTAGAATTACCAATTCTTCTTTTTCCATATTTTTCAATTCAAATACGTTATGTTGCTTGCATTGAATAATCTGAAAAGGGCCTTCCCACAAACTATCACATTTCCCATGTTGGCTAGGCTTTACGACTCTCTTGTTGAACTTTAGCACTAAGTCTTCGCACTTAAGATTCTATTCAAAGGTCTTTTGTCAAACCAGTTCCTAACTACCTATTGGCGATTGTTCATGGTCTTCATAGCTTTTCCTCTTTTCTCTTGCACCTCCAATAGCTTGGCTAACCAGACCTCCATGGATCCATTTTTCTTCCAATTCTAAAGACTTAAACAGTTGTATTACAGTTTGTGGCCTTTGCTTCTAGCAGATAGGCTCTACACCTTCCATCAGCTCTATAGTATGCTGGATGATTTCAGGATCATATACCTTAAGGTCATCACATGACCAGGCTGCTACTCCTCCCTGTCTTTCACAAAAATGGATGATTTGTTCTTTATCATGTTATGGAAAACCTATCTCGACCTTAAGATTCATTCCATCTCTGACTTAGAGTTCTGCATAATCACTTTTATCTTCTATGAACCTCCTCTTGTCATTCCTAGCATCGTCACAATTGAATAGGTTTTTGAGAGTGACAAGTCCCTTTGGAATCTTGTTAAACTTGAGCCTAATATTTTACCCTTCATAGGCCTCTACTATCTTCAGTTGGAGTTGGTCAATGAATTCTCTTGAATGCTAGATGAATGAGCCAGTGTGATCATCATTTTTGAACATTCATCAGCTTTGGTGATTATCTAGAATTGTAGGTCAGACGATTACCTACATAGAGTACATGTTGTCAATCAACTCAGAAGTAGGGTTGAATTTGGATCCAATTGTTGCCATGTGATCTGCAACTGCATTCTGCTCTCTAAGCACCGCCTGAATATTGAAAGATTCAAAAATTTCAATTAGGTCCCAGACCCTATGTCTATAAAATCTCATGTGGACATTATTCATTGTGGAGACTCCCCAAACTTGATTTACTATTAACTCAGAGTCTTCAAACACCATAATTTTTTTAACACCCATCTGCTCTACGAGGTTTAAACCTCGCACTAGACCCTCATATTCAGCTTCATTGTTTGAATAGGAAATGTGAAAGTGAAAAGACCTAACTATTTTTTCATTAGATGGGGATGTCAAATATATCTTGACTCCTATATTGACTTTACATCTTGCTCCATCAAAATGCATCGTCCATAACCCTGAGGCTTCACTGCCCTCA
Organism: Sequoiadendron giganteum; assembly: GCA_007115665.2. Lineage (NCBI taxonomy): Eukaryota > Viridiplantae > Streptophyta > Pinopsida > Cupressales > Cupressaceae > Sequoiadendron > Sequoiadendron giganteum. Next base: position 271,991,285 of record CM021108.1, on the reverse strand, counting down.
AGTTTCTTCATGACCCTCAAAATCACTTAATCTTTATCATAGATGACATAAGTTTTTTTGGCAAGCGACACTACATGTATCACTTGGTGTTGTCATTGATGGCAACCCTAATCAATGATAAGATCCACACACTATCATTCATTGATACCAACACAAAGATTGAAGATTTTCAAGAAAGAACATAGTATCCCGTAACACAGTGTTCATTGATTTGTATGAGGATTTCAAGTTATTATCTTTTGTTGCATATCTCAGGAAATGATTTTTGGCATATTTTCTCTGTTACTACAGAAGCGCAGTGGCTTGTATCAATTTGTGTGAAAGTTAGAAGATCTGGTTAGCCTATTCCTAGTTTTTCTTGTATTGAAACCGACCTCATGAATACATTATGTCGCAGATGTATAAGGAGTATTTAACCAATTTTTTTCATGCTCGATCATGTTTGTTTGGGTCCCCTCTATGTCTTAACTGACTTTGGAGGATGTGCATAAAGATTTAATTAAGGATCTAACCGACAGTTGTAATTATTTTTGTGTTCTATTGAAGCCAATAAATTGGAATTGAATCCCATATTACGGATATATATAAGATCATCCATATCATTTTGTATGAGGTATGAAGTGTATTTTGGTGTGAATTGGGAATAAGAGCAGAGAAGAAGAGTGATACTACGCAATTTCACTTGCGCATAGAAGATCTATATTGTGTGTATGAGCATAACAAAGAAGAAGTACATAATCAGTCTGTAAGGCAATAGATCTATTATTGTGCTTAATCTAGAATTGTAACTTGGCATAAATAGATGCTATCATCTCAGTTCAATCTTTAGATGGTTTTAATCTAAACTCTTGTATGATAGTGAGCCTTTCCCTTTCAGTAGTGAGATCTAGGTGGTGCGCCTAAATGCAAGTGCATTCCACATTTTATAATCTTCATTTGAGTATACTCAGATCATAATTATGGATTGGCCATCCATTGTGGTTTTTTCCCTAATAGGGTTTCCACGTAAAAATCTTGGTTTTATGGTGTTGTGTTTTTTTTCATGTTTATGCACTATGGTTGAATGTTACTAATGCTCGATAATAAAGGTTAATGAAGTTATTTTTTGCACAACACTGATTCACCGCCCCCTCTCAATGTTGCTTGTTTCCAATAATTGGTATCAGAGCTAGTTCCTTTGAAAGAAGTCTAACCACTTGGGGAGATCTTGAAAGGTGTTCTAATGGATTCAAGAAGTCTTCAACAACAAATTTTGGTGGCCCTAGATGATCTTGATCAGTCAAAGGATGAAGTTTAGAAATTACAAGAAAATCTCTCATATGTTGAGAAATTCATTGAATCTCTAAAAGACATAATCAATAAGTCTAGAGAAAAGAGAAAAAAACTTTATGATCAAATCAAGCAGAATGGCAGTAAGAACATTGAAGAAGAAAAACTTTGTCAAGCCCTAAAAGAAAAGATAGAGGAATGTGAAAATCTTACCAAAGACAATATAGTCCTAAAGCATGATATGGAATCCACCATGATAAAGATGACCAAAGAGATTGAAGACAAGAAGAAGAATGAAGAGAATCTAGCATAGTCCCTCAAAGAAAAATCTGAAGTGTGTAGCTAATTGGATGATGAACTGAAACAATGTAAGAACAATGAAGAGGCACTTGAAAGGAAGTTGGATGATCTCATAAATGAACTTTCTGCTGCTAATGAGTATAAAGAGAAGTTCAAAGCTAGTCCTGCCATGCTTGATGAACTAATTAGCAGTTAGAGGACTCATGGTGACAAGTGAGGTCTTGGATATGAAGAAGGAGAAAGTTCCAAATCCGAGCAAAGAAGATTTAGACAAGGAAACCAAGTGAACAAATCCAAAAATTATCCAATAAGGAAACCTAATGCTCAAAGGTTTAATGGATATTGTTTTAGTTGTAATAAATGTGGACACATGGCCACTCAATGCTGAAGTAGAATGAATCAAAGTGGTCCATCATTCTCAGGTCAGTGTTTTAAGTATCATAAGATTGGTCATAATTCAAATGAATAAAGAAGTATGATGAATTAATTTCATAGAAACATCAGATGCTACACATACAATAGACTTGGCCATACTGATAACCAATGCAGATCAAGAGGAAATTAATGGAATAACTGGTCTGGAAGATAAATATTGTGTGCTACAACTACAAAAAATTTGGTCATATTGCAACACATTGTTGGAATAGAAAAGGTCCAGTAAAACAAAAGAAAAACATGTAGAAGGATATCAAAGGAAAAGGAAAACTCATTATATATGTAGTTAGACAATAGATGCAGAAGAAATGGGTGAAGAAATATCCTTCTATTGTGGTTGAAGAAAATGTGGCAACAACATAATCTACTTCTAGTAATTTCTCCGAGAATTAGTCTTGGGCCCTTGGTCTAGGGGAAGCATTTAGGAAAACCATACAAACCCCTAACCGGTAAGTAAAACTGGATGTGGATGTGATCAATAGATGCATAGATGCTCAATGTTTTTTTTTGAACTCATTGGAGGAAATAGTATGCTATATTGGAGGTCCGCAAATGTCTTATTCGTCACTGTGTACAGATACAGAGTAGCCGGATGTATTAGGGTTAAAGCATTTATTGCAATAAAAGAGTTAGGTGTGTAAATGTTAAAATCTTATTTCCACACTTCGCTTTTCACCTTGCATTTGAAAGAGAAGAATTTTGGAGAGCTCATAGGTGAAAATTGGCAATTTGAGGCGAGATTCAAGCGTCGGAAGTGTTTCAAACATTCAAATTGCGATCCGGCGAAAAAGGTTTTTTTTTTTCAGAAACTTTGCAAGATTGTGATTTGGGAAAATGAATACTCCTCTGGTAGTTGAAGTTAAAGATTGACCTCATCCCAAATTTAAGTGGCATCCTTACAAATCCCTTAAGATCGATCCTCTAGGAGCATTTTCGTTCGTTCCATATGGATTTTTACACACAAAGGTCATTAAGGTTTATATTCATGCAAATATTGAAGAAATAGGAAGCTCTCAGCTACTAAATTTTTACTATAATCATATCATTGGTGAAGATTGTTGTGCAAAGCCAGAACATAAAATCCTAGAAACAAAGAAATTCACTTAGATGGTCAAATTTCCCATATTTGGAGAGTCATAGTGGGTCCTTTATGTTTTGAGTCGAGTGCATGTGGCTCATCATTCTGTTCAAAATTACAAAGGAAGCTATCAGTGTAGTAATCGGTCTAAACTCTTCTAGTGGATTACCTATTCTGAAGTCTATGAAAAACCAAACAATCATTGATGCCATAGGATCAACATATGATAGAAGAGAAATGACTATTGACAACATTGTCGATATAGATGTAAAATTTGCATCCATGTTCATTAGATACAATATATACCACTCTATCTGAGATAACTCAATGTCTGGCACAACAATCTATGTCGCTTACCAAATGGTGAAGGAAAATGCAAATTACGACCTCTGTGAATTTTTGAGAATTCAGTTAATAGAAAATTTGGCAAAGATTAAGAAGGACAAGAAAATTTCTTTCAAATATGGTACCTTGCTTTTGTGTTTATTCTATTATTTCATAGGTGAAGTTCTAGGAGTTGGAAAATTTCAGTGGCAAAAGGACAAGTCGGTAGCTGAACAAATCAGAGATCTGCTATACAATGTTATAGTTATCAAAACAAGGAATGTAGCTATGTGGGGATTCTTTAAAAGTTTTTAGTCGATGATGCAAGTAAGGGAGAGGATTCCTACCTCTATTGTAGAAAAGCACAAGGACTTAATTTTCTTCATGGTGGATGTTGATCAGTGTATGATGGAAGCGACTGATCCCAGAACAATCTGGATGATGCCCATGGGATATGAAGTTGATGGGAACATTTGTTTATGTATGCTCAACACATACTGAGCCAACCAGTGGATCCAGTAGAGGAAAGATTCAACACATATGTAGAGAAGCACACATAGGTCCATAATGAACTCAGAAAACCTGTGATTACTAAGAGAGTTAGAAAAGAAGTAGAATTTCTTGTAGAAAGCATGGGGGTATCTACAGAATTATAAAAATAAGCCAGACAAAAGAGGAAATAAGTTGAAGCAGCTAAGGATGACCAATGAAGTCACAAAAGAAACAGAGAAAATTCTAAGGGAAATACTGTTGAATGAGAGAATTGAAGTTATGGCTGAGGAAACACATTCAACTAATGTCTCATCTGATCTGGTGAAAGAAGAAGAAGAAGGAAACTTTGAGGTTGATGTTAACACTGAAATCCCTATGGATTTTGAGGCACCTAAGAATGTATCAGTTGAAAAGGTAGAGATCTCTAAAGACAAATCAAAACCTTCAACTAAGGAAGCAATAGCTGAGGAAAAGAAAGATGATATGAAGCCAATTCCAACTGAGTCAAGAGACACTGCTAGGGCATCAAAGAAATTTTTGGTTGAACAAAAGGAATAATCGGATCCAAAACTGATTGAAGGTCCTATTGACCTATCTACATTAAGCCCAATCCAAAAAAATGAAATTAGCTATGATTTCTCAAGCACAGGCCAGAGAAGAGATACTGAAATCACACATTGAAGATAGTGAACTACTAAATCTTGCATCTGGAGTACTGGAGAAGATAATTCCATCCTATGTACAAGATTTGACTAGTTCATCCTCCAGTGAATTGAAAAAGGCTTATCAACTTAGTTGATACTCACTTTGAGTCACTAGAAAAGTCAGCCATGGTGAAAGTGTAGAATGAATTTGATGCTAAAACATTTAATGGAATGAAAAAGATGTTTGTCCAAGACAAAATCCTATTAAACACATGTATAAAGAATGTGTGGAATGCTTTACCAGAAGGAGGCAAGATCTACAAATCATGTCTATATTTTTCATAGTTTACTGAAGGAAATGAGAAAAAGGTCAAAGATTTGCAAAACAAGTTAAGTGTTATTTCTAAATCATTTGATTTGCTATCTGGTGGTGTTGGGAAAGTAGAAGGTGAAGTAATTTCCTTGCTCAATAACATAAAAGGTTTGAAGCATTAATATGATTAAATTGTTTCTAGAACTTGTGAAATCAGAAGAAGAATTTGTCCAAAACTTGACACATTGACAAGTGCTCTAAAAGAAGGAGAAGCATCTATAGGAGTTGCTGATCTAGCCAACTTGGAGTCTGCAGAGAAATAATATTATTTGATCTATGGTCATATTCAAATACTAGAAAGTCTCAAAAGAATTTGGGACACAAATTTGATTCAGTTGAAGAAAGACTTTGTAGACATATTTCAGCTCATGTAACTTAGAGTAACACTTTTTTTGCATAACAGTTTTGATGCATTGATCCATTTTTGGTATGCAACCCCTACCTTTGCCATTGATGTCAAAGGGGGAGAAGAAGTGGAGAGAAAAATGTTCAATTATCTCAAGGGGAGAATTGTATTTTGAACTTTTGGGTAGCAATGCAGTCTATCTTGGTACTGGTCTGACACTTAGTCATTTTTCACTAAGTGTTGCCATCAATGCCAAAGGGGGATATTTTTGGAAAGTGACACTGTGTGTATCACTTGGTGTTTCCATTGATGGAAACCCTAATCAATGATCAAATCCACACACTATCATTCATTGATACCAACAGGAAGATTGAAGATTGTCAAGGAAGAACAGAGTATCTAATAACACAGTGTTCATCGATCTATATGAATATTTCAGGTTATTATCTTGTATTGTGCATCTCAGGAAATTATTTTTGGCATATTTTCATTGTTACTACAGAAGCGCAGTGGCTCGCATCAATTCGTGTAAAATTTAGAAAATCTAGTTAGCCTATTCCCAATTTTTCTTGTATTGGAACCGACCTCATGAATACATTATGTCACGGATATATAAGGAGTATTTAACCAAATTTTTTCATGCTCGATCATGTTTTTTTGGGTCTTCTCTATGTCTTTACTGACTTTGAAGGATGCACATAAAGATTTTATTAAGGATCTAGCCGACAATTGTAAATATTTTTGTGTTCTATTAAAGCTGACAAAGTGTAATTGAATCCCATATTGTGGATATATATAAGATCGTCTGTATCATTTTTTATGAGGTATGAAGTGTATTTTGGTGCAAATTAGGAATAAGAGTGGAGAAAAAGAGTAATAATGTGCAGTTTCACTTGCGCATAGAAGATCTATATTGTGTGTATGAGAAGAATAGAGTAGAAGAACATAATTAGTCTATAAGGCAACATATCTATTATTTTGCTTAATCCAAAACTCTAACCTAGCATAAATAGTTGCTATCATCTCAGTTCAATCTTCACATGGTTTTAATTTGAACTCTTGTATGGCAGTGAGCCTTTCCCTTTGAGTAGTGAGCTCTAGGCAGTGCACCTGAATGCAAGTGAATTCCCCATTTTGTAATATTCATTTGAGTATACTCAGATCATAATTGTGGATTGGCCATCCACCATGGTTTTTCCCCTAACAAGGTTTCCACGTAAAAATCTTGGTGTTATCGTGTTGTGTTTGTTTTCATTTTTATGCACTATGGTTGAATGTTACTAATGCTTGATGATAAAGGTTAATGAAGTTAATTTTTGCACAACACTGATTCACCCCCCCCCCTCTTAGTGTAGCTTGTTTCCAAAAATTTCCCAACTCAATAGCATGATAATTACCGAAAGGATCAGTATCTATAAATTCACTCAAGAGGACCTCCTCTTGATCAGTTATGTCTTCGGTGACCTTCTCATCTTTGGTGATAGAAGTATGAGTAGCCTTAAATTCAATCATGGCTTCATCTGCTACATGTTCTGAATGTAAGGGTTTAGATACTACCTTCATTTTAGCAGCATATTTAGTCCTGAGGATCAAGTGTGACCAATCCAAGGAAAGATATCCACTAATATTGGAAGTGAATTCCTAGGATAAGCAAAGGCCAAACATGGGAGGGACATCGATGATCACAGTATCTCATCGAAAAGTGATGCTAGGGAAGGAGAAAAAATTCAAAGGGAGGTTCTTGATGACACCTACAGTTTCAACCTTATTCCCATGAAGCTACATAACCCCTTTAAGAAAAGGTTCATAGCTAAGTCCTCAAGCTTCGGCTATTTCCTTAGGCATGACTATGGTTCTAGCACTAGAGTCAATCATAGAATTGTGCAACAATTTATTACCTACAATGAGGGTCAAGAAGAAGAGTTTCGGTTTAGGCTTACCTTTACTTTCAAAAAATACTTCTTCTCTATTGTTTGTGAGGACTTTGGCCTAAGATGATGCACCAATGGTCTTTTCCCTGGATGATTGCTCTATCAACCCTATGCTTGTATCTTCCAGTAGGGCCTTCTGCAATAATTATTTCTGCTCCAGAATAGCTAAGGTATCCCAAATAGATACATTAGCAGAGGCATTCTTCAATTGTTCCACCACATTGAATGGCGGCAGGTTTACAGACCTTTTCTCTTTAGATATTTTGTAATAATCTCCTTGCAGCGGGGAGGTTGTTGTGCAATTGTGGGGGTACCAGAAGCTTGGTTGAGAACACTTTTGGGTTGTGGAGTGACTGGCTTTCCTGTGAATCTCCTCTTTGAGCGAGTGTTATAATGTGATTATACTTCTGGGGGCTCCGATGTGGATGCCTCATTTTCAAATACCACCTCTTCTCCTTCCATCCATGAGAAGAGTGTGTGGTCAGGAGCTATATTTGTTTCTTGCTCCAAGGATATCCCTTGTATTTGCGTGGTGAGTAGCACATTTTCCATTTGTGGAGTGATATATGCATAACCTCTTGAACTTGATGCAACACCTTAGTTGTGTTATTCTGCCACTCTTTGTTGTAAATTTCCAACGGATAATTTTGGGGCATATGTGCTTCATTGCAGGGGAAACACCAGGGGTTGATATCATCAATGAGAATATTTTACCCCACTACCAACTCTCTATTTGAACTCGATGGGACATTAGGCAATGGATTAGGTACCAAAACTATCTGATTACTTGGTTGAGTTTGTGAATTTATTAGTGTACCTCCTTGGTATTGGTTCTAGTGGCAGGGAGGTCTTTCACCTTGGTAATTTTGGTAGGCTAGCTTTTGGGGCATGGACTGATTCTTCTTAATGGTAGTTATTTCATTCAAGATATTTCATAGCAACTCCTTGACATCATTCATCTCATCCATTGAAGCATAAGATGTAGAAGTGACATTTTCCTATGTGCTCAAGTATGTATACATATATTGAGGAGGAGAAGGAGCACTAATTAAACCTATCTCTGGGGTGGGAGTTGATAATTTTAAAAATATAGGCATCACACACCAAGGTGGTAGCTTCTCGGTATCGATCAAATTGTTCTCCGTTGTAACTACTATGCTATATGCATTTTGCAAGGTGTTCCCACCGAGAGTTAATCATCATTAAGATGTCAGCGTTGATAGATTTTAGATAAATCATGAACGCCAAATTAGGAGGTGGGAAGATCATGGTCTAGATCCTCTGCCAAGTCATATGGAACCTATCATTCAAGTCATTCATGGCCTCTGGAGGGTCTCATTTGATAGTCACCAGCTACTAGAATAGCGAGGATCAATCTTTGTTGTTTAAAAAATTCTTAGTCAAAGGATCTTTGACCTAGTCCTAGGTACCAATGGTATTGGCTCCTAGAGTGTGGTACCAATCAAGGGCTTGGCCTTTGAAAGATGCTGCAATTAGCCTTAGTGCTACATTTTGATCAACTACACCATGCACCAAACATATGTTTGCTACATCTTACAAATGTTCGGATGGTGTCTTTGAGCCTTCCCTAGTGAATTTTGGTACAAGTTTCAAAGCAGAGGTCAGGATATTAGCCTAAATAGTTGGTGCTACTAGTTCTATGAGAGGGCTTCCAGAATCTCATGCCACATAATTTATATTAGCTATTGGCAACATGGCTGGTGGAGGGGTTGGAACATTTACCAGATGATTTCTTGTTCATACTATTACCAATGGTGGCACCAGCAAGCTAGGGTTATTCATGGTCTAGGATCTAGTAATAGGTATGTGGCTCATACACCCACTCTAAATTTGGATACATTCAATATAGTCCCACCAGGTGTGCTAGAAAAAGAAAATTTTGATGCCTAAAATAGCTATTCAAAAAGCCTTATGGGAAACTCAGTTAATTGGGGGACTAATTGTGCTAAACTAAGTAACCTCCGAGATTTTTAAAGAAGTCGACTCTTCCTCTAATTAGGGTTTTGGAAAGGGAAAAGGAAACCAATATTAAATAAAAATTCATCTAAGGCTATGCACCAAGATTTAAATGTGTAGGCATAGGAAACCTTCCTTTCGGATATGGTTTGAGGGCCCATTTAGCAATTTGCAATGTTCGAGAATAACAGAAAAATAGAGATAAAAACCTTGAGAAATTAATCAAATGACATGGTATAAATTTCACATACATCTACTCATCAAGAAGAGTCTAAGACATGATTCAAATAGTAAATTTCTATTGAAGTCATAAAATTTGTAGATAAACTACTTAATACAACAATTAGCACAGTATCATGTCTTATATCAACTAAGAAACAAAGAGGCCAAACAATGGGCACAGTCTGTAAATCTCAATACAATAATCAAAAAACATTATAAAGGCTTGGAGCTTTCCACTCTCTTTTCTATAATTTTCAAACCTTGAACTTAGAGAGAAAGAGGATTATATATAGACCACCCACTACCATTGAGCTAGTAACTAAAAATATTCCTAGATACGAGTAATGATACCCATCTCCATGATTCTACAAAACTGTTGCAACAAAAAGATGCAATTCATTGCACACAGTCACCTTCGAACAAGATTTGCCTCCCAAAAAATGATGGTTGTGGTCCCAAGGAAGAAGTTGAAAACCTCTCTGAATGACACATGTCATTCACCCATATAGTTGGTTAGGACATGTTGCAAAGAGACAGAGCTTCTCACTCACTCATTGCAACCCTTTGATTAAAATCCTCGTGGAGCTAACACATGGAGATGTCTGCACTCAAACACTAGTTGTGGGGACTGCCAAAAAGTTGCCCGCATAATGATGTGACATGACATGCTAGTGGTGATTGGAGGAGAAGAAAAAGGGAGAGGGATCCCAAAGTGTGCACTTCTGACACATGGCAAAGAGACTGAGCTCAAAAGAGAAGCAAGGGAAGAATCCCCTTCAATGAGCATGTAGTGGGCATGTGGAGCAAGGACACAACAACAATGAAAAGGGGGTGGTGATACTCAAACATACAAGGCTCGGTTTAGGGGTTATGTAAAATATTTAATATTAACTCGAAGGGAGATTTAAGGATTTTTCAATCCAGACATACCTACAAAAAAAAACATCATACATTAACAACAACATCATACCCTCAATCCACAACACACCCACATCAATCCTCAAGGACCCCATCCATCATCCTATACCCACAACATGGACAAAGGGCCATCATATATACAAACCCCCCAATATAATGCACACAACATTGCAGGGAAACAAAGTTATAACATCTCTCCTTATCCAAAAAACACACCAAGTGACAATGCAATCTTGCAAATCTAGAATATCAACCAGACAATATCGAACATTCAAATTAAAAAATAGAAAAGAGCTACACTCTACAAGACATATGTCCATATCCCTTTGATCATTCCTTATCCATGATAACTTTCCCCAAAAACTTTGAAATACAAAAATTTGACAAATACAGGGGAAGAGGAGATCAAATAGAGCATGTGCGAGAATTCTCAGTAGCTTGCATGGATGTACAACACAATAATACCTATTTAATGAGGCTTTTCCCATGAAGTCTCAATGGTGCCACTATCGAGTGGTTCTCTCATCTACTACCTGGTATCAAAACCTTTGATGAGTTGTCAAACAAATTTATTAACCATTTCTCATACAACATAGAGCAAGACATAATAGTCTTTGATCTATAAAAAATTAAACAAATCCAAGGGGAATCATTTGCTTCATATCTACAAAGATGGAAACATAAAGCTAGCAAATGTAAATGGCACATTCCTAAGAAACAACTTGTAGAAATATTTGTCTCTAACATACAAGCAAAGATCAACTACCAACTCACCATGTAGTGTGCTAGTAATTTTGAAGAAACAATAAAAAAGGGTTTACTCATCGAAAGAGCTATCATAGCAAGGGGGGTCATTAAACTATATAACAACAAAGACCAATATTTTAGTTCTAATGACAAACCAGAAATATGGGAAAAGAACAAGAATTTTACCAATGATGGAGTGGTTGATGCTAAATTTGTGTGAAGTCTACAACCTCCTAGAAATCCACAAAACAATGTCCAAACAACTCAAGAAAACTACCCTCAAAACAATTCTCAAAACAACCACCTTGCATATCCTCAAAATAACCAACAAACAAATCAAGGTCAGGATTTTTGAAGAGGGATGCCAAGGAAAAATAATCATACTAGGAGAAAATTCACTCCATTAGGAAAAACTCTTGAGATAGTTATGGAAAAACTTATCCAAAAGAACCTTATCAATCTTCCCAATCCTAATAAAATAACTTATGATGAACCGAAATTCAAACCCTCTTGGTACAACGAGAATGATTGATGTGAATTCCGAAAGATTAAAGGTTACATGACAAATAATTGTATGAGACTTAAAAGCAACGCACAAGACTTAATAGAAAAAGGAGAGGTCGACATTGAACATCATATTGGGCCCTTCAGTAATAGAGACATGAGAATATATGAGGATTCACTCCTTGATAATTCTAGGGGAAATGAAAAAGGTAAGGGACAAGATTACCAAAAAGCCAACTTCACTTATGACGAAGTCATAGGAACCATCTGTCAAGCCGATCAAAATCTGAATATCATGACTATATTAGGAAAAAGACCTGAATGTAATGTGACTACATGAAGAGGAAAATTCATGATCCAAGGATCCCCACTTCCAACCAATCACCATCAAACCTCCCACTGACTATAGCATTGTTGACCAATTGAAGAAAACTCTAACATTATTCTCTATCTTTGAGCTTTTAAAGTTATCACTAGCACATAAAGAGATCCTAGAGAAACCTCTCATTGAATCCTTAATGCCTAACAATCTTAACACTGATCAATTTCAAGCCATGGCTGGTACCATCACTTCACCCCATCACTTGGTCTTTTCTAAAAAATAACTTCCCCAAAGATCCTTCCATAATCAAGCTTTGTATCTCAACATTTGTGTCCATAAACACAAAATCAAGAGAGTCCTAATAGATGGAGGTGTAGTCTTAAACATATGTACCCTAAAATGGTAAAGGAATTGGGATATTTTGATGATGTAATTGATAAGAAAAAAAGTATCACCATAAGGGCTTATGATGATATGGAAAGAATATTTGAGGGCACAATAATACTTTCAATTCAAGTGGGGCCAACAATAGCAAAAAAAAATTGTCAGGTATTGGATGTTGAGTTTCCACACAACCTTCTCTTGGGATGTCCATGGATCCATGCAATACAAGTAGTCCCTTCAAACTTTCACCAATATTTAAAATTTCCTTATAATGATAGGGTAGTTATAGTATACATCGATCTCAAACCCTTCCATTACTACTCAAACTTGGAGGAGAAGTACAAAAAATCCTTCAAATACCTAGTAATGAAATATCATTCCACTCATTTTCTGATGTCGATCCAGCATCGCTTTCTTCATACTCAACTCCATCTACATCAACCGATCCTCCAAAATTTGACCTAAAGATTCAAGTGCTTGATAAGGGCTATGGAGAATACCATTTCAAACAATCCTTCTGCATTGAGGGACTTCCCCCATCACCAAAATACTATGGTTGACCAAAGGAAATAAATCATGTTCAAGTTGGCACATATGAAGTCTAACCCACTATCTTCACCAAGTGGGGATACATGAAGGATGAAATGGTATTCGAAGAGGACCTCTCATCATGGCTCTATATAGAAGAAAAAGAAGAACAAGAATAGCTACATCCCCTTCTTGTGGAGATTAGCAATAAAGGTTATCAAATAGAAAGAAATATGGGATACATTGGAAAAAGTGGCCTTGGTCTACATGAATAAGGTATAAGAGAACCTATCATAATATAACAATGTAAGAAGAATATGGAACTAGGTTATGGTTTGATAGATGTGGCTACCCCAAGCATTGAAACTACCTCTTATGAGGAAATAGCTCCTTCTAATGTTGTTGAGACATCGAATAACTACAATATTATTGATGATGACCTAACAATCATAGACCTATTTGGAAACCTTGGCATAAATACCATCACCTTCAAACCTACATCTAAGGACTATCATACTGAAATAGACTCCAATGAATGGGAATTGGATTCTTCCATCTCTAGTGACTACAACCTAGATACCCTTTAGGACCTTGATAAATCCACTATCCTTACCTTTTTCCAATCCATATACACCATAAGCCTTTTCAATATCAATGAAAACCTACCCTTACTTCACCCACAATTGATCAATTAGGATCAGCAACATGACACACTATCTATGGATCTATTCTAGAACAATGAAGCTATTGATGAGTTCATGGAAATTCAACAAGGTATCCATCAAGGAGATCACGAGGCTAGTTTTTTCATAGAACTAGAAAAGAGAGCATACTTTGGAGGGGATATTGCATCCTCGAGTCATAAAATTAAAATGAAAAATCTAAAAATCTAAATGAGATCCCCTAGGGAAAACCATAATGTGGCTCTATCGGATAACAAAAAGGGAAAAAAAATTGATGCATCTGAGGGTGAAAACCTCTTTGATGCATTCGAAGATGGAGGATTCAATCTCCCCATCATGGAGTGTCTAGAACAATCAGCAACCTTGGTTGAATTTTCTAAACCTATCAACATTGGAATAGTAGAGACACCTAAGGTAACATATCATTCATCTTCCTTAGATCCTGAGGAAAAAGTCAACTTCTTGAAATTCATCAAGGAACATAAGATCAAATTCTCCTAGACATATGCAGATATTCCTAGGCTATATCTAGCTTTAGTAGTACAGCATCTAACGATACTCCATGCATCAAAACCAATTAATAAAAGTCTTTAAAATATGTGCACACAAATGGCAATATTAGTCAAGGTGAAGCTTCAAAAACTATTGGACGTTGGATTTATTAGACCCATAGGCTATCCTGAGTGGGTATCCAACCTCGTACCAATATCAAAACCCACTAGGGGCATATGGATTTTTATAGACTTTTGAGATATTAAAAAAGTATGCCCTAAGGATGACTTCCCCCTTCCCAACATCGACATAATAGTGGATCTAACTATTGGTCATCAAATTCTTTCACTAATGTATGGATTTTTTGAATACAACCATATAAAGATAGCCCCTGAAGATCAACACAAAATAACTCACTTGTGCTTGGGGAACCTTTTTTTGAAATGTCATGTCATTTGGCTTAAAGAACATAGGAGCCACATATCAAAGAGCGATAACTACCATTTTCCATGAAATTTTTCACATCACCATGGAGGATTATGTAGATGATATATTGGCTAAATCAATCATCAGACATGAACACTTGTCTAACTTAGCTAGGATATTTGACAAACTAGAGAAATATAACTTACCTCCAAATACAAAGAAATGTGTGTTCAGTATAAAATCTGGGAAACTATTAGGCTAGATTGTATCCAGAAGAGGTATTGAGGTGGATCCCACTAATTTCAAGGCTATCTTGGAAACACCTCCCCTAAGAACATTGAAATAGTTGCATAGTCTATAAGGCAAGCTTCAGTCTATCAAAAGGCTCATTGCACAACTAGCAGATAAATGTCACTTGTTAACACGCCTCCTCCATAAAGATGTAGCATTCAAATGGGATAGAAGGTGTGATCAATATTTTCAATAGGTAAAGGACTATTTTCTCACTCCCCCTATACTAGTGCATCTAATTCAAGATAAAGAAATGGTTTTATATGTATCAACAAAAATAACAGCTTTGGGAGCTTTGTTAGCAAAAATTGATTAATAGAATAAATAATGAGTAGTTTACTACATTGGTTGGCTATGAGTTGAATTATACACCCATTGAACAAGAATTTCTATCAGTTGTCTTTGCGGCATAGAATCGTAGGCATTACATGTTAAACAAAAAAATAAAGTTGATATCTAAGATAGACCCCTTAAAATATCTCTTGGTAAAAGCAACTCTTACAGGAAGAATCACTAAGTGGGTCATGATACTTAGCAAATTAGACATAGAATATGTGAACAATAAATCCATCAAGGGACATGCAACAGAAGATCAATTAGCATATGCACCTATTGAAGATCATCAACCACTCATAGCAGAATTTCCATATGAGAGCATCCTGTTAACAACTTATTCAACCCATTGGACCATGTACTTCAATGGATCCCACACTCAGCACATCTCAAGGGCTGATATACTATTCCTTACACCACAAGGAAATAGTATACCAAAATCATACATGATTGTCTTCCCCTGTATAAATAATATAAGTGAGTATGAAGCATTGATCACTAGGCTGAAAATGGTCATGAAATAGAAAATTAAGGAACTACAATTGTATGGTAATTCCAAGTTGGTCATAAGGTAGGTCAACAATGAATACCAGACTAAAGATGAAAATCTCATACTGTACAAGAGAATGGTGGATAGCTTCAAGCAATACTTTCTAGTCATCATATTTGAACAAATCCTAAGGGTTAACAATAAATTAGTTTATACTATGGCTACTATCGGTTCACTCCTTGACACACCTGAGAATGTTCCTAGATATGAATTCCTAGTAGAATAGTTTCTTATACCATCATTTGATATCCCATAGTTTGAATGTGTATGTGATGTTTTGGTCTCAACTCACCTTGGTATGGAGACACATTTTCGTATATCCAACATAGAATCATACCACCCTCCTTAACAACCAATCAAGAGAAAACCTTTTTCCCATAGAACTTCTCGATGTATAATCCTTGGGGATACCTTATACCATTGATGTCTTGATGGTACATTACTTTGATTTCTCAATGCGCAAGAAGTAATAACTTCCTTATAAGAGGTACACAAAGGTGTTTGTGGGTCTCACTCTAGTGGACCTAACCTATTCCAAAAGTTTCTTTGAATAGGGTACAACTATCCATCAATGGAGCAAGAGGCACTTCATTATTCCAAGAATTATCACCAATTCTAATAGCATTGAGACCTTTTGCATGCACCTCCACAATAATTGTGTCTAATCACTACCCCATGGCCTTTCTCTTAGTGGGGACTGGACTTAATAGGAAAGATATCACCAACCTCTTCCAATAGAAACAAATTCATAATAGTTTCCATGGAGTACTTTACAAAGTGGATAGAGGCTATTCCTTTAACCTATATCATAGGGAAACAGATAGTTAAGTTCATTCTTAACTATTTGATCTATCGATATGGTATCCCATAAACCATCATAACAGGTAATGGAACTCTGTAACTTAAGAACCAAGATTTCCATGAACTCTACTCAAGATTATCTATCCAATACTATTTTTCAATCCAATATTATCCCTAAGGAAATAGCCAAGTCAAATCATCCAATAAAAACATCCAAAGAATCCTAAAGAATATTTTTAATGTCATCAATCGTGGTTGGCATCTATAGCTAAACCTAGCCTTATGGACTTATAGAACCAGCATTTGCACACCTACAAGTGTGACTCACTTTTCCTTGGTCTACAAATCTGAAGCAATACTACCTATAGAGGTTGAAATCCCATCTTTGAGAGTGTCATTTAAGGTTCTTGTAAGAAATGAAGAGTATCAGGTGCCTAGACTCAATGAGCTTGAAATCCTAAATGAAATATGATTGAGTGCATTGAACCATCTATAGACATATCAAAATTGGCTCAAGTGAAGCTACAATAAGAAAATAAAAAATAAGAACTTTTAGGTTGGTGACTTGGTCCTAAAGGAAAATAAAAAAATCTAGCTAAATCAAGATGGGAAAGGTAAGTTTGAACCAAACTATCTAGGTCCCTACATCATTACAACAAGCTATGACTTTGGAGCATATTAGTTGGCTATGCCAGATGGAGAACCCTAATTTTCTACAATTAAGCATATCAGAATATCCCAGGAAAAAAATAAAAAATCAAGAAAATGGTAAAGAAAAATAAAAAATCCTTTAAGTGACAACCACTTTATGGCACTTCTAGGACCAGTACCATAGTGAAAACCTGGTAAACAAGCACTACATTTGAATAATACTTATATCCTCATCTATCAGGACTATCTATCCACTCCACCTATCACCATAATTAAAAATTCACCCAACCATGGCTCAATAACTGATCAAGTGTTTAACCTTGTTGCACCATCTCTATCTACCATCTATCTTATCCATTTATCCCTAATAAATGTAACCATTTGTGAAACTGGGGGCAACCTCTTGAACCTAGTAGTGTATTGGATCCTTGTTAATCCCATCACTCATAGAAATCTATCAAAATTAAATTAAAAACATCTAGAAAACTAAACAAAATCAAAAACATCCAGAGAACTAACCAAAATAAAAAAACATCCAAAAAAATGTCAAAATGTAAAAAAAATTCATAAAACACAAAATCCCAAAAATATTGTAGACCACCTCCAGACAAGCCACAATTGAGTCAAAATAAAGGAACTACAAGCCTATGTGTGTATAATGTAGAAAATTCCATCATCGATGACCCCCCGAGGCACTACGTCAGTCCCTTTTGGTCATTAATTTGGTTGAAAATGCAAAAAATTCAAATATCTCATCAAAAATCCAAAAACATTCAAATATCTTATCCAAATCCAAAAACATCCATAAAGAGTTAGAAAACTCCAAAAATAGTGTCAATACAACTAAGTTCTACGATGTCTCTACATTTTTCATGTAGGCAAGGCCATCATCGATGAACCCCCGAGGCACTAGGTCAGTCCCTTTAGGTCCCCCTATTTGTCTCTAAATCTCTCAAAAATGTCAAAAACAACATCAAATAACCTCAAAAGCACAAAAACATTCAAAAAATCATAAAAATCCTATCTTCATTATCATTTATCCATAGTAAACTTTCCATCTATAATAAACAATCATCACCTTCAACCTTGACAATGCAATCAACAAACAAAGTAAACATTGAAATCTAAAACTTACAAGCAAAGAAATGAAAGGACTAGATCATCATCATCAGACTAAAACAATGCTTAAGTATTAACTACCCTACCCTTTTGAGAATCATCATCAACATCTTGACTTATGTCTTAACATATGAAATTTTCCTACAATAGACAAACATTAATGCATAAACATCCTAAAACATCAAAACAATCTATGGCAAGTGATACAACAACATTGTTTTTTCTTTTTATGATATTATATTTTTTTAATTTATCTTATTGTCACATTCCTAGGATCTCTCAAGGGTGTCCATGAGGATTTAGAGAGGAAGGAATGGAGCATTGATCATAGATCTTTTTGTCTTCTCTATTTATTGGATATTTTTGTAAAACTACCACAGTGAATACTTGCTTTGTTTTGTGTATGAAATATTTTTTGGGGTAATTCATGTAATGGTTGTATATTAGGCACTCCATACCTTTCTGTGTAACTACTCTAAATTTTTTTGAAACTTCTTACCCTTACACTCTAATAGGGTTTCTATATGTCTGGTATGAGCAATAATACTTCTTAATTGTGGGGTCAAAATCCACACAATAGATATAAATTTACCTTGGTCATTAATACCTAGGTGCATCATGTCTACTTGCTACATCAATAAGGATTGCTAAAAAAATTACTTAGTCCTCCATGAAAGAAAAAGAAAACTCATCAATGTATAACATGTCAAGCATATCATCAAATCATCTCATCAATGCATATCATGATAATCTCAATCCATAAATTTTTTAGAAAATTAGATCAAGTATCTAACACTTCTATCTATTTATCCTAAAATCATACTAACATATCTTCTAACTAGCATTTGCATCTTGCATCACAAAGTCATTAGTACTAAATGCATCTTGTATCAACAAACTCATCGATACTTATCATGTCCATCATATAATAAGGTATCATTCATCATAACATAATCATTGCATATAGGCATAAATCATCCATCCATCTATATCATATAAATGTATTAGAAAACTTAAAAATCATTAGCATGTAATCATAGATCATCTATCATATAAAAATCCATAAACATCTCATAAAAAATTTATGCCACATCAAAAATAGTATATTTCATATTCATCAAAAATGGGAATGTCACGTACATCATCAAACATCATGTGTGATATCAAAATATACAAAATATATATACGAGACCTCAAATGGGTCGATGAATGTATATACAAAAATATATGTCTACATAAAGTCTCTCATATAATAACATAAAACTTGGATCATAAAAACATCAACCCTATTGATCCTGCCTCGAAGGGAGTTGCTCCCTATCATGATGGGATCTATGATGACTGTGTGTAGGAGATGACTGAGGATTCACGATCGACTGAGATGGATACAAATTTTTAATAGAATATCCTCTTAACTCTGCACCTATGACACTGCTCAGCTCTCCAAAATGAGGACATCTTTGTGCTCTCAAAATAAAATCCTCATATAGAGTCTGATAGTATGTCCTCTTTGTGATAAGTGTGTGCCTCTCTCTCTAATGTTGTTGTCTCTTTGAATCTCTCTCCTATCTCAGAGAATCCTTCTCTGCCTGGACAGGGTCTTGCTCAATAGTAACAATAGCTATTTGTACCTCTAGAGCATGTCATCATTTTTCCTCTGAATCTCTCTCACTTGCCCTAGCATCTCAATCCTGAATAGCCTGATCTTGCTCAATGATAACTTGAGAAATCTAGGCAGCTACATCTCCCTATGGAGGAGGTGGAACATTCTGCTACTGCTCATGGGAAATCCTAAGTCTCTTCCAATCCTGTCGGTGCCCAACCACACCTCATCTCCTAACCCCTAAGATCAAACTTAAAGCTACTCCTCCTATAGGGATTGTAAATCTCAATGGCCTATGTCATGCCCACCATTTGTCATACTCCCTAGTGGTCTCTAGATTAGGTGGACCCACTTCCCATCCCCATCCAAATGGTGTTAGAGCTCTAAACACTACAACTACTACCCTGGAATGAACATGAGGACCCCACGTAGTCTCCTCTCTATTATTCCATCCATATATGGCATGATAGTCATCAATCGGGTGAGTCTATCACTCGTTGAACTAAATAAGCACCCTATCTAGCAAATATCTTTCAAGAATGATATCGACTCGACCAATCAAAAATTGATTCTTCTTGTAGTATACCAACTTCTCCTAGTCATTCAGCTAGGCCTCACAATCTTTGTATGGTCACCATCTAAATTTTGTCATATCATCAAATATTTCCCTCCAATAGGCCAATCTACCTGACTGAGTGTAATGAAGGTAATAAAAATATTGGTAGTCATATGGATCATTAGCATCCCTATCTTGCATACCCTATGATTAGGTGATAGAAATCCTCTCCCAGGCCCAAAAATGTAGTAAATTGGCACCAGCTAATATGCTACTACCACCCCTATAATCAACCTCATGCATATCTCTATAAAGAAGGGCCAACACACACTGACCCCAAGCATATGTGGTACCATGCTCCATCATATACTCAATCACAATTCCCTAGTTAATAGGAAACCTCTTATCCCTCTTATCGTGCATCAAGGGACCAGTAATCAAATCTACCAAAACAATGACCATCAGGTCTACATCATCAAAAAATGGAGCCAAGTCAGTATCAGAGTCAACAACCTAAAGTTGTTGAACACCGAGTAACCTCTGCATAGTTAAGGTGCACCTCTTGATGTCATAATTGATCAACTATCCATGAATGGGGATCATCAATATCCTCCATATATCCTCAAGGTTAATGGAACACTCTCTTGTCAATAAATGGAAAGTAGTGGTCTTTGATCTCCATCTCTCCACCAAAGAAATCATCATAGCTTGATGAGCCCTAATCATTGGCATATAGCCTATGTATCATAACCTAATGACATTGAGGAAATCTCTCTCAAGCTCCTAAAAACTGGCCAAGACATCCATCAACTGAGGTCTCTACTCTCGCATGAATAAAGGACGTAAGGCATCTTGTAAGCATTCAACCCAAAACATCAAAATTTCTCTATAAAATCAAGTTGAGAACTTAAAATTCAACTAAACTAATCACATAAGTTATTTGTGGCAATAACACACTTTTT
Organism: Sequoiadendron giganteum; assembly: GCA_007115665.2. Taxonomy (NCBI): domain Eukaryota; kingdom Viridiplantae; phylum Streptophyta; class Pinopsida; order Cupressales; family Cupressaceae; genus Sequoiadendron; species Sequoiadendron giganteum. The sequence goes on along the minus strand of CM021108.1, from coordinate 271,970,024 downwards.
TTAGGGTGATAGTGGTGTATTTTGGCAACAGTGACTATCCTTGGTGATAACACGCCTATTCAAGGGTGATATGGGCCATATTTTTTCGATAGTGACCTTGTCCCTAAGATTTCTAAACATGCGGTCATATTTTTCAGAAGTGGTCACTCAAAAGTGATCATCCATGGCGTAAGCAGTTATATTTTATAAAAGTGGCCATATTTCTCAATAGCGGCCATAATAAAACAATGATAGCATTTGTATCATGTCAATAGCACATTTTTCCTAGAATTGTTGCTATCGCCTACTCTAAGTTTGAACATTAATTAAAAAAGAAAAATAAACTCAAAAGAAAAAATTAAAGATACACATATCGTAATCCCTGTGTCGGCTAGTCATCGATATTGCTTGAATGCATTCGTCATGTGTGGTGCTCCTAGAACTCAAGGCATCATGAATCATTTTTTATAGTAAGAAATCACTAAAAACTCTCCAAAAAAAATCTCACAAAGAAAAGTGCGCAAATGGGGTAATTTCACCCTAATTTCCATTTTAACCCCCCATAAACCCTAATTTTTCACCTAGAACCCCTTCTAGGTCAATTTTGGAAGCACCTATGACCATTTGAAACCCTCAAAGTGACCCCTAGGGTCTAGAATTTCATCCTCTATGCATCTAAACTACTCTGGAACCTAGTCGAGCACCCGACTTGAAAAAGTAATTTTTTTGGCCAACCTCTCGAGGGGGCATCCCAACGTCTTATCATCCTTTCACTGACCATCAAGGCACAGTAGGGCATATTAAATTTTCTCTTTTTTATCTGAACATCAAATTCTTTGAAATAATGTAACCAAACCTTTATGTCAGAGAGGGGCAAAATGTAGACTGTAAAAATGGCTTAACGCAAAGCACACATCCTAAACTACATTTTTCTATTATCCGCATCACTTTCATTATCACTATTGCATTTCACTTCATTAGCATCATTAATCCTCTTTTTAACATCATTTGCATCATTAGCCCTATTTTCCTTTATTAATAAAATAATCTTGAATTGTTTAATTAATTCACTATGTCATCACCTAATTTAACCTTATTCCTTGTGATTAATTAAATAAACATTAATTATTTAATTATGTCACTAACATACCTTATTCATCTAAATTAATTAAATTTTTATCATTAATAATTTAATTAAGCTACTTTCCCTTAATCAAATTTGAATAATTAAATCAATTATTCAATTTCCCCAAAATCACTCAACATGGTCAATAAATAAATATACCTCTATTTATTAAAGTCAAACACATCTTGCACGATCCTCTCAAAAATTAATTAATTATTAAATTAATTAAAACCTCCTCACATATCTTGATTGAATAAATCATACCCATTGATTTCTCAATCTATTTCCCAATCCCATTAAACACTCAAAATAATTTCTTCAATCCCACTAATCATTCAATCTAATCCCACTGATTATCCAATCAATTCCCTGGATTGGATCAATCAAATGAATTAACTAGTCAATCTCAACAGTTCTCAACTGTTGATCCTAATTTGTCATTCTTGCATCTTGATCATTCATTTGAAAATCAAAAATCTATAAAACAACCTTCATCTTTCTCATAAAAATTTGGAGAATTTGTAGAAAGGTCATGTCAAATTGACTATTAAAGGAAATTGAGCAAAAAAATATCCTTACATTCTAGATCGTCCTCTTATCAAGATTTTGCAATCATGGAGGCTTTGTGTTAAATCAAGCAATCCAACATCCATATTCAACACAAATACACTCAACCATGGGATGGTATGATTGTAGTTTTTGAATTCATTTTGTGTTTCATTTGTTTATGCTAACCTTTCTTGTTTGGATTCTTAAGCTTTGTAATTACATTTCATGGGTAATTGGGTCTTGTTATATTGTTTTGAATTGATTTGAGTTCATTCATTGCTACTAATCCGTTGATCCATATTCCCTTTAATATTATTCTTTTATAGATATTTATTGCATTCTTGTTGTGTCTATTTAATGTTATCTAGTGTTATCCATGAACATTTATTACTTGTTCTTTTGTTCAATGGTGTTTTTGGTAATATTACGTGTTTGATATGATTTATATGTTATTATATTTTTCTTGTCTCTTATCCATTGTGCCCTTTATACACAACAAATTGGAAGGGGGATATACTACCAATGAAATTTCTTTATGGATTTGGGTAAACACACTATAGTGAGTTTCAAACTTGGGACACTAGTTTTTTCAATTTAGATGAGGCAAAAAAATAGAGAACACCTTCGTTTGAAGGTATTTCTTTCAAAAAATATACCTTTGTTTGAAGGTGAGGCAATAATCACCTTCAGACAAACATGGACCTTTTTTTAAAGTTTTATACCTTCAAATGAACATGGATGTTTGTTTGAAGGTGTATACCTTCAGATGTACATGGAATTTATTTGAAGGTGTATACCTTTAAAATAAGGTTTTTCCCTTTATTTTTTTGTGGGAAGGTCATGCCTTCAATCAAAGGTCATTTAAATGAAGGTTCTAGAAATGACCTTTTCACCTTAGGCTTCACATTTTCCTCAAAAAATTCAACTTCAAACCTATGGTTGGACCTTCAAATGGAACCAACTAGAAAAGATCATTTGCAAGATTGTAGCACTCAAGAATAAGCTTTTCAAAGAGTATAATGCTAGGAAAAATGGTATATCAACCTTGTGATTATAACATGTTAATATATTTGAGCGAGGGGTGCAAGGTGGGTACCCCCTGTGGGGTCTAGAGGGATCATCCCCTCACCAGGGGGCCTATGGGCCATGATCCCTAGCGGGGGTTCAAAGGAAGCACCCCTAAAAGCCACATTTTATATATATATATATTATAAATCTAGACCACTCATCATTAGGTCACATATCTGATGGTGGGGATTATGTTGGTTTTACTTTCCCTATAAGGAAACCCTATTTTATGAGGGTATTATATTATGGTTTTATATTGCATTGTTGTATTGTGTGTGAGTTTGATAGTTGTTGAGTTGTCTCTAGATGTTTGGTTGGTGATACTCCTATGAGAAGCTTACTCTAGATAATTATATTGTAATCTTATTGATTTCTAAATAATATATTGGGTGGATTTTGGAGCGTGGTATTTTTGGTTCCAAGAGGGTTTTCCCCACGTAAATCACTATGTTGTATGCATGATATTTATGTTTATTTATATTTAATTTATATAACTATTGAAAATATTATTTTTTTTTGCATAACTCTCCTCTCAAGATTAGCGTAGGAAGTTGTTTTGTTACCTTAGATTCCTTACAAGTGGAGTCAAAGCTTGATCACCTTTGGTTTTAGTTATAGGTTGTTGGGTTTTTTTAACTAATCCAATTTTGAGTGGCAGCTTTGTAGAAGATACTGTGTGGTTTTGTTATAGGAATTTTCAGATGGAAATTTCATCAAGGAGAATAAAGGTAGAGAAATGTTTTGTTAATAATTTTGACATGTGGAAGTTGAATATGGATGATCTATTAATAAATTGATATTTTTGGGATGTTTCTAATGATGGGGTGTGTGCAAGAAGTTGAGTCCATATTTTGGCAAAAAAGTTGGAAGTGTTTTTCTTGATTTTAAAAGTTTGTCACATTTGACCTTAAAATTTGAAGCACTTAGAGATGGAATCTTAAAAAAGTCACTAATCATAAAATGTAGTACTCAAAGTCTAGTTTAGTTTCCAAATATGTAATTTATTTTAATATCCAGATGATACAAATTTATTTTCAATAGGCATGTCTAAAAACCACTATTTAAAAGTCACTTTTTTTACTATACCATGCGTGTGTACGTCATCCATATTTTGACCTAAATAATCATATTTTTCTGAATCCTTTTGGGAAAATATTTGTAACACACTCAAGAATGCTCACAATATTTTTTGTAATTTTTTTAAATACTTTTTTTGTGTACTTTTTATTGGCCATATTTGTTGTTTTCAAAAATTTCGATGTATGTCACACATAAGATGACCTAAACTTATCATTTTTTGACTTTTTTTTCAAATTGGAAAGAATTGTCTAGAGATTTTCTACATATAATTTGTTTTTCAAAAAATTAGTTTAATAAAAAGTTATTAAAATACTAAAAATCCCTGATATTTCAAGTTTATGGACTAGTTGCATCAAAAACTATTTGAAAAATAGAAAAAAAAATTAATTGTAAAAAAATTACATATTTGGAATCTACACAATCTCATCTATAATGGGTTTTAATTTCATCAGAAATTTATGCAAAAAACGTCTTCATACATATGTCCAAAGTCTTTATTTTCTACTAGCACTGACATGACCTTCAAGTTGCAGGTTAAAGAAGGTCCAAAGCTAAGGGTTGGTTCCCCAAGCCTTTTTCCTGACCTAAAACCCATAGCAAAAATCAGGCCAAAAATTTAAATTTTTAAAAAACAAGATCCCATTCTAGAAACAAGATCACATTTTTTTTTAAACCTTTACAAAACAGGTCCCATTTCAAAATGGGATCTCACTTTATTTTTTAAAATTTTAAGCCTTTACAAAACGAGATCTCGTTTCAAAATGGGATCTCATTTTTTATTTTATTTTTAACCTTTACGAAATGGGATCCCATTTCTAAAGAATACGATCCCATTTTTGGCTCAAGGCCCTAAAGTGAAATAGGATTTTGTTTGTTAAATAATAGGATCCCATTTCATTTTTCCCAATTTCAAGGTCTTTTCTAAGTCTGAAACTTCCACTACAAGTGGACTCATCTTCTTTCATTTACCTCATGATGTTTCAAGACCTACAATTTCTACTTTGGCTACTCAATATGAAGTTATGTGTCATAAATCCAAAGTTCTAATCAAATTGTTCTTGGAATACTTTGTTTTAATCAATTTCCATGAAGAGATATTTGCAAAGAAATCATGGAAGAAACTTGATGAGATATATCAAGCCAAATCTTTAGTCAATAATATTTTATTGAGGAAGAAATTGTATTCCTTGAGAATGGAAGAGATTGGATGAGTTTTATACCACCTATAAACATTCAATATGTTGGTGGCTCAATTGGAATTAGTTGGTGTCAAAGTGGATGATGAATAGAGATGCAAGATCTTGATTTTTTCCTTTCCTGATTTGTGGGATTCTCTCATTATGGATTTTGGGAGCATTTATGTTGTCTTAAAAGTTGAATATTTTGTTGAGTTATTTTCTTTATAAAGAGATGAGGATGAAGGTATCTATCAGTGCTAAGGAGGCCCTAAATTTTTGTGGAAGGCCTAAGGAAAAAATGAAAGAAGAATGATAAGTGTGATGAATCCAAGTCCATGGGGAGATCCAAATCTTCTAGAAATTCCAAAGCTAGTTTTTGGAACTTTGGTAAGCTTGGACACTTCCATAAGTTCTACAAGTAAGAGAAGAAGAAAAAAAAAAGAGATTTGATTTTGATTCTAACTCCAAGAAGGAAGATGGTGATTCATTTTTTCAACTTTAGCCACTCATGCAAGTAATGATACATGGTTAATTGACTCAGGTGCATCTTTTTATATGACCTCTAATAGATATTGGTTTTATAAATATGAAGAATTTGAAGGAGGTAAGGTGTACTTGGATGATAGTTCTCACTTAAATATTGTTGGCCATGGTAAAGTTAGAATCAGGTTTCTTGATGGTTGAATTAAAAATATTAATGGTGTGGTTCATATCCCTACATTAGCATTAAATTTATTATTTGTAAGCAAACTAATACATGTGAGTGTGTAGGTAGTATTTTCTAATACAATATGCAAGATGGTTAAAGGTTTTATAGTGATCACTAGAGGTGTCAAATTTGGCGCATTATATAAGCTTGATGCATTCATTGTTGAGTCAAATAGTACTTTTGTGAAAAGTGGTTATGTGGCTACTTTGTTAGAAAAGATGAGGGGTTCATCTTCAGCAGATGGTCATAGTTTTTGGGTACCTAAGGGTGCTATTTATTCTATATCAAAATTAATTGTAGAGAAAAATATGTTATGACACCAAATAATTGGCCACATTAGAGAAAAGGGTCTAAGGACCTTGAAAAATATTTTTTTGTTGAAGGGTTGACTAATTGTAATCTTTTTTATTTTTATTTTTGAGCATTGTATTTCTGGTAAACAAAACCATGTTTAGTTTTATTCAACTTCTCACAAACCTTGTGGTGTATTGGATCTTATTCATTCTAATGTGTTTGGTCATGTAGATTTTCCTTCCATTGTAAAACCCACATTTATGTTTCATTTATAAATGATTATAGTAGAAGGAGATGGGTATATTTTCTAAAGAGAAAATATGAAGTTTTTAGTTGATTTAAAGAAATGGTTGAGTTGTAGAATGGAACGAAAATAATTTTAAAGGACTAAAAATATCGATGAATTTTTCTCTAATGATTTTGATATCTGTTCTATAAAGAATATTGAATTCAAAGACAAAAGACAACTCTGTGTTCTCCACAAAAGAATGAATTTGTAGAAAGAAGGAACATGACATTGATAGAGAAGGCTAGGATTATTTTGAGTAGTGTTGGTCTAGAAAAAAGTTTTTGGGCTGAATTTGTTGCCACTGCTTGCTACCTGATTATCAAGTCTCCTACATCAACTCTTTTTGATAAAACACCTATGGAGGAGTGGTTGTGTCACAATCCTTCACTGATACATCTTAGAGTTTTGGGTTGTGAGGCATATGCACATGTGCCAAAGGATAAGTGAAAAAAATTTGAGAACAAGGCTATGGAATGTATCTTCATTGGATATAGTTATGGTGTTAAAGGATACAAGATTTGGGATCCTATTATGTAGAAGTCAATATATAGTAAAAGTGTTAATTTTAGAGAAACTAATCCTTCTTCTATTACATTGCAGCCAAAACAAACTAAATAGAAATATGAAATTATACTTTCTTCTACACCTAAGAATGTTGAATAGAGACCCTAAATAGAAAAAAAATTGAGAAGATCCCATCTAGCTTTGAATCTTCAGAATAGGAGGAAGAACCTCCAACTCAACTTATTTGAGGTCTACAAGACATAAAAAACCACCTAAAAGGTATTCACTTGATGACTAGAGATATATTGTTTCTTTGAATGCTAACATGGATGAACCTAGATTTGTAGAAGTGGCATTAGGTATTAATGATCTAGAATCCTAGAAGATTATTATGGATTAAGAAATGAAAGCTTCAAAAAAGAATGATACACGAGATATAGTACCATTGCTTGAAGGAAAAAAACTTCTTGGTTGCAAATGGGTGTTCAAAAAAAATATTGGTTCATATGGAGGTATTGATAAGTACAAAACATGGTTGGTTGTAGAAGTTTACTCTCAAGTTGAGGGTTTTGCTTATGGTGATATATTTTCCTTTGTTACAAAAATGAAATCCATTAGTTTATTTTTCTATTACTATTGATTATGATATATAGGTTAAGAAATTGGATGTGAAAATGGGTTTCCTTCATGGTGATTTGGAGAAGGATATTTATATGACACATCCAAAGCACTACGGAGTGAAAGGAAAAACTAATTTGGTTTGCAAATTGAAAAAAAATGTATGGCCTCATACAAAGTTCTAGGATGTGGTAACAAAAATTTGATACATATTTTTTGAGTTTTGGATTTGAGCATTATAAATCATAACATTATTTTTATTATAAAATTGATGTTGATTGTTTCTTATTTATTACATTATATGTTCTTGATCTATTATTTATTGGTAAAGGGAAAGGAATGATTTCAGAACTAAAGTATCAACTTGTAGTTGAATTTAAAATGAGATATCTTGGTGCAACTAAGAACATTCTTGAAATGGAAATTAGAAGAGATAGATTGAGAAAAAAAATATGGCTTGACCAAAGCAAGTATGCCAATTCAATTTTACAAAGGTTCAATATGCAGGATTGTAGCCCATTGTGTGTTCTTTTCACAGTTGGAACAAAGTTATTTATTTAAAATTGTACAACATCCCCATCAAAGATGGAAGAAATGAGAAGAGTACCTTACCAAAGTGTATTTGGAAGTCTTTTGTATTCTATTGTCTACAATAGACTATAAATTGATCAAACAGTCAAATTTCTTACCAAATATATGTCTAATCCTAGTAGATTTCACTAGGATCTAGTTAAAAGAGTCTTTAGATATTTGCAGAGTACCTAAGAATATTCCTTGTGTTATCCCATTAAATTGATAGGAGATGGATTTTCCCTTGATATTCATGGTAGTGTGGATTCAGAATAGGTAGGTGATTTTGATAGTGGTTGATCGACCAATACTTATGTGTTTACTTTATTTGGTGGTGCAATCAGTTGGATGAGTAAGAGACAAGTTGTAGTTTTTTTGTCACTACTAAAGGTACGTATATGGAAGCTATTCATGTTGGTAATGAATTCATTTGTCTTAAGAGGTTGTGTTCAGATATTGAAATAAAACAAGGTGCAGTGACAATTTATTGTGATGGTCAAAGTGTGATCTACCTAGCTAAGAACCCAACATTTCATGCCAAGACCAAGCACATTGATGTACAGTATCATTTTGTAGAGATATGCCGATAAAGGGTGGAACGATGAAGCTAGTTAAGGTAGAGACCATGATGAATGTTGAAAATGATTTAACTAAGGTTCTGAGCACAAATAATTTTAGATGGTGTTCAAAGTTTATGGGCCTCTCAGTCCCTAGAAATTAAATTGTAGTATTGAAGGTCCAATTTCTCTTGCAAGGTGTTTGAAAAGTGGGAGAATGTTAGAAAAAATAGTGTCTCAACCTTGCAATAATAACAAGTTAACAAACCTCAACACAAGAGGGGGATGTTGCTCGCTCTACTCCTACATGAGGGGCCAATGCCTACATGAGGGATTTTCCCTCCTTGCATGTTACTAATCTCTATCTGCTTCTGTTCTCTGTGCTTTGTTCTAACAGTGGGTGGGTTTTATCATTGTTTGGGGCTCTCCGCTATCTTTCTATCAGCTTCCTCTCCTTGGTGCATGGGTTATCTCAGAGGTGGAGGCTTTTTTCTTTGTTTCTTTCTTGCTGGTCTGCGCCTTTTATATTATCTGGTGGTTGTTTTGGGTGGCGTTTCTAGCCTATTTTCTCTGTTGTGAGCCTATTTTGGGTGGTTGTCTGTGGCATTCAGGGGTGTTGGTGTTTTTTTGAGGCCGATTTCTTTGGCGAGGGGTGAGGGCTTTGGAGCTGGTCATCCCCATTTTGCTATGGGTGTTTCTTTGTGGTGGAGTGTGCTTGGTGGTGGGCAAGCTGCTTTCGGCTTCTGCACTTTCTTCTTGGGGTTTGTGGGTGGTGAAGATCCCATGGATGCGAATGATGCTTTAGATGGGAGACCGGGAGATGATGCCATGATAGAGGCGGGGGACGGGGCTCCCACTCGTTCTTCTCCAAGTTTGGGCATATCTAGGATCAGTGGCTTTAAGGTTCAAAAGGTTAATGGCTGCTTGGAAAGGGCTCAAGTACACCCGGTGGTAGTGATTCAAAGGGAAGCAGTTGTAGAGGATGTGGAGTACTACAGCCAGCATGTCTTAATCTACAAGTTCTTGGGGACGAAGGTCTCTTTACCCATCCTTGACCCTTGGATTCGGAGGACATGGAATCTAGGGGGATTTTGAGGTTCTGATAGCTACAAATAACTTATTTTTGGTGGATTTCTCCTGTATCTCTGATAGAAATGGGGCTTCTGAGGGTGTTCCATACTTTTATAATCAGGTGGGATTATTTATCAAACCATGGCATGCGGGTTTTAATTCGGTCGAAGAGATATCTCCCAAGGTCCTGGTGTGGGTACGCCTCCCTCAGCTGCCACTTGAATGTTGGAGGAGTGATATTTTGTAGTCTATTGCCATGGCATTGGGAAAGTCGATTGGCCCCTCTCAGTAGACCCTAGAGAAGAAGATCTTCTCCTATGCACGTGTTTGTGTGGAGATTGACCTGAGCCAACCTCTTCCTGACTCGATTGATATGATAGTGGGATCTAGTTCATGGATACAACCACTTGATTATGAAACCTTTCCATTTAGATGTCGCTTATGTCGAGAGTATGGTCATCTTCAAAGGAGATGCCCATGAGCTACTGGTGCAGGGAAGTCAAGTAACGGGGTGGCTCCTTCAAATTCAGGATCTATAAAAGGAAAAGGACCCATGTAGGGGGTGAGTCCAAACAAGGATGGGTTTGTGCCTACGAGGCCATGAAATAAAGGCTGGGGGCAGAAGAAGCCTTTTCGGGACCATCAGGAGGAGGGGGTTTTCAACAGGTTTGATGCGTTGAATGATTTAGTTCATGCAGAGGGGGTCTCCCCTGACATGCATGTGGATGCTACCACCATTATTTCTCATAATCCTGAGCCCACAAATCTTACGTCTTCGGCTTTTTGACCTATGGAGGCTCCTGGGGAAGTAAGAGAATCTTATGTTCCTTCCCTTGAAGCCGGGCTTGGGGACCCGTGTGCGGTGGCAGGTACTTCTTTGGCCTCTGTTGATATTGGTGCATGCTCTATTGGGGGTTTGGGTTCGGGAGGCTCTGGCAAGAGTAAAGCTTCTACTTCCCCCTATATTTTGGGTGTGCATCAAAATTCCTTAAAAAAGAGTGCTCTGGACAAGCCCCAAAAAGTGGGTAGGAAGAAGGATCAAGAGAAATTTAAGTTGGCAGGTGAGACATTGGTTGAATCTAGGTCGGTGAAGACCCTGGATACTCATTTCTCTCAACTGTTGTGATGATTGTGCTCTCATGGAATGTGAGGGGTATGAATAGTATCCCTAGACAAAAGGCTATTCAGGATCTGGTCTGTGCTCATTCTTCGAATTTGGTTTTTCTCCAGGAGACAAAGTTATCTGTTGATAGCATGACACAGAGTGCTTCTAAGATTTGGAATAGAGGATTATGTCAGTGTGTGGGTGTGTGTGGGAGCTCTAGAGGCCTTGCCTTCCTCTGGGATCCTCAGTGGATCTCTCTTGTTTGGTGGTTCTCTAGTAGGTTCTCCATTTCTCTTATTTCATTGAGTTTGGAGACAGGGGAAAGAATTTTTTTGTCCAATATTTATGCTCCAACGGATGTCTCGGGTAAGATTCTTTTCTAGTCCCATTTAAATTTTTTGAGGTCTTTGGATCCCTTTCTCCCCTGGATTATGGCAGGTGATTTCAGTGCAATTGTCTCTCTTGAGGAGAAAAGGGGGGGAGTGCCTCGTCTAGACCCCTCAACTGATCTTCTTAGGGAAAATCTAGCTCGACTTCAGCTTGTGGACATCAAACCCTTGAATGGCATGTTTACTTGGAATAATAGGAGGCTTGGGGATGACGCTATATCTGAAAGATTGGACAGGTTTCTTGTGTCTAGTTTTTGGGTCAGTGACAAGTGGCTGACAAGCTCTGAAATCTTAGACTGGTGAGGGTCAGATCATTGGCCAATCAAATTCTCTGCTCGTCTTGTTGGCAGCCTTAAAAATCAGACTTTTAAATTTCAGCTTATGTGGCTCAAGGAGGAGGGTATTTTTGACTTAGTTTCTAAATGGTGGGCTGAAGGTCATCCGGCTTTTGGTACTACTATGTACACCTTCATGAAGAGGCTTCAATATGTGAAGTATAAGTTAAAGCTTTGGAATAAGTATCAGTTTGGCAATGTGTTTCAACATAAAAGGGCTACCTAGGAGCGTCTGGATTCCATTACCAGGCAAATTAGGAAGCATGTTTAGATGCAAACTTGAGCAGGTTTGAAGAGGATGCGGTCAAAGATCTTGAGGAATGGGAGTTTCGTGAGGAAATTTTTTGGAAACAGAAGGCTCATATTGATTGGCTTCAGGAAGGGGACAAGAATACCTCCTTCTTCCATAACTCAGTAAGGGCAAGAAGACAGGGTAACATTATTTCTTCTCTCCACTCTCTTGAGGGATCTACTCTTTATTCTTCTTTGGAAATCTCTAATGAGGAGTTTGTTTCTTCCTTGATCTTTTCTCTGAAGATACCCCACCGGCTGCTGAGGAGGAAGACTCTATCTTAGCCTGCATCCCTCCCCTGGTGACAGTGGAAATGAATGTCTCTCTTCTCCAACCTATTTCTTTGAAGGAGTTAGAGGATGTGGTGTTTCAATTGAAAAAGGTGAAGGCTCCTGGTCCTGATGGGATCCCAGCCGAGTTCTTTCAGGAATTTTGGGAAGTGATTAATCTTGACTTGTTGGAGGTTGTACAAGAGTCTCTAAGGAACAAGCAAATGTTGAGAACCATGAATGCCATGTTTCTTGCCCTTATTCCAAAGCGTGAGAATTTTGATTCTCTGGATCTCTTTTGACCAATTGCTCTGTGTAACGTGGTGTATAAAATCATCACAAAACGTATTGCTGAGTGCCTGAAGCCTTGGCTTGATAAGCTAATCTCAGAGGAACAAGGTGGCTTTGTGGTGAGAAGACAGATTCTGGATGGAGTTGTTATTGCGGCAGAGACTATTCATTCCATGGCCTCTTCGAGGGAAAAGGCTATGTTCATAAAGTTGGACATGACTAAGGCTTATGACAGAGTTAAGTGGGGTTTTCTGATCAAAATTCTTGGAGCCTTTGGGTTCAGTAGCGAGTGGATTGACTAGGTCATGAGTTGTGTAAAGACGCCCTCCTTTTCTTTCCTCATAAATGGAGAGTCCTTTGGTTTGTTTGGCGCTTCCAGAGGTCTTTGGCAGGGGGACCCCTTATCCCCATATCTTTTCATTTTGATGGTTGAAGGTTTGGGGAGGTTCATTGAGTCCTAGGTTGCAGATGGGCTCATTCATGGTTGGAACTGGAACAACTCCCTCTCTCCTCAAACCCATATGTAGTTTGTGGATGATTCAGCCTTAATGGGGGCTGCTAAGGTGGCTGAAGCAGTTGCTTTTCATCAAACTTTGGATTTTTACCGGGCTGCCTTTGGACAAAGCATAAATGAAAGTAAGTCTTGCATTTATTTCTTCAATACTCCTAGGCTTATACAACAACGAATAGCTAGGATCTTAAGGTTTCAGGTGGGGAAGCTTCCCCTTACTGGGTATTCCTTTGGATGTACGCCCACCTCCTAGGCATTTTTGGCATGAGGTGATTGATAAATTCTGTGGACTAGTCTATCACTAGACCTATAGATGGTTATCTACAACAAGTAGAGTCACTCTTCTAAAGTCTGTAGTGTAGGCTCTCCCTATTTATAGATGTTTTGTGATGAGTTCTCCCTCAAGCTTTTTCAAAGATTTCAAAGGGCTTTATAGGTAGTTTCTTTGGTCGGGTAATCTCCTCTCGAGGAAGTGGAGTTTAATTAAGTGGGAAGTTGTTTGTCGGTCGAAGCAAGATGGTGGCTTGGGATTGCGAAGAGCAAATTGGAATGGGCAAGCTCTAGTGGCTAAGTTGTATTGGAGGTGGTGTTCACATCAACATTAGATCTGGGCTAAGATCCTTACCTACAAGTATCTTGGGGAAATGGATGGCGCTGAGGTTCCTCACTTTTGTCTTTTGGGAAAGGGCTCTATGATCTGGGGAAACTCTCAAGAGGGGAGCTCCACTAGTTAAACAGGGCTTGTTCTGGATCTGTAACAGAGGCTTCGATGCTCATTTTTGGCATGACTCTTGGGATGGCTTCCTGGCTATCCTCTCCTCACATCCTCACTTGGGGGACTTAGGTAGGATTTTTGTTCAAGCTGGTTGGAGCAGAGTGATGGACTTCAAAGCCCCTCAGATTTTGGGGCAGACTATAATTTATCAGTGGAAGGACATGCAGGAGTGGCCCTTGGGTGGATCTTTGGAGGATAGGAGAGAGTTGTCCACCATTTTAGCTGATAGAGCCTATTTCTCGCTTCCGAAAAGGGACGTGCTAGCTTGGGGTCCTGACCCTAAAGGGAAGTACTCTGTGGCTTCAGGGTATCATGTTTTGGACACATAGGCTCTAGGTAGTGTTCAGGCCCCTTGGTGGAAAAACATTTGGAACAATTTCTCCTAGCCAAAATGCAATTTTTTCTCATGGCTTGTGGTGTATGGCAGGTGTTTGACTTGGGACAACCTCTGCAAGTGGGGTTTTTAGGGTCCCTCTTTATGCTTCCTTTGTCTCAAAGATGTTGAGATTGTTTCTCATATGTTCTTTCAATGCCCCTTCGCTAGGACTGTTTGGCATTTCTGGTGGGGGGAATGGAAGTTGCAGTGTAGGCATCCTTCTTCCCTGGGTGAGCTCTAGCGGAATATTGGGCCTACTTCGGCAAAGACTTCATTCTTGCACACAGCCTAGCCTATTGGCCCGAATCTAATTATTTGGCAGATTTGGTTGGAGCGCAACTGCAAGATCTTTCTGGACAGGAAACTTTTGGTGGGCCAAGTTTGGGCTCGCATTCTTGGGGCTTTACAAGAGACTCTGCATGCTAAATGTGATTTGTTAGTACCGGTGGATCCTAGGGATTCTGGAGTAATTCAAAATTTTGGGATTTCTATTGGAGGTATCGGAAGGCCCAAGGTGGGACGTGGCAGGTGCTCTAGAGGGAAGGTGTTCATGGGAGGGCATTGGCTCCTTCCTCCCACTGGGGTTTTGAAAATCAACACTGATGGGTCTGCAAGAGGTAATCCTAGGCATGCTAGTGTTGGTGGGGTGGGCAGAGATAGTTCGGGGGTGGTTGTGTTCTTTTTCTCAGAGTATAAGGGGCAGCACTCTAATAATCTCATGGAGGCTTTGGCAATTCTTTCGGCTTTGAAGAGGGCATATGCCCTCGGCTGGAAGCAGATTATCTATGAATCTGATTCTCAGGTGGTGATAGACTTGATAAATAGATGACATTTTGATGATGCTAGTTGGAAACTTATGGTAGTGGCGAAACAAATTACTAGCCTTGGAGATTTACTGGATTCAATCACCTTCTCCCATATCCCTCGTGAATGGAATAAGGTGGCTGATGGGTTGGCTAAATGGGCTTCTGAGAAGAATGGGACTTGGTTGGTGGATGATTGGGATAGCTTGTTAAGGGACCTTGCCCAGGATTTGGAGGGTTGGGTTACTGAGGATGTGAAATGTTGCATTATTGATTCTTGAGCTCTTTCTTTTTGTCTCTTGGCCCTTTCGGGTTTTCTTTTGCTTAATGCTATGTACTTTTCTTGCTGATTAATAAAAGTTTTTACCCCCCTTTTTATTAAAATAACAAGTTAATATATTTGAGCATAGGGGTACCCCCTATGTGGTCTGAGGGTCACACACTCTAACAAAGGTTTAGGGGGAACACCCTCAAAGGCCACATTTTATATATATTTTATTATTGTAAATATAGATCATTCATCATTAGGTCATAGATCTGGGGATGCATATTATGTTGAATTCTCTTGCACTAGATGGCAACCCTATTTTATGAGGACATTGTATTGTAATTATGTATTTCACTATTGTATTGTGTGAGTTTGATAGCTTTTGAGTTACCTCTGGATCTCTAGTTGGTGATAATCTTATGAAAAGCTTGATTTAGAAGTATATTGTAATATTATTTATTTTTGAATAATATATTGGGCAGATTTTGGAGTGTGGTATTTTTCTCTTGAAATGGTTTTCCTCACATAAATCGTTGTGTTGTGGTGTGCATGATATTTAAGTTTATTTCTATTTAGTTTATATATTTTTTGAAAATATCTAAAAATATTAGCACAACCCTCCTCTAGATATTAGTGTAAGAATTTGTTTCGCTACCTTAGCTTCCTTACATATAATTTTGAAAATATTTAATTTTATTATTATATTTATTTTCTTTTTTCAAGTGAACATAGACTTTTCAACAATCGTCAAGGGCTCTACTCCAAGCACTTGAAAACAGTAAAATAGTTTTTTTTTTTTTTTTAAATATCTATGCACTAGGTAATGATGTTCTATTTTCAAAAATAATAATTCAAATGCATACAAAAATTTGTATGTATTATTGAAGTAACCTTTGTCTAAATTATAGTTAATCTCACTTCAAAAAGTTTTTAAAAAATTATCAAAAAATATATGTGAGCTAGATATTGGTGTTATGAATCTATGTTTAAAATTTTATAATTTAATACTTTCTACAAATAAAATTGTGATTTATTGAAGTAACATCATTTTTTTAAAATACTATTAACTATAATAAATAATTTATTAAAAGTTAACTTTCAAATCATTTCTTAATTTTTTTAAATATATTATAATCTACAAACAAAATATTGAAAATCAGTAATTCACATCATCTTGAAATTATTAATGGTTTAGTTGTTATAGATGTTAGAAAGTGATTTTTTAGTGAAAAATATTGATTTAAATGTCCCACTTTGACCAAAAAAAATGGAACACACTATTGTAGGATAACCCATGACTATAATTATGTAGCCATGATAACCATAATAATTTTTGGTACTAGATAAAGCTTCATTATCTTATCTAGATAGAGTACATTTTTACATAGTTGGAAAATTTTATCATGCTATTTTCAGATGATGATTCATATCCAAAGAAAGCCCATTTACATGCATTTTCTTGGTTGAATTCCCTTCCATATTGTCAGAGATTTTATCACTTTAAATAATAAGGGAATCTCTCTTCTACTCTTTTTACCTTATTTTGCAAATTATTTTAGCAAGTTGTGATTATACTAAGTTTAAATATTTTACATATGCTACTTGTTACAACCTTTTCCTCTATTCCTACAAGTTCTCTAAATGGAGAACTCAAGGTGATGAGAATACAAATGCTCAACATTTATGATATATTACTTCATATAAAAGATATCCTTCAACTGTTAAAAACTATTTAATTTCCATATTGTATTCTTGATTTTAATTTAACCCACATTCTCATGGTAGAACACATGTAAGTCAAAGTTGGGGAAAAAATTATTGGTGAAAAGTGCATTCTATTGTCATTTTCCCTTATGTTTTGGGCTTATGGCGATTAAATTTTATTTAATACATAAACTAGTGTGTAATATGGTCTAGTTTACATGGATGTTGTCAAATAATGTCATCCATTCCTAAATCCCCTCATAGATTATCCATAAAATTCATTATATTCCTTAAATATCATATTTCCCCACCTTGATTTAGATATGTGAGTGCAAAACTAATATGGATTAGTTTTATCCCTATGGATCTAAACTCAAAAATTTAAATTCAAATCTATGTAGCCTTTTTCTTTGGCCATGATAATCTAACTAAAGTGAAATTCTCCAAATTGTATGCTAGGGTGGTGTATTTAAATACAATTAAACCTCATGTCCAAAAAATAATCATATTGCATAACTGAGGAGTACATATATAGTTCTATTTGCAAGTGGATAAATAGATTATATTAGCATTACATTGCATTATCATAATAGGATTGTAATCCATGATTTTATGATAGTATCAACCTTCATTTATCATCATTCAAGAAATATGTCCAAGGGTCTGATTCAAGATAAATTGAACCTCATAATCTAATAGATTCTTAAATATGTTTGTAAACACTACCTATCCTTGCACAAATTCAAATAAAAAATTATGTGAACATATTCGATATGCAAATTAAAGTTTTAGATATGTGCATATGGTTAGGGATAACTTTAAGAAACCCCCCCCTCGATGAAGGTGTAAAATCTTGGCGAATCTTTCCTTTTATTTGAAAAAATTATTAATTTTCCCTAGCAAATCTTATGCACATTATTAAAAAACTTGTAAAATCCTAGCAAATCTTAATGAATAATTGGTAAAAATAATAATCAGAGTGGAGAATCCTAGTGAATAATCACTAAAATGATTAATTACAATGGTGAATCTCTCGTTTAAAAATTTGCATAGTTGGTCGACACAATTCCCCCATATTTTTTTTGTTTTTTTAGTATTGAAGTAGGGGCCTGGAGGTGGCAGTCACCGGCGGGGTCAAGGGGTAGCGCCCCTTGTGGGGGTCAAGGGGGCATATCCTCCTTGTGGGGGTTGAGGGGGCAACACCACCTCGTGGGGTTTGGGGACAGCAGCCCTGACGTGCTCCTATCGCCATACAGGCGGGGTTGAGGGGCAAAGCCCCTCACCACCAAGCATAAATTCACTATCAAAAATGCATTGGAGCACACACAGATTAAGTATTTTTTTTAAAATATTACTTTAAAAATAAGACTAAATGAAAAGTTTAATTGTTACCATCGATTAGATTTTTAATCGGATGGTTGCAGTTCTAATCATGTGGCCCAAAAAAAATTTCAGGCCTCAACAAGCCTTTTTAAAGGCACGTGCATATAGGTCACAGAATGAACTACATCCATCCGATTAAAAATCTAATCGATGGCAATAAATAAAAGCTATATTCAAGGCTAAAATAGCCCTAAAATTAAATGGTAATTTATTATTAATGGCGATATTTCCCAAAAAATAATTGTAGGAATATAATTTTATTGGCAAATATAATTAGTATTTGTAATTACAATATAAACTACTAGCGAATTAGTTCCAATGACGCATCATTTAAAAAATAATGCATAGGCGAATTAATCGAGACAAAAAAATTAAAAATTAAAAAACCTGGCGATTCAGCATCCTTTCTAGCTTGTATTATTCGCCTTTTTTGGAGGTCCC
The DNA here is from genome assembly GCA_007115665.2 of Sequoiadendron giganteum. Classification (NCBI taxonomy): domain Eukaryota; kingdom Viridiplantae; phylum Streptophyta; class Pinopsida; order Cupressales; family Cupressaceae; genus Sequoiadendron; species Sequoiadendron giganteum. The sequence continues at coordinate 271,951,490 of CM021108.1, read as the reverse complement.
GATTTCAAATATTCGCCAATTGGAGAAGATTCACCACTAAAATTTTCCCTACATATGGTTCATGTTAGCACTCATGAAGATCACCTATACACTTGTGACAGTGAACCAAGAAGGTACACAATTAGCTCTTTAGGTTACAATAGACTGTAAATTTTTAGTACCTTGGTGAATAGGTTCATGATATATATAAAAGAATCTACATCAAAATTAGAGCTAAGAACCTATGCATTTAATTTATTTATTTTTAATACATTTATTTAAACATTAATTACTATTTATTTCAATTATTATTCCTAGTTCATTTATCTAACTTAATTATTGGTTAATTCTTTTAATTATTTGGCTAGCCTAGATATTTATGTCCAAAGTGATATGTTTCCCCTTATATTTTTTGAAAACCTAAAATTATTACATGGCCTAGGGTTTGAGTTTATGGTTATTCCTTCATATTAACTATGGTTCTTATGTCTTATTGCATCCATTTATATTAGATTTCTCTATAATTTAGATATATTATTGTTTGTACATAATTATTATATTTCTAGAATAGTTATGCAATGGGGTATTTAATTATGATCATATTTCAGCATGACAACATTTATTTATTTTGAAAAAAAGTGGAGGACCACTATATATTATTATATTATAAAAATATATTTTATACAAAAAATTGGCTCAAAGAGCATACCGGGAGGAAATAGCTAGTGAGAAAACCTCCAGTTATAGCTCATAAAAATGCATAAAAACTAATCTATGATCAAATATATTGATCAGTTTACATTGATTGTACTCTGCTAAAACCACTAGCTTAATCACCCTAAACTTATATATTCAAAGTGTACAGAAATTCCATTTACATCAAAAAAACATGGCATATATGTATTGTTCTAAAAAAAACCTGATTTTCCTCTTCATTTGTATCATGTTGCAACTTATAAAAAATTTTGAATGTATAATGAAAAACCTGCAAAAAACCTTCATTGTTTTTATATCCACTTACTCCATCTGCATGAATTCCAATAAATTATCACCTTGCTCTTTGTTTCCCTCTTCCTCCATTTGTGAATTTATTGTTGTGTTCATATCTAGAATAGGTACCATGGCAACTCTCCTACTATTTCCACCTTGTGGTTGAGGTTGTGTCACATTCTGGTGTACAAACTAAATTGGACGTTGAACACTTGTTTGTAGAATTCCTGAATTTCTCTGCAATAAAGGAGCTGCATGATAACAATTATGGTGAAGTAGAAAAGAAGTATAATGATATTTTTCCCTGAAGATTTCAGACATATCCCTCCCCAAATGATGAGAATATCTTGTTAGAGCTTTATTCAGATGACTGGGATCTGAGAATTCTAAAGACAGTTTTAAAGCATCATAAACATTGACATATGCTTTATTGTGAGGTAAGAAGTGTGGAGGAAAGATACCACCCACATAGCCTTCTCCACGAGAGAAAACATATTTCTGTGCACTGGTGTAAAGAGCCTCATTCTACAGAAAAATGTCATTAACCATTTTTTCTGCTATAACATTCATAGAATCCAAACATTGGAGCATATCCATGATGTTAGATATAAAGATTGAGAAAAAAATTGATGAAAAAATCAACCTCCTGGCTTTCGGCTGAAGAATTTCACTTCCAATGATGCATTTGAGACATCTATAATCACATGGGTAGTGAAATTTAAAGATAATTTGTAAATGCTCCACTTCAATCTTACCAGTGATTGGAGTTTCCCAACTTTGCATAGGAAACCACATTCTTACATTTTGAGGTTGATAATCCATCGAATTGCCTATTCCTGAACAAGACCTCCAGCTCCACACAAATTTTTAAGTTATGATTAGGACTAAGAGACTGAAAAATAAACCAACTCAGTCAACTTCTTCAATCTAGATAAAGTTTGATGCACAAAGCATTATGCAACAACCTACTTAAATAGACAAAGGAATGCTTGCTTCCAATAAATAGACTTTACTATCTTTTCATTTACTTTTGAAAAGACTTTTAGCACAATCCATATTGCGTTAGATTTATTCCCTTTAAATTTATTTATCAAAATTTGAGAGAACGTACTCTCCTTTCTTCATATCTAGCCACATGTTACTCACCAAATTACCATGTGATGATTATCCTGAGATGCAGGATAGCTTATACGTGCCACTGATATTTTATAATTCTGAAAATAAACTCAGGTACCCATCAAGACATATAAACAATACATGATAGAAACATTAATTACCTTGATTTGATAGCATATCTTAGATTGCATCATGCTTTTTTTTTTAAACATGACGTTATATGCTTTAAAGTACACATCGCATGCTTTCCATACTTTCTGATCCCAATCCCTTGAATAACAATGAGTGAAACTCAAAGGAATTGACATGATACGTATCAAATGAAGTCACCAATGGATGTCACTTCCAGTCCTTTTCTTATGACATCTATTACTTCAAAAGCCTATTCATGATTCATAGATCTTGCAAATAAAATTACATATGTAATTGCCAAATATAAACATGCAAGTTAAAAATATTTTTAAATAACTGTAAAATACAAATTTAAAAATAAAAGTTAAACTTGCACCTCCATACTTTACAATCACAACAGTAAAAAATGTTTTTTCATATTGAATATGATATTCAGATGGATTAACTCAAATCAAAGAACATTTTCCTCTTTAGAAATAATAGTTTCCAAAGCAAGGTCTACTTTTCCAATTTTGATTATATGAACCACTTCCTTTTTAGGCTAATCACAACCCAAATTAGCTAAATAATATGCAACCATATTTCCTTCTTTGTAAGTGTGCAGTAATTGAAAATGAGCTAATTTATCTAGCAAATTCCAAATTTTCTTGACTATATATTCCAACTTCCAATTTTGGATTTTACGATCCCGACAAGCATTTATTAAAATAAGAGAATCCCCTTCAATCTGAAGATTTAGAATTTTAAAATTAAGTGCCAAACTTAATCCAAGTAATAAAGCTTGAGCTTTAGCTACATTGTTTGTTCCACTTTCCAACTTAAAATATTTAGCACATAAAACTAGTCATTTATGATCCCTAATGACTACACCTGCCCCTAAAATACCTGGATTACCTCTAGAGGCTCCATCAAAATTTAGCTTGAAGAACCCTATTGGTGTTTGAAATAACAACCCGGCTAGACTTTGAAACTCTCTAAGAGGTAGCCAACCTCTATATTAAAGAACAACAAAGGCTAGTGGCCAACTGACAAGATTCAGTCAAAAAACTGACATCTCCTACACTTTTGGCTCTGCAGGACCAAGGTGGGTAAACCTATACAATGTTTAAAACTTAATTGAACCATACACACTGACATTGCTTTTTATAGCAAATAATTCCCAATGAAAACACACTAAGGGAAGCATTGACAACCTCAAATTTGGCTAAATTCTCAGCAACTCAACCCTCTCTCAACCATTGGAAAGCAGGACAAACAACCAACATAGTAATATTACGAATGATTTTGCATTTAAATTTGTTTCTGAGATGCAAAAACTTGAAAAATAGATCAGTGCCAGTTCTGGGCAATGGAGTCAAACACATAAAATGAATTCTCCAGCAAACAGTCTTCAACCAGTGGATTTAACTTGCTAATGCTTTGCATTAACTGTTAGTGCCTTGCACCAACAATCCTTCTCTTGATATCAATTAGATTCTTCTTATCAAATCCCATCTGCACACCTGAAATCACAATCACCTGCTCAAAGCCTTTTAACCATTTCCTTGAAACAGAACAATGAACAGACAATACAATCTCATGAAACTTGAGATGATAAACTCAAAGACACTTTGTATTATTGAATTTATATAACTGAAAGTGTACAAAAATGGAGACAATCTGATGACATTCATGAATGTGAAAACACCTTCATGATGTTAATTGCATAAACTAGCTATATTTACTTTTGAATTCATAAAATTACATCTTAGAGACTCAAACAATGACTTAGAAAATACAAATCTCTATTTACCCAGCCCTATACAAAAACTTAGAACCTTTTACAATGAGAAGAGAAGAGAAGAAATAGAAGAATGGAGGAAACCGAAGAAGCCCTAAAACTAATCTGTTGCAGACACATGGCAGCTTCATTCTTGTTGATCAATCAGAAAAGAATATGTTCTCCTCTTCCTCTGCAACAACAAACTTATTCCCTCAAAAACAGCATTTGCTCATCATTGCTCAGCAACAGAAAATCAGCCCATGTGGAGATTCAATTATTTTCCCCAGCTGCAAAATATCTCATTTCCCGTGCACAAACTGTTTATGTTCTCTTTTCACAATGCTGCACATTAATTCCAATTTCCAGCCAATATAAAGTATTTAACTTTATAATGGAGCCTTCATTTTAATTTCCACTATGCCTTTACATTATTTATCTCTCATTAAATAGAATGATCTACTTAGTAAAATCACTTTATCTCATAAGGCAAAATATTACCTGTGCCCTTCATCATCATTTTAAAAATGTTTTCCAACAAACATTTAAAATATTCCCAACAAGAATATTTCTTCAGGCTTGTTTGCTTTTACTCTCCTTTCCATATGTTTAAAATAATAATATTTGCTTGGCAAATAAAATATTCACCTTCATAAATTTTAATGAAATATTTTCTTTTAAAGATTTTACCGGGCACATATAGCCATTTTAAAAATTTACACTAGGCCCCACCCCGTCTTTAAAAACTATGTAACCATTGATTTTTATTTTTTTTAAAGGCACCTCCTGTGCACTCTCGCACACCTCGCAGCCTTTTCCTAACATCACATTTTTTCATGTGAGGCATGCGAGGTTGGGATGAAAATGCCCTAATTTGTTTTTGTGAGCTCACGTGCTCCACTCATGGCCTCCATTTCACTGTACTCTTACCATTCTCTAGTCTGAGCCCTTTAGAGATCTCCTCCTTCTATGCACGGGTCTCCTCTGATTCTGACTTGGTGCACACCTCACCTTCCATGCATGCCTCACTCACCCGCACCAAGCTTCCTCTTCCATTTTGGCCACAGGTCTTTCACCATTGGTGCAGGCTTCCTCTACTGGTTACGTGGTCATCCCCTTTACCAAGCGCAGGCCAGTCTTACCTGGTCTTCACCCACACCCACACACTATGCACTGATGGCCCCTGCTCCACACATTGGCCATAGGTTTCCTTGCTTGTTGTGTTCTCACCTAGCCGCACCCCTTCTTTCAAGTGTGCATTCTCTATTTCATGCACTGGTTTTCATCTTGTGCATTATGCGCCAAGCATTCCATGAAATTCCCTATCATACGTTGGAACTCCCCTATCTTCATTTTGTTCTCACATGAGCATTCCACCTAGTATTTTCTTGCCAATACAATGACATACTTCTAACCTCGTAGTACTCAAGCTTACTTTCATCAGTATACTCTTTGCAACCATGAGTATTTGAAAACTTCTTCAAACAATAAGGATAGGGAACATAGAGCAAATATATCAATTTTGTGTTTACTATATCCCCTGTTATTTAAAACCAGTGTTGTACATAGGAACAAAATGTCTCAAATTCATTTTTGTAAAAAGAATGCTTCTCATTCATACAAAATTTACCCAACACCTTCAGACTAAGCAGTAATGCCATCAATACTTTTGTCAAATATTGGAGCAATTGCATTTGTTAGGAAAATTGGAAAATGAACACTCACTCCTTTGACTCACAAAAGAGTGCTTCAAAGTTCGAGTTGTCAAATTTTGAAGAAGTAATCTCATTATTTTATGTTCCAATTCTTCTTTGTTTTGATCCATTATGAGCTCGAAAAATAGCTATAAGACCCATTTTCATTCAAGTGAAATACTACTTTCCCATATTCCTCTGCTTCCATAACATAGAATACTTTGCATTCACAATCATTTACCTGAAGCAAAACTTCATAACCATGTGGGTCTGGCTAAAAAAATTTCGTTTTCAAACAAGTCTTACCCTCAACTTGACCTGGCATAGCTTTTGAGTGCTTCAAGATATTCTGGAAGTGAAATGATAAACTAGGTTGCCATTAAAATCTGCTTTCTGGCACTTTTGCAAAATGGTCAAAATAGGTCAAGTTGCCTCAGGAATCAATCTGGGAAACTGGTCAAATGACCTCATGAAACCATAAAAACTTGCAAGCATATAGTCATTTGATCCAAAAGTACAATGCAAAAGATGACTCAGAGAAATAGATCACAAGGAACTGTATATTAATCGGCAAAGTTTCCCAATCAGGCTTTTCTGAAATAGCAACAGTTTTGAACCAACACAAACTGACCCAATTGCCAATTTGTAAAAATAGTGAATCAAATCCTGGCGAGCTGACATCAAACACAATGGAACATTAAGATACCCTACACACGTGTGTAAAAGGAATTTCCCTGAAACAACGTTGATCAAAAGATACTGATAGTCAAAGTTAGCCTCTTTGAAATGCTGTCAGGAATGTAGATGCAAAACCGAATAAACTGCATTTGGTTTCGATATGCTAAAAATAGTAAATTAGATCATGAGGCTCTGAAAACTAACACTTGAGATAATTTTGATATGGGAAATATGGAACAGCATTCATTTTGACATGATAGTAAACTGATTGCGAAAACCAAGCTCAAACAGGAAGTTGTTTTGCAAAACTAAACATCTACAAACAACAAAACAGTGTGTAAACCCTCCAGGTTCAATTTTCAAAACCTTGTCAAAATTTATCGTGGGAAGCTAAAATTTGACATGCTTGCTCACATATGTCTATTGAGTATGTCTACAAATGGGTTTTGTACGACAATCAATAGGCTTTAAATCATAAGCCTCCAAAGCGAGTTAATCAAGACTGATTCTTTAGGTGCACTTCTAAAAGTGCAAAAGCAATTTTTTTGAAATAGGCATTTGCAAATTTGAGAGTGCCATCAAACCCTAAACAAGGTGATGACCAAACAATATTTGATCTATCTATTTTATTTACTTGATGAAGGCTACCTTTGAAAGGAAGAGAAAGAAGAGGCCATGATAAAAAAATATTTGAATCCCAATCAAAAAAGATAGAGCCAATATTCTTGTTATTAGCCACAAAAGCATTAACTGATTCTGAAATTGAGATTTCCAAAGATACTAGCATATGATCAGTACACTATTTTTCTTTCCTAAAAATGCATTTGTTTCTTGCCCACCAAATAGACCACAAAATAGAGGAAGGGATCACATCCCAGATGCTAGCAAAAAAGGATGTGGAATATAATTGAGGCCAACTTGAGAATAAATCCCATATTGACTTCGGAAAAGCTAAATGAATATTCATTTTTGACATGACAATTAACCAACAACTTTGTGCTATTGGACACAGAAGAAAAAGATGATTGATATCTTCTAACTCTTGATCACAAAGTACACATTTAAAAGGTACATATATTTTCAATTTTGCTAGTTTGTCACTTGTTAAAATTTTGTTTTGTATTGCTAACCAAGCAAAGCATCCTACCTTAGGTAAAAATTTTGAATTCCAACAAAATTTATAGGCTCTTTGGGCTGGTAGTTGAGAAAATTTTTAAATAAGAGAAAAATATCCCTCTTTAACAGAATAGAAACCTTTTTGAGCTTTTGACCAAATTACCCTATCTGAGGAAGAAGAGACATAGACTATCCTTTCACCTAGAATTGATGAAATGAGAACTTTGTGATTTTTAGGAATTGATTCATTAGAAAGATCTTTCCATTTAACTTTTCCGGTTAAAGGATCCACATGATCAAAATAATCTTTAACATTTAAACCCCAATTTTGAATCAAAAAAGGCATTGTGGATCCCAAGTTATAGCTTTTTAACTTTTTATGGCCATTCCATGAATCTTCCCAAAAAGAGCTTTTTTTCCATCATTTATTTCCTGAGTAAAATGTGGTAGGATTAACTTTCTAAAGGACAAAAGAAAATTCCATATTGCAGAACCCGAAGAAGGATTAGAAACAATGAAAATTCTTAAAGGGAACTAACTGTCCAAATATTTATTTTGCATTAGTCGACACCATTTAAGAGAAGGTTTTGTATACATATGCCAAACCATTTTGGCCCCTAGTGCCAAAATCCTTTCATGAAGATCGTGAAGACCTGCCCCACCTTTTAACTTATCAAGATACATTGATTCAATAGAAATGAGAGGAATTTTTCTTTTGCTATCAACATTTCCAGACCACGAAAAATTTCTGATATTTTTTTTGTATTAGAAAAATAATAGATTTAGGAGCTTTCATAATAGACATAAAATAATTGGGAATCATTGATAATACTATTTTAACCAATAAAATTTTCCTTGCTAGAGATAGCCATCTCCCTTTCCAAGAAATAAATTTGGATTGAATACTATGAATAATTTTATGCCAATAAGAAACCTTGTTTTGTTCTAAAAAAATGGGATTCCTAAATATTTGCTTGGCAGTTGGCCTTGTTTAAAGCCAAATAATTTAACAATAGTTTTCTCAATTGGAGGCTTTGTGTTGAACAAGTAAATTTTTGACTTTTCTTCATTTACTTTTTTCCCTGAAACTCTAGTATATTTATCCAATATATTTTTTATATTTAAAGATTCAGAAAGAATAGCTTTACCAAAAATAAAAGTGTCATCAGCAAATAAGGAATGAGTGACTGAAATATTGGTATCAGGAATCAATACTCCCTTGATTTTCCCTTGAACATTAGCTGAGAGGAATGATCTACTCAGAGCTTCTACTAAAATGATAAATAAAAAAGGAGACGGTGGATCACCTTGACGAATACCTTGGGAGGAATTAAAAAACCCCACAACAGACCCATTTAATAATACAGAAAACCTTGCACCTGAAATACATGCCATTACCCATTTACACCCTTTTGGAGAAACATTGACCTTCAAAAGAAATTGTGTTAAGAAGCACCAATCTACCCTATCATATGTTTTTTGCATGTCAAGTTTAATTATCATTGATGATAATTTATTTGATGCTATAGAGTGCAAAGTTTCATGAGCCACAATTGCTCCTTCTAAAGTTTCTCTACCAGGAACAAAACCACCTTGTTCTTCTGAAATAATTGAAGAAATCATAGGGTGAAGACGAAAAATAAATAGCTTTGGTGAAGATTTTTTATATTGTATTGCATAACGAAATAGGTCTAGAATCTGAGAAAGATTTGAGAGCTTGAATTTTAGGAATGATAGCAATATTTGTGACATTAAATCTTTTTAACATTCCCCCAGATTTTCTTGACTCCTCCAAAGCACTTAAAATATCAAACCTAATGAAATCCCAACAATTTTGAAAAAAGAAGAAGCTATAAAGTCATCTGGACCTGGAGCCTTATCAAGAGACATTGAAAAAACAACCTCTTTTAACTCTTTAAGGGAAAAAGGAGCGAGCAGTATAATGTTATCTTCAGGAGACACCAAAGAAGGAATGTGTTGTAAAAGCTCCTCTTTTTCTACTGCTAAATTCCCATTGTTATTAACATTAGATGTTAAAATATTAGAAAAGAACTTAACTGCTTCCTTCTGAATAGCCTCCTCTTTAAGAAGAATAGATCCTGAGACACTATCTTGAATTGAAAAAATCGAGGATTTTGATTTTTTAGTTTGAGCTGAGATATGAAAAAATTTAGTATTCTTATCACCATCTTTCATCCAAAGTTCCCGAGGCTTTTGCCTCCAATAAACCTCCTCGCGAGATAGTAATTCTTTCCATTCCAATTGCAATTTCCTTTGCTCTTCAAATGATGAATTATCAAGACCATTTACAATGATTTTTTCATTGATTTCAACTAACCTTTTGTACACCAAGTCTTTTTGAGTAAAACAATTCTTAAAGACTAAAAGATTCCAGACTTTTAAATTCTTCTTGGTATGATCCAATTTCTTACTTAATTGAAACATCTTTGAACCATTAATAAAAGGAGCACTTTGCCACCATTGCTTTATTAGACATATAAGATCAGGATGCTTGAGCCACATTGACTCAAACATAAAAGAAGATTGAGACTTTGATTTGAGTTTCTTACCTGTGATAAGAAGTGAAATGGAAAAATTATCAGAAGCTACCAAAGGTAGAATTTTTGAAGAAAGAGTATAATCTGAAAGAAGCCAGTTTGGAGATGTTAAAAACCTATCTAATCTTTCTTCAATTTGCAAGAAATGTTTCCTTCTATTTGTCCAGGTAAAAATACCATTTAATCCAGAATTATGTCCACCAAAGCATTATCATGAATAAATGAAGAAAAATCAATCATTTCTACTTTAGGAGGACTAATTCCTCCTTTTTTTCCCATGTCATTTGTGATAGCATTGAAATCACCAGCTAAAACAAATTTTTATTGACCTAAAAAATCAATATTTAACTTGAGAGTATCCCACGGTATCTTTTTAGCAAAGGTGCTAGTTGGACCATAAACATTCAGTAGCCAAAAAGATAAATCAAAATGAGTGACATGCATTAATTGCCAATTTTGATCAAACGAAATGTCATAAATACTAATTGATTTAGCATTCCAAAAAGTTATCAGACCTCCCGAAGCACCTTGAGAAGGTGAATGAGAAGTTTCCCATTTGTGCCATTTTTTCTTAATTGCTCGAGAAGATTCCTCTAAAGTTTTAGTTTCTTGAAAAACAACAATATTTTCCCCTGAAGCATCTAGTTGATGCTTAACTTGGGACTTTTTGTCAGAGGCATTTAATCCTCTGACATTCCAAGATATTAGTTTCATTACAACTTGGGAGAGGAGCAAGCTCTCCTTGGTCTTTTTTGCTTTGTGGAAAAACCTAGATTAGCATCTAGTGTTGATTGTAAACCTGCTGATATTTCTTCTTGTAGCTTTGAAGCTAAATATTTTCTTCCTCTTTTTGTAGTAGATTTTTTACTAGAGGAAGGAGATAGCTTTGACTGAGAAATTGAACAAAAATCATCTAAAGAAACTGCTTCACCAAAGACCTTAGAGGCAATCTCATCTATCAACTGCTCACCTACAGATACTAAAGACTGATCAACAAACTTCATCAGATCTACCTCTAAGGGCAGGCCAATATAATCATTATTTAGGTCATCTAAAGCTGGGTGAGGCTAAGAATTGACAAATAAACTTTGTTCAGCAAAGAGACTTAATCTCTCATCACAATTATTTGTCACACCCAGAGTTAACATAGAGGCACATTGATTTGCTTGGAGGGAACTAACAAATTTAATTTGAGGTGAAAAATTCTTTAATGAATAAAGAAAAATCTTTATTGGTGAAAATAGAGATAGATCCCAACCCGAAGCAAGAGAAACAACAACTGGTTCCTCAAGAGAATGATTTATAACTTTCTTACGAAGAACAACTCCTGAAGAAGAAAAGGATTTACTATTGAAAGATGTCTGATCAAACAGAAAAATGCCTTTAGAAGATAAATAAGATTGAACAACCTCAGCCTCCTCTTGAAACAAGGAAATGTGATGGCCTAGATGAGAAATTTTTGAAAAGTACCCATTTAAATCAGGCTTATGAGACCTTTCTGAACCCAGAAAATAATGGTACCAATTGAGACAAAAGATAATATTTTTTCCAAGTAATGAGAAATCAAGCATCAAATTGCCATTACTACTAGAAGATAATACGACAGATGACACTACTGGAAATGGATCTACAAATGTATTAACAAAATTAGGATTGAAATCCAGTTTTCCACATTCAAGTTTCTAACACTTTTTGAGAGGATGAAGAGGTAAATGACATAAAAAAAAAATTGCTTAGGATCTTCCAGAACTACCTATTGATCCCATGTGCCATGCACTGTTTTAATTTGGACACTTTTTAGAATGGGTTTTGAAACATCCATTAAAACAAAAATAATAATCCACATTTATGATCCACATGGTTACAATGGAAATAATATTTAGAAACTATTCTCATGGGCCTTATTTTCATATTTCCCACATCTCTATGTGACATCATTACTTGATTATCCAGTATCACAATATTCAATGATTTAATTTTTCTTATCTTATATGTTGATACTCATATTTCTTGCATTCTACATGACATGCTTCATTGTGCTTATGATGACTCGTCCTTATCAATTCTTATTTATTATTATCATCATACCATTAAAGACAATCATGAGGAATCTAATCCATTTATCTATCTTCTTATATTCTTATCTCTTCACATGCTTAATACACCTACATGATATTATTTATAGACATTTATTACATGTTTGATGCACCTAAATAAAACTACCTATTATCATATGTGAATATTTATCACATATGCATTTATATGATGGTATATTTAACAATATTAAATGTTTGATGTAATTAATGTGATCATTTTTATTTTACCTCTAATTCCTTGTGTTCTTAATTTGAAACCAATTAATGTGGGTCATTTATTCATCAGCATAAAATTGCAAGCATGGGATGTGATCAAAAAGTTAATCTAATGGCAGAAGGAGTGGGTGAAGAAGCAAGAATTATTAGTTTAGATTTCAAAGGAAATGGAGTTGCAAATAATAGTAGGTTGGTTGGTGATTGCATGTTGTTAAAGTAGTGATTAACAATATTTTATCTATAAGTGAGGGCCCAGTGGTGGTAATTGTTAAAGATGTATTGGCTGCTAGGAAATTTTTCTAGCAGGCATGGATTATGTGGTATCAATAGACCTTGGAGGTGTGTCATTTGTTACTTTTCTCAAGGATAATGACCTAGGTTTGTGTGTTGGAGGTCAAAAATATTCTAATGATTTTGTCAATTTTTCATGTTAAAAGAACCTCCCCCCATGGTCAACCCTTTTTGGTGCTAAACCAAAGGGGAAAATTTCATCCCACCCAATCTAGGTATCATTGAATCCAGAATCAAGTGATATCATCATTATCTTCCAGATTTTCTTGTTGAAAACTATGTGACTCTTATGGATTTAACGTTAGTAGGAAGTTCTTCTACCCAAGGTTTAACATTGATGTGGTTTTCTCTTAGGATCTGAATAATTGGTACACTAAAGGGAAAGTTGATATTGCAATTATTGCTAAAGGTTTATTCTCCTCTTTTTCTTATGGATAATACTTGGGGAACATCCTTTCAAAAGGTCCATGGTTTATTAGCAAATCTACTTTAGCATTGATGAAATGGGAACCAAGTTTTAATGACTCTAAATGTTTATTCAATATGGCCCCTATCTAGGTCAAATTACCTAGCCTCCCAATGGAATATAGGGATGAAGAATTTTTTAAAGAAACATCTCTAGTACCTTTGGTTAGCTAGTGTTGATAGATTATATGACTATTTCTAGGAGTCACCCGGTTTTTGCTAGAATCTGTGATAATGTGGAGTAGTCATCAAATTTGTCAAATTTGATTAAGTTAAGATCTAAAATAGGTGAGTGGAAGAAAGTAGTAGAGTTTTAATCTTTACATTTTTCATGCTTCCAATGTAAAAAGTTGGGCCACTAGGCCAAAAATTTCTTAAGTAAGAATCTCAGGCCCAAACCTAAAGTATGGAAGGAAAAGGATGGAAGGGTTGCAAATACAACTTTGAAGAAGGTTTTTAATCTCTTTGGAAAATATTTTAATAAGGGTTTGATATAGAAGCCCCTATGTTCAAATTTTCCTTCTCTTGTACTGATTGAGGATCTTAGGGACTTAGTATTTTCTTCAGTGCTTGGATCAATGCTTGATGTAGATTTTCATCTCCTTGCATTAGAGAATGAGTTGGTAGCTCACCTGGATTCAAAGGGAATAGATTCAAAAATGGAGGAGAGTCTCATTTTAGAAGGTAAATATACCCTTGAGTTTCCCTTGATGGGTGGGAATGGAGCATCTGAATCCTCTCCTTTAATTCAATGAAAGGAGCTTGTATTTCTCATAGAATCCAAGAAGGATTTTTCGGTAACCCTCATTGAGGAAAATTTTATTATGGTGAAAGGTAGTGTAGACATAAAAATTTGACCACCCCCATATGGTCAAATTCCTCCCCTCTTATTCCTCTATCCTACATCCCTCATCTGTGTTAATTAAATATTTTATTATTTAATTAATATTCCCCTTTTTCTAATGTTCCTAAGGTATTTAATTAAATAATTAAATAATTTATCCTTTATCCGCTTTTCCTCTCTAAATTAAATAAATACTCTAATTTATTTAATTTACTCATTTGTCTTTATGAATTTAAATTAAATTTTAAATTCAATATTTCTCTCTCCTTGTCCCATCCTCCATAATTCTCCTCTAATCTAGGTTAATTTAATTAACCTGTGATTAGGATGTGCACACCCCTAATCAAGAATAATGTCGCATCCTCCATAACTCCCCACTTGTATTAATCCATCATTAATTCATCTAATCCCTTGTGTGCACAACTCTAATTACTTGATTAGGTCAACCTAATCCTTGTGCCATTTATAGCATACCCCAAGTCAAATTTTCATTAATTCCTTTCTCCTTTTGGAAAAGGCAACCTCTTCCCCATGTGAATTTTAAATTCACATTTATTCCCCCTAGGCCTTTCAAGGAATTTTTAATTCCTCATGCATCACATCACGCACATGTGGACATAGACCTCCTTTATGATGAGATATTGTCTCAATCCCTAGGTACCATAAGGTACCTCTACCTCATCTCCATTATTGACACCTCACCTAACACATGACAAGATGTGAGGGCTTGTGAATTCTCAACTCACCCTGGCCCTTGATCTTGTCCATGGTGGCTTAATCTTGACCCTCCATGGTTTAGAGGCACTTCCCCTAAAATTAGAGGAATTTTCCCTCATTTACATTAGAATCAAGCAATCTAGCCTTTAAGCATCCAAGCATCCAAAAATCCTCCATAGTTGTAGCACCTTTTTCATCCACAATGTGCATCCATTACAATACCCACTTGCATCATTGCATTCTCCATCCATCTACAATCATTTAGAGCTAGGTTTCATGTTGTTTTCCATCAAAAGGAGCACTCAAATAAAAAAATCAATAGAGCCAATCAACTCATCAACTTGGACAAGGTAAAATACTCTCTTTATCTTTTGTTTTGTTCAGGTTCAACTAGGCTAATCGTTGAGGTGTTGTTTGTGTTTTTCTTGTTAGCATTCTCTTTTGTTTTGTAATTTTAGACTAGGAAATCACCTGCACACAGGTAGGAACAAGAATAAATCTTAACACTCCCCACCTTGCTCTCAAGGAGTGATCACTAGGAATCAAAAAAATAGATTATGGTTTTGAACAAAGGGTTCAAGGTAGACCCTCATCTCAAAAAAGTAGGGAAAAGGAGAGAAAGAAGGAGATACTTGAGGGAGTTTAGAAAACCATATTTGATATGTGCTCAAAGAGCATTTAATCCAAGTGCAAATGAGGATAATATCATGGAATATTAGGGGGTTAAATCATGTTCATAAACATGATCTGAGAAAAAAAAAATGGGAACCATAAACCAAATATCTTATTAATTCAAGAAACTATGATGGATTGTGATAAGATTGAAAAAAATGAAAAATAGTCTCTTCAAGGATTCTGGTTTACATGGAAGCAACTCAGATGGGGCTTTTTTAGAATAGCTACCTTTTGGAATCTTAAGATTATTAGAGGAGTGGCCTAAAATGTTGAGTCTAATCATGTTGATACTCAATTTTTTCATTTAAAGGATGATGCCTCCTAGATTATCCATTAGGTTCCTAATATTCTATCTAATGTCATGACCCTAATATCATAGTATCTTAAGAATATAATATATATTCCTAAATATAATGAGTTAATCACTTGTGCCATGCTTAACCTTAACATTAGTTTTAGTTAATACCTTAAATACTCTTTATTAGGATGAAGGGGTATATCCCTACATGGTTAAAACTATAAATAAAGGGGAGGTGATCCTCCCAAATAATCATATAATCAATTATTCAATTCAAATCATATTTTTTGATTATTGGAGGTAATCCCCTCAAAGTTGTCTATTATATTTCTGGTTTTTTTATAAATGTTCCCAAGAAATATCATAACAAGTGGTATCAAAGCTACAATTTGGGCCAAAACTTTGTTTCCACCATAACTTCCAAACTAGTGTGAATTTGGATTTTTTTTTTTGGGTTTTTAAGGCATTTAGTAGATAAGCTCTAAAAATATATACTTTGAGAGTAAGTTTTATAACAGTTATTGATATTTTATTAATTTTCTCTATAGGCCAAAAATTTTGGATTTTCTTAAAATTATTTTTGGAAAGCTTATCAAAAATTAGGTAGGGTATGTTCATTGTAATTTACTGTTAAAAATAATATAAATTTTTTAATTTAGTGGTCAAGTTTATTAAAAAAAAATCATTATTTTGCTCTATAGACTGCAATTTTTAGAATTTTAAAAAAATATTATATTTTTGGAAACCTTATAAAAAATTAGGTGGGGTCAATTATTTGTAATTTACTGTTAGACATAAAATAAGATCCATAATTTAGTGGTCAAGATTTAGTCAAACCATAAATTTCAAAACCTGTCTTAGTATATGTTCTAAATTTTTATGGTTACAACTTGCACTAGATACTAGATCCTCCCTTAATTAATAAAGAGGAATATATAGTTTAAAAAAAAAATCGAATCCATGTCATCTTTAGGACTAGAGGGTTCTTTTATGAATGAGGAAACTAATGACCATCTTTATTGTCCACCACTAAAAATTGAGGGAATAATTCCACTATATTATGAAAATTTGGTACATTTCATTAAGAATAACTTATTTGACCCATTTAAAACATCCTTAAATGAGGGATTATGAAGGTTTGAAAAAGTAATACTATCAATTAAGGGGTTCAAAAATCCACCAAGGTGGGTACAACCCTAATAGATAAAATCAAGGAATAAGTCAATATTTTCAAGGTTCAAAATTAAACCTACCTAGAATAAATATACATAAGTTTGATGGTACAAATGTAACTTCATGGATAAGTCTCATGGAAAAATATTTTAAACTCTATAATATATCAAATGATGCAATGGTTGACACAACCTCACTACATTTAGAATCTGAAATTTATCAATGGTACCAATGGATGATGGGTGAAAAACAAGGGAAATTACTTGGATAGAATTTACCAATGACTTAGTAGCCCAATATGAGCAACCGTGGAAGGGGATATATTTTACCTAGCTTGCAAATTTAAAACAAATAGGGTTTGTAGCATAATACAATGTTAAACACATGAGATTGGTAATTCGAACTCAAGATGTGACACTATATCAAAGGCTACAACTCTACATCAATGGACTTAATGAAAAAATTAAACATGATGCTTGTTTATTGGAACCTTGTATAATTAAAAAAGAAATACAACAAGAATTACATATTGAGAAAAGAAACCTCACGACAAAAATATCAACACAAGGCCAAATAGTAGGATGGAAAGATAAAAATGTCACTAATCCTACTAATAAAAATGGGGCTAACCTTTTTATCCCAAAATAGGTAACTAAGCTCTCTCCTCGGCAAGAGGAAAAGAAAAGAGAAAAATCTATCTATTGGAATTGTGATAGCAGATGATCTAGGGGCCATAAATGTGGTAATAATGAAAAGAGACTAATGATTATTGAGAATGAGGTTGAAGAAGAGGAAGGTATTTATAGAAGAACCAAATATGGAACTAAAGAGTGAAAATTTATAGGAAGAAGACAATACTACTATATCATTACATGCATCGAATGGAACAAGAACACTACAAACACTTAAAGTGTTTTGGTTACATTAAAAAGATAAAGGTATCAGTGTTGATTGGTACAAGTAGTACACATAATTTTATTGATAGAAAATTAGCTCATGTGCTTAATTATTTTGTATATCTAGTCTCTAAATTTCAAGTCATTATATCTATGGAAAATAACTCTCTTGTGGTGGTAAGCTCCATCATAAAAAATTTTAAAAGGGAAATTACCATCTAGATTCATAAATATTTGTTATTCTAATGGGAGGAGCAAATCTAGTTTTAGGAGTACAATGGCTTAAATCGTTGGGAATAGTGTCCTTCAACTTTCAAGAATTATTTGACTCTCAACTCTAATGGGAAAAATTATAAACTTATAGGAGTAACATCACCACCAACTCAAATTATTAGCTCTCATAGGATGGAAAAATTAATTAAGAAAGGTTCATATGGTCTAGAGGCACAACTAAATTTTATAGAAGAAAAAGATGTGAAAACTCAACCACAAGAACTTTAATAGATCATTCAAAAACACCAACAATTTTTTATAGAACCAAAGAGTCCACCTACAATTAGAGACCATGATCATGTCATATAATTAATACCTAGAAGCATTCCTCCTAATATTAGACTTTATCATTATCTTTATGAACAAAACATAGAAATTGAAAAAATAGTCAAGGAAATGTTGGATTCAAGAATTATTCATCCTAGTAAAATTATTTATTCATCTTTAGTGGTTATGCTTAAAAGAAAGGATGAATCATGGAGAATGTTTCTTGATTATATGGAACTCAATAATCTCACTCTTAAGGATAAGTTTCCTATTCCTACTATTGATGAATTATTAGATGAACTAAATTGTGCAATTTTCTTTACTAAGTTAGATTTATGTTCTATTTTTCATCAAATTCATATAAAGGAATAGGATATATAAAATTTCCTTTAGAGCACATGAAGGACATTATGAAGTCTTACTAATTTCATTTGGATAACTAATGTCCCATCACTTATTGGTTTGTTTTTTGGTAATTCCAACCAATTCCTGAAACTATATAAAGAAGTAGCCAACTCTTATGCTCAAATATTTTAGGAGATTGGCCAACCAACAAGAGAAGGATTTAATAATTTTCTCCTCTACACTTCAGGATCTATAAAACCTAGGAGTGTAGTACTATGCAATATCTAATGGGATTTCAAAAAATTCATATAGGATATTTCTTTGAAATAGATATGTTCTCTCAAGGTGACCAAGAATTATAGATACAATAGGCTTGATGGGCTAGATTCTTGGATGTTTTATGCATTCTAGATCTAAGAACATGGAAATAATATTATGAAATAAATTACAACATGAAGGGAAACATGGTTTTGAATTTTGCTGATCTTAGAAATGTAACCAAAATATACATTCAAACTAGTGCCTTACACCTAGGTAACAGAGTCAAATAAAATACAATTAAACCTTGAATAATAGACCTTAAACTAATTTTGTGAAAGCTCGATATCAATTCCTTACATTGATATTATTCAAAATTTATAATAAATTATTCTTAATAATCCTTGTATACATTCAATACCCTCAATATTCCTTATACAACAATTTAATCTATTACTTGAATAGTTCAGCTATAAAATAAACACACAATTGTTTAAAATAGATACCCATTCAAAATGAATACCCATTCCAAAATAGATATCCGTTCAAAAACGTCCATATCTATTTAGGAATGGATATTCGTTATATTCAAACCAAAATTTGAAAATTATTATTATATATTAATCTATATACTATTATATATTAATCTATATATTATCTATATATATTATATTATATAATATATATATTGTATTATATAATATATATATTGTATTATATAATATCATATTATAATATAATATATAATATATTAATCAAATCATATAAAAATATTGAAAGTTATTATTATATATTAATCTATATACTTTTTATTTTATTTTAAGATTTTTTTTAAAAAGAAAGCAAGTTAGAGGTTCATGTGAAGTGATGAGAAGCATGGATGGGATCTCTTCAAGTGTAAATAACTTAGCTTATCCTTTGTAAGTGACTTGGATGATGGTAAAAGGCTAGAATTTTAGGTCGTTCTGCACACAAGAATCGGAGAAGTGCCTTCCAATGAGTCTCTTGGCATAAAAGATAGTGTTAATAGGATTGTTTGAAATCTAGTGCTTGGCAGCATCACCAACAAGTCTCTAGGAGGAAGTAAAAGCGACCATAGAAGGAGTGGTTTTATTTATTTTCTCATTAACAATAATCTCAGCCATGTTACATTGTAGCTTTCCATTACCCAACATAATAGTAGTTTGTTCCCAGATCTATGCCAATGGCCTTCTCTTGCTCCTTCCCCTTCCCTTTTCTCTCCTCCTTTCCCTCCATGCTCAGTGATCTACCTTCTCATTTTTTGGTTTGAATCTAGAGAAAAAATTGAAAGTACTGATATGTATTATATTATTATATAGTAATCTATACACTATTATAATATAATATAATTATAATTATATATATTATATGTAGTATAATAAATAATATATAATGTATTATATATTATATATATTATAATATATAATATATTATATATATTATATGCCAATCTATGTCATCCCTTATACTAAGGGATGGGATGGAACCAACCAATTTAAAAAACAATCTAAAATGAAACAGATATCCATTATATCCATTTCTTGTGTGTCAAATAAAAAAATGGTTGATTTATTTTATATATTATATTATATATCATTTTATAATATTATTATATTAATATATATAATATTATAATATAAAATACATATTCTATTGTATAATATTATATTATAATATATTATAATATTTATATTATACAATATTATATTATAATATAATATAATATTTATATTATATTATATATATATATCATTTATAATATTATTATATACAAATGTTTTTTTATAATATAAAAACCCTCTTATTAGTCATTTTGTGTTGTCCCTTATATAGATATCCATTTCTTGCGTTTTAAATCAAGAAAAGAAAAGGTTGAGATTCATTTTCACTTGCCTTATTCTCTGTTGTGTGCTTTGGAGCAACCAAAGAACTCATATATCCATTTAACAGTGATTTTTTTGCAAAAATCACCCACTAATTAGTGGTATGTATGATTTTTAATGTTTTTTTTCATTTTTTTTAATTTTTGTGTTATTTTTTAAATTTTAGTCAAAAATAGGTTTTGGAATATGCATAATAGTTTGCATTAAAATAAGTTAATTTTAAAAATTTCAACATCAAACAGGTTTAACAATGGCTGAGAATCCCAACCCTAGTCTAGATGAAAACCCTGCCTAGCCAGATCCTCCTCCACCACCAATTTCTCCATTACAAAACATACCCACTATCCATGAATCTATCCATAGGAATTTAAATCAATTAAGAAACATATGTGAGATATATGAGACAATCCCTCACCTCTCTGATATGAAAACCACATTAGAAATAATGTTTCCAATGTTGAAACTCTCAAAAACCAGCATATTAGGTTTGTAGAGTGGTGAGAGTCCCAGAGGAAACATTATGCTAATGGTTTCTCATATGATGAAGTGATGGAACTTGACATTATGAAAGCCCAATTAACACAACTATTTATCAATCTTAAAACTGAACAATCCGTAGATGTGTGCAAGCCTAAATATTCGATTAAATGGTGCACACATTGAGGTGTCCTAGATAATTTTTGGAAATGTTGGTGGATGGTTTTTTATAAACCACCCAACAACAATCTTGATGTCCCACACTATTTTCTATGAAAACTATATGTTGACTTTTTCCTAGGTAAGCATGTCAACTACTTTGATATACAAGTTTTCCAAGGTGTGGGTAGAGGAATACCTCAAGATAGACCTAGGGCACATCGATTAACCCCACTTCTTCACACTTCACCTATTGCTTCCCCAACTCTAATACCTTACCCAGAGATTGGTGTAGATGCAGGTAGTCAGATTATTTTGGCCATACATGCAGTGAGTGACCATTTGATCACACAGAGCTCACATGTTGTATAGTCGTATGATAGTGCATCCCATCCTTATAAAACATTATGTGCCATAATATATGTTTGGGTCCTCTTCAATAGTTCACTAAGGCTTCAATGGACACATCCAACTATGAAGTCCATGATATGCCAGATGTTAGAGATGAGAGAGCATAGAGTGGAGCATTTCTAAGAGAGACATTGGGTGGAATAGATGATGTGGAGGCACTGGTAAGACTTAAAGTAATTTCATAATGTATTTTATCTTTTCTCTCATATTTTATAAGAGATATTAGTACTAATATATGTTTATGTGCTAGCATATTTAATAGTTGCTGACAAAGGATCAAATTTCACAAGTCCAGGAGGCTACTCAATTGACCATTTCATTTGGCCTAGAGACTTAGTATATGGTATCATTTAAATTTTTATTTAGATGTTAATTTTAAAATCTGTTATGTTTAGGTACATGTACACAGATTGGTAGTCTAATGTATTCTTGTATTTTTATGCAGCAACCGTGTAATTTTATAGCCATGATGACTACTACTGACACATTGGAAGAAGCATCACAATAGGTATATAATTTTTTTTTATTCTCAACATTATGATTATATGTATATGTGCATTTAAATTATGTTACATTCTTGTCATTTTTTATATAGGAAACTATCTTAGTTGGTTCATCCATCATGATCCTTCCTACAAAAAGTGTACAAGAATCACAACAGGTATGTGTTCATTTTATATTGTAGATATGTATATGTTTAGATAGGAGTAGATATATGTTTAGTAAATAGGATTGTTTGTCAACATTTATATATTAATTTGCATCAATTTTATTTTACCTTCTATAGTCCTCTACTCAGTTCAACAATGTGACAAATCTGGGACCATTTCAATATACGAGGAATCTTGATCTCCTATGGGACAATCAAATGCAAAATGTCTTGCAGAAAAGAGAGCAATAATTGAAATAAATAAGAATTACATTTTTGATATATTATAGTTTAATATAGTGATTTTTATGTTAAATTGATAATTTTTAAATTATAGTATATAATTTTTTATTTAGCAGACTATCTTTTCAACCATTCACATAATTAATCTAATTTGTGGCTTGAATTTTTATTGTGTAAGAAACTTCAAATCCACCAAATTCTTCTAGGAGGCTTGATTTTGATGATCAAGCATAGGATTAGGATCTTCTATAGATTGATACATTTAGGGATTGATAGATCTTGAGATAGCATATGTGCCACATTTTGTAAAACATTTTTTGAGTAGGCATATATACCAAATTGTATATGCACAAACATAATTATTCTAAATTTTGATATATAAGAATTGATAGATATAATTTGTTCATCGTGTGCATGTCTTTCTACTTTGAAACTTAAAATTGGAATGTATAATTATTTTAGAATGGTTTAATGTTATATCAATAACATGTTATAGATTAATGAAATTGCATTTTAATAGAGCTTATGAATTATAATTGGTAATCCATCTATGTTGATGTTAAATTTGGTTGCCTTTGGAAACTTCACCAAATTTTATGACCATTTATCTAATGTTATCACCATTTTTTAAATGTTGAGCTCGTAGTGGTTATCTGGAAGCTTTAGGTCAAATTTGGTATTCAATTTTCATGCTGAACAATCCATTTGAGAATACATGTGATTTAAAGATCTCTTGAAAGAATTTACATTTGACATTATTTAGGTTTTTGAACTCCTGTAATGAAGTGGGCAGCTAATTTTTTTCAAATGAAGCTAAAATTAATGCAAAATGGTATGAGAAGAATTGTGTAATATTCTTTTAGAAGGTAATGTCATACTAATCATAGCCAAATAAGAAATAAAGGTGGTGCGAGATTATTCAATTGGAAGAATGATAAAAATTATGGCATATTTTTTACCTTTTCATATCTCTGCCAACCATTCACTTATTGTCTTTTACCTTTTCATATCACTTTTTTAGGAGGCATTTTTGTAGTGTGTCAAATTAAGGTTCACATGCATTACATTCAAGAGTTCATTCATATTAAGGTTCACATACATTACATTACATGAGACCACATTTCTTTGAGGCATTTTTTCAAGCAATTCACTGCCTTTTCTATGCTACCACATTTTTCATACATGTCTCACAAAGCATTTTATCAAATAGTTTAGTGCCTTTCTTCGATGGAAAAAAATTCTAAAATAGGAGCTTTTGAACAAGCTATTGATTCTTGGAAAAAATATATCAAAGCATATTAGTAAGCAATATTACATTGCATTACCTTAAAAATTAAGAATTTTTTGTAGTTTATATTCATATCATTGATTGTGTTGCATTGCACTTCTTTCGAAATCAAAGCAATATTCATATTCCATAACTAATAGCTAGATGGTGATAGATGGAAAGTTTTCAAACACAGCATTGCATCACCATGAGACCAAATTTCTTTAAAGAATTTGTTTAAACAGTTCACTTCCTTGTTTATGCTACCACTTTTTTCAGACATGTATACCAAAGTATTTTATCAAATAGTTCACTACCTTGCTATTATGCCTAAAACCTTAAAACTCTATCCAAGAAAATGGATGTTTTTGTCCTAAGGGTTAATGAGGGAGTAGTTGCTACAAATATTAAAGTAAAAGATATGAAAATGTAGTTAGAAAGTAATGAAAAGGAATAAAAGATTGTTGTTGTCCTAAGGGCCGATCAAAGATAATTTTATCTAAAAGACAAGTGCAAAATCTTCACCATTGCTTCACTATTAATTAGGTCCCAACATGAACCAATGTACAAATGTGTGAGTGATTTTGATGTGAAAATATATACACGTGACATTCATGATTACACAAACATGTGACATTTTCCAACATACACATGGCATTCATAATCATCATAACACAACATACATTCTACCATCAATATTGTTAGAATTGGCTATGGCTGCCAAGATCTTGAGACCAAATAGAAAGCACAAGAAGAGATAATTTGAATGGGACAAGAATAAACTATATTCTTATCAATATGATTCAATGATATGATTGTGATGTACAATGAGAGAGACCCCTTGGTTATATAGCCAAGGTGAGATACAAGATGTCATAGGATTATGACAAGTGTCTTAATCATATGACATGAGATAACTAATCACACTTACCTAGGTTCACATGTAGTAGTTGTCAAAAGATAAGATAAAAACTAATGATAAATAACACCTTCTAGAAATATTCTTTCCTATGACCTAAGTAAACTTAACATGTGTAAATAAGTCCCCTAGTAATGAATTAACTAGGTACAAGAATTTATTTACACCAACACCCCCCCTTAAGTGCAACTTAGGGAGTAGCATATTATTATGTAAATGACAAAAATATGGGTCCTAGCTACTAGGACATGTTAGGTACCCATGTACATATGCAAATAAATCTCTCACAAATAGAGAAAAGGAGAAAACCTAGTGGGACAAAACTCCTCCCCAAAAGAGAGATGAAATGCAAAATAGAAATGCTCTCAATGATGCATGAGTAGGATGAAACCCCATCTGAGGAAAAGACTCCCCCATAAGAGATAAGTAGAAGAGAGACAAGGCATCCCCCCCTCAATGTTGAGTCTCCTACAATGATGGTAGAAGTTCAACATTTAATGTTGAAGATGATCCAATCTCCCCCGAACAACATTCCTCCCCTTAGGAAGAAACAAAACCATGGATGTATGCAGGATTTTAGGAATATGGATGATGTATGATGATGTCTCTGAATGATGCTCAAGTGTCTCCATGTCGATGCCGAAAGCTAGAACTCTCCAAATAGGCGTTCTAGGACACACTGCTAAAGAGGATAATCCATAATCTAGTAGAGATGAATTTAGAACATGATCCAAAGATAGTGATATCCCCTTTGAAGACAAAGAAGCCTCCTCCAAATGTTGTCCAAAAGTATCCACACTCACACCAAATTGCAAAGAATTATCAAGTAGAGAATGAACAAGAGGGTCAAGGTGTTCCCTCACAACAACTAAAGAAGGATCATCTTCATCAAATATAAGATGAATGCTATCGATGATGTCCCCAAAATATTCAAGATGACACTCCACAAACAAGTCTAAAATACATGTCAAGAAGTCATCCAAAGTAGCCTTATCTAGAAGACTATGTGTGTCCTGTTGCACTGAATCACAAGGAACCCAAACTATGGAATCACAATCATCCTTAGGTACAATAGTAGGTGGAGGAGATGAAATGCATGACTTAATAATTGGCTCTAATGTGAGAACTCCCAAGTTCAAGAAGCCAAATGTCTCTTCTGAATCATGGTTCATATGATCAATAGTCAAAGGAACAATGTCACCATCAGAAGCAAAATCCGCAAAGGTATACAACCGAGATGAATGATCAACCACCCCAGTAGTAATTATCTTTCTACTCTCCAAGTCTCGAATGATGACTGAATCAGGTGTGAATTCCACAGTTCTCCCATCTCCACCATGTGTAATATGATATATCGAAAGAATATTGTTCATTAAATGAGGAACACACAAAACATCCTGAAAAGTTTTGTCCCCAAAACTAATATATCCCTTCCCAATTACACTCATGTATGTATTATTTCCCATCAAGATAGGAGACATAGTACAAGGCTGAAATAAAGAGAAGATAGACTGTGAAGATGCCATATGATGAGATTCTCTTGAATCTAGAAGCCATCTCCCTGATCCTGGACTTGAAAAAGCACAAAGATCTTGATCTATATTTCCTGATGTAGATGCTTGACCTATGTCCATTTTAGACTATTTTGAAGAAGGAGGTGATTTAGACATTCTAGAAGGAAAATTAGTGTGATTCCTTTTGAGAATATTTTTCAACTCATCAATATCCTTCTTATAAAAATAGTTTTATTCATGTCCATCCTTCTTGCAATATGCACAAAAAGGCCTCCCCGTCTTAGATGATTCCCCTTTTGAAGAGGATTTTTTATTTTCTTGATTTGAATGTTGATTATTCTTTTCTTTATTTTGTTTCTTATCTGATTTTGATTCTTTCACCTGACTAACCAACAATTCCTGAGATTTAGAATTCTTGATGAGACCCATTGAGATAAGCTTTTGTTGCTCATGTATCAAAATCTTAGAAAATGATGCAAATGAATGTGTAATATATGTAGACCCCATAGTCAATCTATGAGTATGAAAGCTAGAAACAAAAGAAGAATAATCAAAACCAATTTTTTTCATTGTGTTGTAGACCAACTAAATGTCGATATCAATTCCACATGCTTTACATTGCTCTCTTAGATCATTAACCTTAGTGATGTAGTCTTGGATGTTGTCAAATTTCTTAGGATCAAGGCCCATCAGTTCATTATCAATTTGATAGCCTCTTATTTCATTTGTAGTGCCATACAATGATTTCAATCCATCCCAAGCTTCATGAGAATTTTTATATGATTCGATTTGAAACAACAAATCTTGAGAAACAAGTCTACGAAGACATCCAAGAGCTTTGGTATGTTCAATCATTCATTTTATCTTTTTATCTGCATCTATAGGTTCAGGTACCTTATTTTCAATATATAGAGAGTGACCTTCTATCATTAGAATACTCCATGCATTTTGATGTTATATTGAATAATTATATGATGTGAGAAAAGGAACCTTATAATGATCCATGAAAATAAGAGAGCCCAAGAAAACAGATCAAATCAATGCACTAAGAGACCCCCCCAAATCACTCAATCAAGAAACCCCCCAAGAAATATTTGATTTGGCACTTTATATTTAGTGTGTTTACAGTTGCTAGATGCCAAAACTAGCAAGCTCGACTTGATATTAGTGCTTACAGATGCCAAAATTGGCCACATAATTAGGTACAATTTTTGGTACAAAATGAGATCAATTTGATCATACCACTGAAATGTACATGAAAAATTATGCACTTAAAAAAAAACTACACCAAAAAATGTTACTATAGGAGCAAGATATGAGCTCTCGAAGTTCTCAAAATGAGGATGAAGCAGCAACACCTATGAGAATCTGAAATTTATAGAGACATCAAGCACCAAAACCAGAAACTAATTGTACCATTGTGAAGACCACAAAAAATTATCCCAAATCAAAAAAAAAATCACTGAAAAAGGAGCTCATATGACTGAGATATTAACGTTTGAAAATCGCCTTCCAAAATGAAAATGCAAATGGGAGGGGTAAGAAAATTTTCAAAAATGTGTTGATGTCAAAAATCACTCGATTTAATTTGACATTCTGATGGTCATCAAAATGGAATATCCTCCCCTAGGCAGAATATTCTCCTGAAACCCATGCTTAAATTTGATGCTCTCTCAGGCGTCAAGTGTCACCGTCACCGTCACCGGTATCTCAAAGATGTTGTTGAAATATTTTGTTTGTATGATGGATGGCTAGGAATCTTGGATGGAATAATCGGAAGCACCCAAAATATTCTTCTTTCCAAATTCTTTATGAATGATAGGCTAACATTTATGATGCCACCGGATTTTATATTCTGACTACCTGATTATTCTGCCTGCCGAGATTTTTGAAATGTCAACCATTGATTTGTATTTGTTGGTTTGGTAGTTAAATGCTTCTATCGGTTTTCCTGAATGGCCGACTGATTTGACACCTGTTGGCGATGAGTGGAGGTTCCCGCATACTCTGTCATGGGTACAATACCTGCAGTTGGTAGAGTACCCCCAAGTACATATATTTTATTTTCCGTAGAAAATTTTATTCTTTTTCTTTTTGATTTTTTAATATAAAAATTTTACAAATGAAATTTGCAATTGCCCGAATCTATTTTTCTAAAAAAAAAATTAAAAAAAAAAATCATTTATTTAAAAATCATACCGCACTATAATGATGGCATCTATATGACTAAAGGAGGGGAGATTTTGGTTTCAAGCTCCGAGTGAAGTACTTGGATTTTCACGATTTGAC
Source organism: Sequoiadendron giganteum (assembly GCA_007115665.2). Classification (NCBI taxonomy): domain Eukaryota; kingdom Viridiplantae; phylum Streptophyta; class Pinopsida; order Cupressales; family Cupressaceae; genus Sequoiadendron; species Sequoiadendron giganteum. Next base: position 271,922,822 of record CM021108.1, on the reverse strand, counting down.
AGTCAATCTTAGGGTTCTTGGCAACCACTCTTCAGCTTCAAACCTTCATAGATTTGGCCTCATATGTCCGATTTGGATGAAACAAAAGGAAAATTTGACTTTCTTGAAACTTCTAGATGTAATGGTGAGCTCATATTTGCACCAACAAGCTTCGATATTAACCTACAATAAATATCCAAAAATAGAACCTCCCCAAATCTGGTATCTCTCTTCAAAAAAAAGACTATCCAATGGCACCCAACCCGCTCTGATACCATGTTAGAATTGGCTATGGCTTCCAATATCTTGAGACCAAATGGAAAGCATAAGAAGAGAGAATATGAATGTGACAAGAATAAATTGTATTCTTATCAATATGATTCAATGATATTATTGTGATGACAATGAGAGAGACCCCTTGGTTAAATAGCCAAGGTGAGATACACGATGTCATAGGATTATGACAAGTGTATTAATCATATGACATGAGATAGCTAATCACACTTACCTAGGTTCACATGTAGTAGTTTTCAAAAGATAAGATAATAACTAATGCCAACTAACACCTAGAAATATTCCTTCCTATCACCTAAGTAAACTTAACATGTGTAAATAAGTCCCCTAGTAATGAATTAACTAGGTACAAGAATTTATTTACACCAAAAAATATAACCAATAAAACTCATATATTATATTTTTTATGTCCTCGTGTATAAATACATAGCATATCATTTTTTAACTATCATAATCATCAATACAACTAATAATGCCATATAATTTTATTGGTGTCCTCGTGTGTTCAATGCATTGATGCATCTTGCTATTAAACTATAATAGATACACATGCCCCTAATATCCTCACTCCATAATGAAAATCTCAAATCATTGCTACTCTTAGAGACACATGTATTGTAATATTACAAAAAATATTTAAAAACAAAAAAACACTATGTAAAGATAATTGAACAATGAAAGCAACATGAATTCCAATGTTGGATGCATTTCCATCAAACCTCACGTCCTACTCAAAGCTTGTATTGGGAAACACCTACATGTAAATATTAGAAAAGTATGGATTATAAACAATGTGAAAAATAAATTAAACTAGTCATTCTTTGAAATTAAATGTAAAATTATAAATCAAGAGATTAAAGTATATGCATAAGATACCTCCTTATGAATTGCATTGAATGTGTCCTCAATGTTGAAGCAAAATTTTTTAACTTTTTTTTTGAATCACTTCTTGATGCAATAGTATTTTCCACCAAAATGACCTACATTTGTTGAGAATTGTTAAGAAACATAATCTTGAATCTACTATTGACTCAACAATGGTTAAAATTAAACATGAATATTGGAAAATGCAAAAAATTGTAAGATTTTTAGTAATTTTGACAAAGGGGTAGTGTGTACATGTTGATGTACATAGGTAAATACTAGGGAAGGCCTTCGTTTGTTTCCCAATTCACCCAATTATTTTTGAGGTGCTCTTTTTGGGGTAGTCTCTTAAGAGCCCTAAAAGCCAAAAAATGTCAAATTTTGACGAATTCGTTCTAAGAGATCGTGGCATGTAGGAATTCATTGTTTGGACCTATAAGTGGATATTGAATCCCTTCAAACCAAACTCTCTCGTTTTGTGTCAACTCAACACCATTTGTGTGTTCCAGTGTCAAATGCATTCTATCAAAGTTTGTCTATGGAAAGTAGTGCAAAAAATGGAAAGAAGCATTTTTTTTTACATAATGGAGTGAATTCAATTGTACTAACACATCAAGGTGGGTTGTCAAACACTATGAAAGGCCTCATTTTTTCACCCAAGCTCCCCCATGATGTCAGAGTGCACTAATCCAGGGTAGTCTTGAAAGTGTCGTAAGAGAAAATAATGGAAAATTACCCAAGTTTTGGGTTATTTTGATGAATGGGAAATATGGACACATTGAGATATGTGGGTAGATACTAGGGAAGGTCTAACCGCATTGCCCAAGTCACCCGATCATCTTGGGGTGCTCTTTTTGGGGTAGTCTCCTAAGAGCAAAAAATACAAAATTTGTAAAATTTATAGTAATTTTGATGAATGGGAAGCATGGACATGATGAGATAGGTAGGTAAATACTAGGGAATGTCTAACTTTGTTTACCAAGTTTCCTAATCACTTTGTGGTGCTCTTTCCAATGTAGTCTCATAAGCGCCCTAAAAGCCAAAAACTATCAAACTTTGAAAAAATCATTTCAGGAGATCATGGCATGTAGGAATGTTTTGTCTACACCTACACATGGATACTGAGTCCCTTCAAAACAACCTCTCTTAGTTTGGGTCAAATCAACATCGTTTGTGTGTTCTAGTGTCAAATGCATTCATACAAAAGTTGTTAGTGGAAAAGCAACACAAAAAAGGAAAGAAGCATTTTTTTTGTGCATAATGGAGCAAAACCAATTATACCAAATGTCAAGGTGAGCATTCCAATGCTACGAAAGGCCTCCTTTTGTCGCCCAAACCCCCCCTCCATGATTTTCGAGTGCACTAATCTGGGGTAGTCTTGAAACTATCGTAAGAACAAATAATGGAAAATTATCAAGTTTTGGGTTATTTTGATGAATGAGAAGTGTGGACACATCAAGGTAGGTAGGTAAATACTATGGTAGTCTGACCTCATTTCCCAAATCACCTAATTATTTTGGGGTGCTCTTTCCGGGGTAGTCTCTTGAGAGCCTTAAGAGAATAAAATAAAAAAATTATAAAATATACAATAATTTTGATGAATGGGCAGCATGGACATGTTGAGGTAGGTAGGAAAATACTAGGGAAGGTCTAACTTTGTTTCCCAAGTCACCTGATCATTTTGGGGTAGTCTCTTAATAGCCTTAAGAGCAAAAAATGCAAAATTTGTAAAATTTATAGTAGTTTTGATGAATGGGTAGTGTGGACACATCAACATAGGTAGGTAAATTCTAGGGAAGTTCTGAATTCTTTGCCCAAGTCACCCAATCATTATGGGATGCTCTTTTTGGGGTAGTCTCTTAAGAGACTTGTAGACATGGAAAATGTATAAGTTTGTTTTGGCATATCTGATCCTGATTACTAACAACATTTGCTCCTAAAACATAGTCTCAACATTTCATCACATTTTATCTCTTAATTTAATAGATCATTATTTATTGGATTAAGTCTTCCTCTTTCAATGATTAAATTAATCAATTAATTTAATTAGCCATTGCATCCCCGTTTAATTAAATAAATCATTTTATTTAATTAAAATCTCTAAAGTCCTATTAAATTAAATAAATTAAACCTTATTTGATTTAATCTAACATATTCCTTATTGATTAAATAAATCAAATCATTTATTTGATAAATCATTTCCTCTCAATTTTTGACTTAAATCAATTCATAAATCTAAGTCTAAATTATCACATCATCTAATTCTCCATTAAGTTAATCAAAACCATGATTAAGTTAATCCCTCTCCTTAAAATCCTCTAGAGAATGCAAGTTGCACAATAAATCAATTACTTTGATTTATTAATTTATCTATTTTCCATCACAAAGCATCAAAAGGGAATATTCCCTTGATTTGAATTCAAAATTCAAATGGGCTTGGTCCTTCCAAAAAGGCATTCAGTGCCTCTTACATTTCCTTGTGCATTAAGCCAAGTGACATTAACTCCATTCTTCTCTCCCCCCAACATGTCATCTCACAAATTCAAATTTTCATCCAATGGCATTTATCATGCACATTGACCAAAATGTGCTCATTCCTCAACCATTCACATCTTGAAAAGTGGCACTTGGCCATTGGATGTTGAATGGTCCCACATTTCTTATTTTCACTCATTCTTCCAAGATTGGAATCTATAAATGAGAGACTCTTCCTCTCATTCAATCATCCACAATTTGAGTAAACTTACTATACTCAAATCCATCATTATCCACAATCTTCATGCAAAGTTACTCTTTTCAATTGAGAACTAATTTTGCTCATTTCATCCTTACATTCATCACATTTTCACATTTGCACCAAGGTTATGCTCAAATCTCTTTGGAGATTTGACCATTTCTAGATCATCTTCATTGCAATCTAGGAATTGGTAAAGGGCCAATTGCAACACTTCATTGGCACCAATTCCCCCATAAGATCATCAGGCTATTAGCTTAATTAGGATTTCTTTCATTGTTATTTGAGTTTTGTTATTTATTTCCTAATTTTAGTTTGAATAGATGGATTTTATGGGGAATCTCTCATATTTGCATGCATTTTTGATCTAACATCTAACCATGTTTGTTACTCTTGTGCATTTGCAGGTTTAGGGGTTCACAAGACTTAAGAGAAAAAAAGAAAAATTTATAGTAATTTTGACGAATGGGCAACGTGGACACGTCAAGGTAGGTAGGTAAATACTAAGGAAGTTTTTACTTTGTTGCCCAAGTCACCTAATCATTCTAGGGTGCTCTTTCTGAGGTAGTATCTTAAGAGCCCTAAAAGCCAAAAAAAAATCAAACTTTGACAAAGTCTTTTCGTAAGCTCATGACATGTAGGAATGTTTTGTCTACACCTACATGTGGATATCGATTCCCTTAAAAATAACCTCTCTCAGTTAGGGTCAACTCAACATTGTTTGTGTGTTCAAATGTCCAATGTATTCTTGCAAAAGTCAATGGAAAGCAATGCAAAAATGGAAAGAAGCATTTTTTGTTTTGTGCATAATGAAGTGAAACCAACTATACCAACACATCAAAATGGGCATTCCAACACTACAAAAGGCTTCCTTTTGTCACCAAAGCACCCCCCCCCCCAACCTCAATGATTCTGAAGTGCACTAATCTATGGTAGTGTTATGCCTTGCATAACCACCCCATCTTTTGCCTTGGTCAAAATGGGTCCCCCTTTGTTATGTTTGTACTTAGTTGTTTTTGAAACAAAGTTTGGAGTCTTGTTTTTCCAATACTTTGTTTTTCTTTTGTTTCTCTGTCGGAATCGGAACCGGAACTGAATCAGGTTCTAAAAGTTCTTTTGAAACTTGTTTTGGTTTCCATCTCGACAGTCTTTTGTTTATGTCTTTTGTTTTTCTTCAGCGGACCCGGAGTCGGAGTGGGGGTTAACTTAGTCTTTACCAAAAATTAAAAAATCATAATCAACTCCACCCCCGCCTCCGCTATTTTGACTTTTGGTTTTGGTCTTTGTTTTTTGTTTAGTTTTGTTATGTCGGTCTTTTGTTTTACTTTTTGTGTTTGGTTTTGTTTTGTGTTTAGTTAGCGGACCCGGAACCAGAATTGGAATGAAGTTTGGAAGTTTCTTAAAAGTTTCGAATTAGTTTCTATTTTAGCTCCGCCCCCACCATTTTTCTGGATCATTGACTTTTTGATTGAAGTCGCACTGTTGTGAAGTGTTGGTTCTCTTTCAATTTGGACTCCGCCTTAACTGCGTGCGTTAATGACAGCTGCTCATGCAGGTAGAAATCTTCAGTTTTACCTTCATATAAGGGTTAAACGATTCATTATTATCATTATTAAGAGATTTGAAGAGCATGAAAGAGCAGCGACAAAGTTCATTTGAGCAAAAAGATTGAAGGAAGAGAAGATTGTTGCGAGCGAATCAGTTCAAAAGGTTAGTTGGGTTCTTGTGTATCCGAGGTAGGTTTTCTTATTGTTGTTCTTCATTTTATTTACTGTTGTGTGTTTTGTATATATGTTTTCCTGTGCTCTGAATCATGTCATTTTCAAACAAATTCATGTTTCTTGGCGTGATTGTTTGTTCGGGTATTGTTTTATTTATTTTTTCTGGTTATGTTCTTTGTTTCTTTTACTTTTATTTTTAGTTCTTTCTATTTTAGGGCACGGTTGCTTTCATGCTTTAGTTGTGATTGCGTCGTGCTATTTTGGATTTGCAGTGAGTTAGATTAAATTTAGGTTTTAAATGGTGATTAGGGTAGATTAGAGATTTACAGTGAGAGATTTACAGTGAGTTAGGGTTAATTGATTCATCATTTTTTTACTTAGGGTTTTGTCGCGTTTTACATTCTGGTAGATGGCAAGGTTTAAAATCCGTGCACTAGTTTTTATCATGTTTGTTAGATTAGGGTTTTGTAGGTTTCTGAGTCACTAAATTTAAATGATTAAAATATGATACTCTAGGTTTCAATTGTTCCCCATGGTCATATGAGTATAGTGTTTAAAGCCTCTTTTCATCTAATACGACCTTGGTTTTAGTCATGGAGTTATAGGTTAAATCGATAAAATCTTTGATGACGTCTTGGTCAACCTAGGCGGAGGCAGGATCAGAATCAATCTTGAACCGGAGAATTTTGTTTTTACAAAAGGTATCGATTCCATTTCCATCCTGTATCCGGCTCCACACATAATGAGAAAATCTTCTTTCAAAATAACGATGACCAAGTCGAAAGCAAAAGCGGAAGCGGAATGGGAATAGAATATGAAAAATGAAAATCTGAAGAAAATCAAATCCATTTTCCATTCCGATCCCGGTTTCGATAACCTTCCCGATTCCGACTCCAAGCCCGTTCATCATTAGTGAAATTTCTATATCGGTTTTGGCTCCGAGTCTAGCAGTGTTTTAAAAAGAGACTATTTTAGGTTGTGTTTATGCCTGGTTCCACCTCCGATGCATATATGAAAGGTTTGGTTTTTAGAGCATGTTTTGGTGTTGATATCTAAAGATCTAATTAGAGGTTTTGCTTGTAGAAAAGTTGAAAGATGTCGAGAACATCAAGGGAAGCTGCTCAGAGAAACCAGCTTGTGGAAACATCAAAGGTAGCATCAAAACCAAAGAAGTTAAAGCCAGAACAACTGCCTTATACCTTAAGGTATAATCACAGGAGTCCGGTTGTGAAGGTGAGCAAGGTGGAATTAGATTGGTCAGATATCACTGATACCAATTTAGGTCAATACAATTTTGAGGAGTGGTATTCAGAAGCATTTGACAAGGATATTATAGTGACTACAGAAAGAATTGTCAGCTCTGGGTTAGCTCATATCACTTTATTTCCTATATTTTTCCAGTGCCCGGAGTTAATCATGAGAGTAGTCAGTGCTTACAATCCTGCTACAAGACTATGCATGGATTCACAAGACAATGTGATTATTAATCTCACTCCTCAAGCATTTCAAAGTATATTTGATGTTCCAGATCCAAAGAACTTGGTGTAGCTAACTGAAGCAGAGGCCTTGGAGCAATATAGTAGTTATAAGGGATCAAATAAATCTCACTTGAACAAGAAGTGGTTGAAGACAGAAAAGAAATCTCTAACCAAGCTTGCAGATCAGCCAAAGAGGGTAGATTTCTATGAAGAGGTAGCAAGGTTGATTGTGATGTTGTCTAGGGTGTTTGGAAAGAGGGATGCATTTTACTTCAAGGAGTGGATGTTTCCTTTTATTTAGACTATCTTGAAAGGAGAACAACAGTTTGATTGGTCAATGATTGTTTCTGATGCCATACATGATCAGTTAACCAGGATCAAAGAAACCAAGTGTTTCTTTATGACTTCTTACATTGTATATGCCACAACAAGGTTGGGTCTTTTACCAAGTTTGAACAGAGTGGGCATAATGGGAGCCTTGGATGGACAAAAGAGGGTATGGGAGGACTATGACCAATTATCTCTTCAGGTTGCTGAGACTCATTTCAGAAGAGTCAATGATGCATTTTTATATGTGGTCATCAATCAATTGAATGGAGATGTAGGATACTGATTAAGTCAAGAAGCCATGGCATTCATTGCTGAATGGGGATGTTGGTACATCCAATACCCCAAATTTACATACTTCAAGTTATTTGGTTTTGAAGGTCATCCACATTTACTTCGAAGGTGTTGCAATAATAGGATGGTGCTAATGGAGTTTGTATATCAAGCTATTGGAGTTAATGCTCAGTTTGGGATTAAGCATAAAACTGGATGTCATAAATTTCCCATGAAGTTGGGTGAATATAGCTGTCAACACTTGAAGGGAGAAAAGGTGGTCTATAATGAGTTGATATAGTTTAAATTGGGATTGTATACAGCTCGTAAGTATTTTGATCCAAAGAAGAAGATGTATGCCTTATTACCTTCAGTGTTCACTAGACATTTTAATTTGTTAGAAGACTTTTGGAGTGATCGGCAAGATGAGTATGACTTAAGAAAGAAGAATTATGAAAGATTATCGGTCTCACTCATGTCAGAGCTTGGTGTTAAAGAAAACATTCCTGACACCTTGGTGGATGATGGAATGGTATTGGATCCATCCCATGAAGTGTTTAACATTGGCACCAAGAGCCTGGATCTAATTGATTGGGATGCTGAAGAAAAAATTGATATTAAGAAGATTGGAAGGACAATGTTGGATAGAAGTGTGCAATGGTTAGTGCTAAGAACTCAAGCTTCTCAAGGACCAGTTCTTAAAAAGGTTAAAGGATATAAGAGAATTAAGAGAAAGACACCTCCTAAAGAGCCATTAGAATTCCTTCCTCCAGACATTGAAGAAATAGAACTTGAGGTGGTAGACGATGGAGAGGAAACACAAGAAGGAGATGTTCCAATAGGATCTGTTGTTTCAACACCTACATTAGGTGAATCATCCGCCCAAGACCCACTTACAAGAAAGAAGAGTAAAGATATTCAAGAAGGAGCTCTTCATAGCATGGCTGAAACTGCTAAGGGAATAGAGGTGGAGGAGGAAATTCTGGAAGTTGAAATAGATTCAGATGAAACTCTATCAGAAAAGGATTTGCAAGAAAACATGCCTTTAGAGGAGAATATTGAGCGAATTCTGACACAAGAAGAGCAATGGAAGATTTTGAAGAGGAAAAAAGAAAGTTAGATGTGAGGGCTACAGTGGAGAAACAAAAAGAAATGGATGATAAGCTACAAGCTGATGTTCTACTTCACCAATAATAATTAAAGGCAAAACAAGTTGAAATTAAGGCAGCAGCTGATGAAGTAGAGAAGCAAAGGAGGCAACAAGAACATGAACTTAAAGTTAAAGCAAAAAATGACAAGTTAGAGTTGATACAAAAGATCCATGATCTTGAGGAGGAGAAAGCAAGAGACCAGAGGGAAAAAGAGATCTTGGTTGCCAAACTAAAACTTGTAGAAGAAGCTCAACAAAAAGAGGAAGGGGTAGAAAAGATAAGGAAGGAAAAGGAGGCCGAGGAGCTAATTAAGAAACAACAGGAAGAAGAAGCAGAAGCTGAAAAACTTAAGACTTTGGAGGTAGAAAGGTTAGAAAGGGAAAGACTAGAGGCCTTAGAAAAAGAGAAATTGGAAAGGGAAGCTCTAGAAAGGGAAGCTATAGAAAGAGAAAGAATTGAGAAGGAAGAATTAGAAAAGGAAAGGTTGGAAAAGGAAAGAGTAGAGAGAAATCAGTTGGAGGAAGAGAGGTTGAGGAAAGAAGAGGAAGATAAGAAAATACAAGAATAGAAGGATAGAGAAGAGGCTGAAAAGCTTGTGCAAATGCATATACTACAAGAACAACAAGGAAAGCAAGGGTTGACTCTCAATCCCAGGTAAATATGCAGCCACCTTCTACAGTTATTGCTCCCTTTTCCTCTATGATGACTACTGCTCCAAGTGCTCCTACATGGCTAAAACTGCACCTACAAAAGAGGGCAATAATACCTTCACAACCTCTCAATTGGGAGGACATGATGAAAGGAATTAAGCAGGAGAGGCCTAAAAAGAAGGCTAAAATTCTACATTCTACCCGACTCACAGACAAAGGAGAAATTGTTGTTGAATGTGCCATGCCAATGACAGAAAAGGAGGTAGGGGACATGTAGCTAACAGATTATCAATTGAGTATTTTCAACTTGGGAAGGCCCACTAGGAATCAGCAAATGAACTTGATTGATGTGGTGGCTTCAACAACCAAGTCAAGAATGATTAAGGATAAGAAAAAGAAGGATGAGCTTAAAGCTCAATTGGATCAACTACATTCATTCTTAAAGAGTGTCTCCTCTCCAAAATCACAATAGGTAACAACCATTGAGACTCCTATTTTGTTAAGCAAAAAGGAGGTAGATGATTTCGTACAGGTAAAAGGCAAGGCAGAGATGGTAGATCAATGGGTAGACAAGTTAAAATGGGAGGTAGGTGCAGTTTTGGTAGAAATTTTTGAAGCCTATAAAGACATAGAAGGGTTAGTTAAAGAAATGTATCAATACATTGAGGCATTGGAGAAATAAGGAGAAGAGTATAAAGAATACAGTGAGAAGTTAGAAAGAGTTAGTGTATTGCCTTTGGCTACTCTTTTGGAACAATCAATAATTGAGGAGGACAATAAGGATTTTGTGGAGAAAACTTCTCGTATACTCCATTTTAGGACTAACTTGTTATGTAAGAATAAGGATGAAATTCAAGAGACTGTTAATAATTTGACTGAGCAATTGGAAGAGTTAGAAGCAGTTATTTCCATTATTGTAGATATAAATGCATTTACAAAAGAGGGCATGTCTTTGAATCAAATAAAGAAAAAGTGGTATGAAAGATTCAAAGGACTTATGCAAAAAGAAGATGATGGTAGAGAGTTGATGTTAGATCGACTAGTATAGGTCAAAGAAGAGATAAAAGATGTTGGGAGAGAGTTAATAAAAATAAAAAGTATGAGGGAATTTGCTGCAATAGAATTGGATCGAATCAAGTTTGAGGATAGCTGGATTGATGGGCCAAAGATGGATACATTATAGCAAGTCTTCACCAGCTATGATGAGTTTATTGCAGATCCAGCTTTGCATGCATGAGTCCCTACATGCATGATGTTCTCCTTCCTTGCATGTTGCATGCATACAGCACTGACAGTCTTAGGGGCACATGACTTCTTTTCTTTTCGTCTATCTTCTATTTTTAGTTAAGACTGAATGTTTAAATGTAAGAACTCAAGATCAAATTGATCTGAGTTTCCAAGAGAGTCTAGTTCCTAAAAAGGTGGATAACCTAAAATTGGAAGTAGAGTTCGAACTTTTGTATATCTATAAATACCTGATGGGTATCATATTGTAAAGAGGGGCTAATTGAGAATTAGATTGGCTTACCTAATGCTAGGAAATAAAATTTTGTAGTGATTTTACAGAGATACATTGTACTTGATCTTTTACAGTTAATAGAATTACAGGTTTTCTCGAAATATGGTATTTAGAATTAAATTGTTTGTTTGATAAGGCTGATAAGTTATAATCTATTTGTATGGAGTGATTGTGCTAAACATAAGAGTTTCTTGAATGATGAAAGTCATTTGAAGGAATCATATTTAAGGATTATCTTATTAGATTGTCATTGAGTTGAAGTTATTAAAAATTTTGTTGATCTATAATCTTGATGATGAATGAATGTGTGTTGTTTTGAAACCTTTGAAATATTTGTGAAGAGTAATTGTGAGGTTAATAAGCACCTAAAATGTATGCAGTGGTATAGATTATGCTATAGATTGTGTCATCTTATGGTTTTATGATTTTTCAGGAAACATTCATTGTTGAAGGTATATGTCTAGATATTAGATAAATTTGATTCATACTTACTGGTTTACCCCTTTGTCCTATCTTTTTCTTTTATTTAAAAACCCATTGATTTACAAAAATAGTTCGATGAATAAATGAGTCATTGCTTGAATCTTTTGTTACCAACACAGGCCCCTTGATATTACAGTTGCATGAACCAATTGAGTGACACCAGACAGTTGAGAACCAACTACCAAGACCTTGGGAGTTAGGCTACTATATGTTGTCTTTCTTTTTCAGGAGAAATAGAGTAGAAATATTTTGTTTTAATGTTGTTTGTGTCATCTTCACCATCAACAGGTGGTTTGAAAGTTTCATAAAAGAAAATAATGGAAAATTGTCAAGTTTTGGGTTATTTTGACAAATGGGCAGCGTGGATACATCGAAATAGGTAGGTAAATACTATGATAGGTTTCACCTCATTTCCCAAGTCACCTGATCATTTTGGGGTGCTCTTTCTGGGGTAGTCAATTGTGGTGTGTGAGCAGTTGTCAATTATCAATGGTTATGAGAGGATTCTTTTTTTTTGAAGCAATCAAATACAAATTAAACAATCATACCTTCAAAAATTAAGTAATTGAGAGAATGTGAGATACTCATTAGAAATAGGGTCAAAGAAGAACCTTCATATAAATAGAGACAATTTTTTTAGCATAAGCAACATGAACTACAAAGTATGAACTAAGAATTCTCTCAAATCAAATATGTACCTCACAAATATATTGATCTGCATGACCTACCATTGATGTTTTGATCTGAATCGCTTGAAAATATACCTTTGTTCTCCAAGATACCTATATTTTTATCTATCAAATAATTTTTGAAATATGATATATGGGTGGTGATTACTAATAATTATGTATATTTATGATATGCATTTATGTTTTTGATTGCTATATTTGACATGTTATGAATGCATAATAAAATAAAAAATGGATGTATATTCGATGAAATGAAATAAACCTAATGCAAGCTAATGTAGCTTAATGGAACATGAACTAAATATACTTAGAATAACAAATCTATATTATTCTAAACAACCTAAATGGTAATGCAAACTAGAAAAGATGCTTAGAATAGAAAATATACATTATTCTAAATAACCTAAATGATAATGAAATGGTAATGCAAACTACAAAAGATGCTTAGAATAATAAAAAAATATATTATTCTACACAACCTAAATAATAATGAAATGGAAATGAAAACTAGAAAATATGCTTATAATAACAAATCTATATTATTATGCAACAATCACCTACAACTATTAGGTCTTACATTAGATTCTGAGAAAAAGATGGGAGTGGCAGCAGGTGGGAAAGAAAGTGGAGGGGGAATTTTGAATTCCCCTAAAGGTGATGATGGTGGAAAAGATAATTTTGAGGATGATGATCTGGTTTGATGGTTTTTGGGCATCCCTCAACATCATTTTTTCTTGCTGGGTACTTGGGGGATGATACTCTAGCCCTCTCTCTCTTTTGTTTGGGTTGTTTATGTTGTTTCTTGGCCGGTTGTTGCTCAGTCAATTGTCTTTTCCTTTGGCTCTAGATGGTGTGTTGGCTGAGTGGTCGTCCTACTTTTCCTTCTCTTCTTGTGAGGTGCATTGACTTGGTTTCTTTGGTGGTATTGCTTAAGCTAGGCATTATTTTTTGGATTTTTCCCATCCCTAGCTCTACTCTATCTGTGCATTTGGTGGTTGTATTGGGTGTGGATCTAGTAATTGCTCTTGTGGTAAGGACCCTTTTGGTTGTGTTTTCTTTGTGCCACTTGGGGACGATGGTGGTTGTTGTGTTCTCCTTTATTTTTGATTAAGGAAAAAATAGGTTTTGAAGGGGACCTGAAACCCTATAACATCAAAGAAAATAAAGATAAAGCATAAAAGATTTCAAAACAAAAATAGAACACTTCCAACAAAGATGAGAACAAAAGACTAGCCCAGAGGTAGTACAGTGAAATTCTAGCTGCTAGGCCTAACTCCTCAGGATATCTACAACCTCCTACTCTAGATCATTCATATTTATTGTTGCTTTCTTAATTTCATGAATTTCAATAGGGGTCTTATCAACCTTCCTCTTTAGATTGGCTCTGGTTCTTTTGCTCAGCCTAGCACCCTCCGCCTAGATTTGATCTTTATCATCTTCCACATTCACTATAGTCCTTAGCTGATAGGCCTTTTCCATATTCTCAACCATCAAATTCATGGTGCTCGTAGTGGATTTTAAGATCTTGTGACTCATTTCCAAAACCTTGTGAATGGACTCTTTAACGTTCTTAAACTTTTCCTCAATTGTTGATATCTTTCCATCATGGTTACTCTTGAATTGCTACAAATCCTCCATAGTTTTCTTAAGGCATCTACCATATATCTCTTCTCTTCCTCATTCCACAATTCATTGGCCTTATCTCTGTCTTTGTTATTTTTATCCATCGTATTAGTGTTTTCTAGCTTACTACTAAAATCCCTTTGATTCAACTTAATCTCCTTAATCTCAAAGAAAACCCACCTAATCAACCTAAATAAATCCACAAACCCATTGTGGTAAATAGCCAAGATATCCGTAGGAAACTCGCGCTCAGCCTTAAAGTAATGGTCATCCTCCTTGAGGTCACTTGGATACCTAGGCCTGTCCTCCCTATCAGTTGCAAGGTAGATGGAGTACTCTGAAAAAGGGGTTGTCTGAGTCTCATCCTAATTGGTTTCATAGAAGGGGTCCTCCACAACCTTTCTCTTGCCCTTATCCAAAGGAGAGGTGTTGGCTTTACCTTTTGCCTTTAGATTAGTAGCCTCAAAACCTGGGAAAATGACTTTAGCTTTGCCTGTGGATATCATGGCACTAGGTTTAGGAAGGGCACGGGCCTTGGACTTAATTTTTTTACTACCCTTCCTTACCAACTTTGAGGGATGATCTTCATTATCCTCCATATCAGTCTCCCATTCATCCTTGCATGTGTAGTTGGAACCCAATTCATCCTTAGCAGAGGTAGAATGGGGAGAAGGGATCTGGTGGGAAAGAGCTAGCATCACTTTGAAATGTTCAAAAATAAGAACAACCAAACCCTCATGAAGAATGGGGTATCTAACCAGATACAAATTATGGGCCTGAAGACTAGAATTTAGTGAAGTAGAAAGATAAAAAGGGAAGGAAACACTAACCTTATACTGAAAGTGATTCAAAGCACAAAATGGTAGCCAAAAACCCTTGTATATCTACCATCCAACGTAATGTATTCCATAATAGCCTTCAACACCTCCTGCCAGAGCAATTTAATCTTTGTGGAGTCATAACTACTTTTAGTAGCTCTGTGCAGGTCCTCCTTCTCCTTATCATTCTTCAAAAAAATTCTCACAGCCTGGTTAGAAATCTTCCTATCCCTATAGAACTTAATACCCTTCATGGGAAGCCCAGTGACATCGGCAATTAACTATTCATCAATAGCCACCTTTCTCCCAAACAAATTAGCCTTTCCATTGTTCCATTCTTTAGCAAAAAACCTGGTGATCTTCTAGTCCCAAACATGGAGTTTTTCAATGTAGCTAGTAATCCCACCCTTCGCCAACAATTCCTAGACCTTAGCATTACTCTTCAAGTCCTCACAATTTGTTGGTTCCACCCGACGACGCTCACCTCCCATGTTGACAGTTTTGCAACCCTACTATGAAGACTCCATAAAGCCAAAAAGCTTGATAGCCAAAATTTCTAGAAAGCATGCGAAGCACAAAAAATCAGAGTGGAAGATGATATTACGATACTCCATCCCACGATGAAAAATAATGAGACAGCAATTCTGAGACTACATGAAAAGACACCCCACACCCTTAATCATTAATTGATAGGGGAAGTTGAACCTTCCCATGGGTTCTATCATACATTAATAAGGAAATGACATCAGCATCCAATATGTCACTCCTCTACCACTTCATTTTACCCTTAGCCTTAACCCCTTTATTTGCAAAGAAGTCTGCCACCATGTTTATTTCCCTATAAGCATGGGAATTGCAATGTTTTTCAAAGGAGCTAATAATCCCCTTAGAGAGGTTGATCTAATTCTCTATAGTCCAAGAAGGCTTATGGAGGCCTTTAATACATTAAATAATATTGTTCGAGTCCCCTTCAAGCCACACATTTTTTAAATTCATTTGGTGAGCAATATTTAAGGCTTGGAAAGCCCCTATGGCTTCAGCAAGGTGGTTGGTCTGGGTGCCCAATGGGAGCGCCACTGCAGAAATAAAATTTCCATTCTCATCCCATATCACTCCCCCACACCTAGCAGGCCCAAGATTGCCCTTGGCCACCCCATCAAAGTTAATTTTCACCCAACCAGGAGAAGGGAGGTTCCAATGGATACCATCTTTAGGACCCTTAGTAGGTCTTACAGAATAAGATATATCAACATTAACCATCCAAGCTTTACCAACTTTGAGCTCATAATCTTGGCATCTGACCTTATCTTTAGCCTTAGAGTTACAATTAAGCAAATTTATATTCTCTCTCATAGCTCTGATGATTTTACCAAAGATAACATCCTCCGAGAGAGCTAAATCTTGAAAGATTCTATTGTTATGCTCTTTCCATATACCTCATGCAAGGTGTGGAAAATAATATCTCCAAAGTGGTTTCATCACCTAATTTTTTGAAGGAGCCTTCCATTGACAGTAGAAATCCTAGATTGAGCCACGAAAAACCCAACTAAGGTTCCACAGCTACAAGATCCTACACCAAATGTTATAGACAAAAGGACAGAGGAGAAAAAGATGTGAAACAGTCTCAACATCCTCACAGCAAAGGTAACATCTGTTAGGAAAAGAGAAACCACACTTACAAAGATTATCATTAGTCAAAATTTTGTTTTGGAGAAGCACACAAATAAAAAATATTGATTTTGGGTATAAGATTGTGCACCCAAGCCTTCACCCAAATGGGAGGAGGGGAAGTATGATGACAGGAGACCACCGCTAAAGAGATAGAAAAGGTCCCAGAAGAAGACAAATTCCATACCAATGAGTCCCCTTGGCCCCCCAGATTCAGCACAATAGAGTTAAGAAGGAACTACAAAGGAGACAGGTATGGATGGATAGAAGAGATGTAGACCCACTGATCATTCGTCCAATATTCCTCAACAAAGGTACCAAATCTGGCTTTGCGCACCTCCATATGAATCCTAAAGAGAGGGATATTACAAAGAGGTTCATTCCCAATCCACTTGTCTTCCTAAAACATGATTTCTTTACCATATCCAAGCTTCCAAGTCGCACCTTTCCCAGCAATATCCCTAGCCATAATAACATTATTCCAAAGAGTAGAGCCAGAAGGGAGAGTCTGAGAGCTGAGAAAATCTTTGAGAGAAGCAACACCCTATAAATATTTACTCTGCTAGATAGCATTCCATTCACGGGTTTTTGAAAAGGTTCTCCAAACCTGCTACACCAAGAGGGCTTTATTAAACACTCTCAAGCTTCTCAACCCAAGACCCCCATACTTTTTGAGTTTTCACACATTCTCCTAGGCAACCAACAGAACCCACTTCTTTTCCTCAACTCCTGACCAAATAAAGTGTTTTTGAATCTTTTTCAATAATTTTAGAAAATTTGGAGGGGATCTTGAAAAGACTTAGAGCATAGACCGACAAGTTCTGCAGAGAGGACTTTAGCAACATTACTTTTCCCGCTTGACTAAGAAGGGCCCCTTTCCAGCCAGCCAACTTTCGATTAAACTGATCCACAAGAGAAATCCAAAAGGATTTGAGTGTTTTGGTTCCCAAAGGGAGCCCCATGTAAGTGGACGGAAGAGAGTTAATAGCACAACCAATGTTATCAGCAATCTTCCTTTGCCTAGGTTCAGGAGTATTAAAAAAGAAGAGGGAGCTTTTCGCCCTATTAATTTTTTTCCCCAAAGCTTCCTCATAAATAAAAAGGGATCACTTCAAGGTTCTAGCTTCTCCAACTATTGTGCTACCCATAAGAATAATTTCATCGACAAACTTTTGATGTGAACACACAAGGTTAGCCGAAGACGGTCTTAACCCTTTCAAAATTCCTTCCACCACCTTTTTGTGTAGAAGCCTTCCCATAATTTCAGCCATAAGAGTAAAGAGAATAGGAGAAATAGGATCTCCTTGTCCCATGCCCCTAGAGTCTTTGAAAAATGGGAAGGGGACCCATTGATTATAATAGCAGTGCTAGTAGTAGAAATCATTTCCCATATCAATTGCAAAAATCTCTCAGAAAACCCAAAAGCTCTTAAAATATTCAGCAAAAACTCCCAATCCACTCTATCATAGGCTTTGGACATATCCAACTTAAGTAAGAATCCTTGGCTCTTAGACACCTCTAAAGAATTAATATTCTCATGAATAGTGATGATAAAGTCCAAAATGTGTCTTTTGGGGACAAAGCCATTCTGTTGGGGAGAGATTAGAAGCGAGAGAACACCAAGTAGCCTAATAGTAACAACTTTAGAGATAATTTTATAAAATGAGTTGCATAAACTAATCGGGCGGAAATAGTCAAAAGAATCAGCTCTAGGGAGCTTAGGGATGAGAGCAATAAAAGTGGAATTGAGCTCCTTCAATAGTTTTCTAAATCTAAAGAACTCTTCCACAATATTAGTCACATCTTCAGCCACAATCTCCCAGAAAACTTGAAAAAAGAACATAGAAAACCCATCAGGCCCAGGGGCCTTGTTTCCCTCAAAATAAATAAAAAACCTTTCTAACCTCTTCCATAGAAGGAATTGCGGTCAAAGATCTATTATGATTCTCATTCAAAATATTGGGAATAGCATCAATGAGAATTTTTTGAGCATTCACATCCAACCTCTCATCAGCAACTAAGAGATTAGCAAAGAACTGACTAGCCTCACTCCTTATCTCATCCTCTTTCTCAACTCGGGAGCCACTCTTCATAATATGAGTGATACGATTAGACGCCCTATGTTTCATGGTAGTCATGTGGAAGAATCTAGTATTCTTATCCCCAAAAGTGAGCCAAACCGATTTGGATCTCTATTTCCAGAATTCTTCTTCCTTAGAAATAATGTCATGATAGCTTGTAAGAATTTCATTCTCTTTGGAAAGATCTCCTACATAACCATCTTTCTGAATTATGTCCTAGATATCCTTTAACTCAATTTGGATGGAAAACTTTGAAGCAAAAATATCACCAAATACTTCCTTATTCCAAAGTCTAACCTTAGTTTTAACCTCACTGAGTTTTTTAGCCACTCGAAACATACCAGTACCACTAACCTTTATGTTCCACCAATCTTGAATGCAACTAGAAATTTGAGGATGAGATAACCACATTATTTCAAATCTAAAAGGAAATTTTCTCTTACTAGACATGGAGTTATCCAGAAAGCTTATGGGTAGTGATCAGAAGCAATCCTAGAGAGGGAAATTAAAGAGCAGTAATAGTCCTTCATCCAATTATTTGAAATTAAACCCCTGTCAAGATGAACTTGAATAAGATCATTCCCAGCCCTCTTGTTAGACCATGTGAAAGTGGCTCCCTTAAGATCCACATCATGCAAACATTAAGATTTGATAAATTCCATCAGGTCTAATTTTCTATCCATCTGTATCTAAGACCCTCCAAATTTTTCTAACACAAGCAATGGAGTGTTAAAGTCTCCCAAAATGATCGAGTTCTCATCGGGAAAGCTTAGTCTGAAAGACTCGAGTCTTTTCCAAAAAAATTGTCTCACAAATTTGTTGTTGGGAACATATATATTAGATCAAATCTAGCTGAAGTCATCTCTAATATGTGTGAATCTAGTATCCACATGGTTAGCATCTTCCCAAACCAAAGTACCATGGATATAATCTTGGTTCCAAAAAGTAACTAAACCTCCTACCCTAAACACCACAATTCTTGAAATCTTAATTCTTTCCACTCTATCCTTCGGAATTTTGGACTCCTAAATAGTTAAAATACCAAGCTTATGATCCCTAGAAAAATTGTGCAAAATGTCTTCTCCTTTGTTGCCTTAGTGTCTATGGTCTTATTTTTTGTGTGAGCTTTTGATTTTCCCTCCTCTTAAGTTTGGTAGCAAAACCCCTATTCACTATTGACAGTTTTCTCATCTTTGTTGGTGTGAGCTTTTTTTCTGGGTTTTATCAAGGGAGTTCCATTGTTGTTTCACTTCCTCTCTCTATGTGGGGTTAGTGGATGGTTTTGATCAGTTTCTACGATGGTTGTGGAGATCCGTATTTGTGATGTTGAGGCTTTTTTGTGCCTTAGAAAGGCTTCCTTGTTTTTGGCAGTTGGTGTTTGTCTATTGCTTGTGAATGTCTTGTGGTTGGGGCTCTGCCCCAGTGAGAAGCTTGGCATCTACTTTTGTGGTATTCTTGACGGTCTTATGACTTGCAAAGTGGATGTCTTCAACTCTGATTCTCTAGCCCTGGAGGTTTTGAGGCTTGGAATTTTTGGGGCTTATTTGTTTGAGGACTTTGTTTTTTTATTGATGATCTTCATGGGGGCTAATAAATATAAGGCTTCGAGCCTTTTGTTCTTGGTTTGTCTTTCTGTTATGTTCTTTAAAATGATCATGGAACTTATACTAATGATTGCTAAGTGTATCCTACTGGTTGTGATGCTCCAAATGCTCTTTCTATTGGCTCGAAGAAGTCTATTTCCTCAAATATTGGATGAGGTGCTTTGTTTATCTTCCTTATTGTACCAGTTGTTTGGGCTGCCATGGGGTGATGTGACTACTTGCTCTACTAGTGTGTCAGCTTCTTGTTTGGTTCTATAGTTGAAGTCTCCTATGGAGGTGGATATTGCTTCTTTTGAGGTGGATCCCTCTCCTTTTGAGGTAGAGTTGGATGTTGTAGGCCTGGTGGGAAGCACCCTCTTCTTTTGTTGGTTCCTTTTGAGGTGGAGCCTATATGTGTAGGAGATTAGGGGAAATATTGGTTCAGGTTCTCACTCCATCCTCTCTTTTAGATGGGAGCTCTATCCTATAGAGGTGGAGTATGACTTGGTGCTCTGATCAAGGTGGTTCTTTGGGTTGGATTTATATCCTCAAAGTTTTGTTGGGCTCTCTCGCTTCTCCATTGTGTTGGGGACCTTTGTTGTGCTAGATTTGCTTACTAACAGGTTCTGGTGTTTTACTACTTGTGGGATATGCTTTCTCCTATAGAGGTGGAGAGGTGAGTAGGTTGATGGGGGCTCTCTACTCCATCAAAGCTAATGGTGCTTCTGGTTCGGATATGGATTCTCTAAGAAACAAGGTCGATGTGGGATGGTTCTATCAAGGAGCTCTTAAACTATATGGAATTGAGGAACAGTTGGTTTTACCCACCCTTGAGGTGGTTCTTGTTTCTAGTTGTTTTTTTGTCATCTTGGAAGGTGGCTTGTTGGCTTGTTGGATTTTTTTTTGGTCGTAAGGTCTAATTTGAAAATCCTCTTGCTCTGGTTCGATGGCTGCTTTGAAACTTTTGGCATTTAGTTTTATTATCCCAAACTACTATTTCATGATAGCTATGGTTTGGTTTCGTACCTATTGGACTTTGGTTAATCTCATAAATGGTCTACATACTATTTTGTGGATTAATATGGTGATATTTTTTTATTATGCTTCAAATGGTTTTGTGGTTTCAATTTTGGGTTCTTGGCTTGTGTGCCATTTTTTGTTCCAATTTAGTTTGTTCGTTGTTATTTTCTAGTAGTGGTTGGTGTTGTTTTCTCCAGTCTGTTTCTCTATTTTTTGTTCTAGTTTTGTAACCATGGGATCAGTTCCCTTTCCTTGCTTATCTAATAAAAAACAAATCTATATTATTCTAAACAACTTAAATGATAATGAAATGATAATGCAAAATGGATAATATGCTTAATATCAAAGGGACATGACCAAATCAAGAAATTTAATTATTATGAACATTAATCAAAATAAGATGAATAATATCATTACCTATCTCATACAACAAATGATTCACTAATCAAGTGTTCTTGTAGGGTCATCTCTTACATTCAAAGTATCGAGTAATGCTTCATGATCAACATTGCTAATTTCCATAGTTTCTTTGTTCTTGGTTTAGCATGATGTCTCAATAACTTAACATTTGTTTCTATAACAAGACTTGTGAATACATAGAATGGTTTTTTGTTTCTCATATTCTTCAAATGTAGGTATTTCATGTTCTTTCTAATCATATACATTTTCAACCAAGTTCTAGCAAAAACAACTAAACCTGTAGAATAAATTAACCCATCATCATCTTTCATCCATTGTGTTAGCTTCTTCTTTCCCTGTATACATCATGCCAACCAATAGTTTGATCCCTCTACATTCCCTTATGGTGCTACAACTACATAGACATGTCTTGTCTGTTCAAGATTCAAAAGATGGTTGTAGTCAAGTAAACTTTCCATTTCATCTTCTAAAGAGGATTGTGCTATAGATAAAGGGGTTAGGTACTATGGAATCCATGTATCTACCCATTCACTTGACTTGTATTGATCCCAATCACATTGAATACAATCTAACAAAAACAAGCCAACTCTCATGTCCATATGGTCCATGCATTTGCACCTGACCTTAGAAATGGATGCATCTTTGAAGATTCTTTTATTGTTTGAGATTTCAATTTTTCTCCCACTATGCCCTCATCAACCAACTAAAATAACTTGCACACTTGTAAATCAAGTGTCCCTCCTCATGATAATGCATAAGTAAATGAATCAATAATAAACTATGCATCACTTAATGTTGCACCACCTCTGATCTTCATTTGTTCCTTAACCAGAGCTCTCTTCATACATGCACATGCGCCATTATGCTCACCTTTTCCATTCCCGGCTTCAAAAAAACTCCAAATATGTGGTACACCCCTCTCTACATGCATCCTAATTAACCAATAAAACATATGAGCATTATTGAATTGCCCTGTGTAGTTATCTAACCAAATGATATGTCATGTAATACCCCTTCATTTTGTTTCTTGTTCAAGTTGCTTTATGCTATGTTTGGTTGTAGTTACTTTGATACTGGATACATTTTGTTATAATGTTTTGATTGCTACTATTGAGCAACAACATGATTGTGGGATGTAGTTATCTGATTATTGTTTCACATGTATTATGGATTAATGATGTTGTAGAGTTAACATGAGATGTTATTATGAGATTACTGGATTATGATGGAAGTGTCAGTTTCAATGAGTGTATTGGTGAAGAGGACGGTTTCGCATCACTCGTTTGCGAGCGCCCTACGAATCCATAATTCCTTCTTCACTGGTGTGTATTATATGCTGGATATATCGTATGATGTTGTTTACTTGGTTGCAGGATTGCAGGTACATGACATCGACTCCACCTGGTTTCACAGGTTTGAGCGTGTCAATCCAACGGTTAAGTTGAACGGGAGATAGTAGATAGGTAACATGTGTCAAGTCTATGCCCTAGTCTTAGTGTGTCGTCAGTTGTGTGTGTCGAGTTATTGTCTGTCTTGTTTTAATGTTATTTATTTCTGAAGGATTATTGATTTGGAAATAGATACTTAGAATAATTGCATTTAAATCATGTTGATGATTATTTAATTTAAATAATGCAATGTGGATAAAAGTTTATACTTAAATTAATTAATTATATTTAATTTATTTAATTAATTAAATTTAATCCAAGGGGTTGAATTTAGTTATTAAATAATTAAATTAATTAATTAAACGTGATGCAAGAGAATGAAAGGAAATAAAAGAATTGAAATTAATTTTGGAATTTAATTTAGAAGTGTGAGAATTAAATTGGAAATTGTAATTAAATGTTTATTTGAGAAATTGGTTGCAACTTTGAAAATTAATTTATTATTTCAAATTACATTTTAAATTGAAAGTGGGTTTTCCAAAATTGAAATTAAAATTGAAATTAGAATTGAAATTGAAATTTGAAATTGAAATTGAAATATCTAATTTGCATGTAATGTGAATTAGGGTTGTAAATATTGAAATTGAAATTGAAATTGAAATATCTAATTTGCATGTAATGTGAATTAGGGTTGAATTAGGTATTTTTGATTTATAAGAATACATGTTTTAATTTTAGGGCAGAAAGTTTTTAGAAAAATACATTTTTACAGCAGGGAAGAAATTTTGGAAAATTTGCACAAGGGTTTGAAGAAAGTTTGATTGTAGAATTGATTGAAGGAAATATATTGTTTGCATTTGTTGGGTTTTGGATTGGATTCATTGGAGGATTGAAGAAAATTCAGGAAATCTTTGGAGGAGGCTTGCATCAGAAATTCATCTCTTCCTGTAGCTTCTTGTACGAGGTTTTCCTCTTTGTGTTTTATTGTTCTTGATTGTTTTTTTTTAAATAGTAGTGATTAAAGATTTGTTTGTTAAATCTGTTTTAGAAAACAAACTTGATATTAGAAGAAAAGAATTAAATAAATTTACAGCCTTTGCTTGTGAAAATTCTTGAGTGAAAATTGTGAAAACTTTAGTTGAATTTAAATTATTTGGGGAAATCAATTTTGTTGTTATTGAAATTAAACATAGAGATTGAACAATGCATTTAGAATGTTTTTAGAAAATGAAACCCTCTGTTTATTATCAAAAAACGGATTTTAAAATCTGCAGTATAGTTATATTTTCATAGTAAAATGGTCTGGTTGCGCCACCTATAACTTCACTTTCACAAACTGGGTTTTCAGAAAATTTAAAGGGTTTTTTTATTTTGAAATTTCCTTACTGCTATCAAAAAATCGTAAATACCCAGATCGTAGTTTTTGAGTTATGCTTGAAACATGAGACTGTTGTTAAGTTATTTTCTCATGGCTGCTCTGAAAATAAAATAATAATAAATTGATATTTATAAATATTAATATTTTATGTATTGTTATTATAATATTAAAATATTATTTAATAATATTTTATATTATAATTTATAATATTAAAATATTATATTTATTTGTATTATTTTAAATAAAATTTGTATATTAGATTAGTGGAATTAGAAGTATAAACATATGGGAAAATTATTGTTTATTTTAATATGACATGTTAAAGTTTAATTGAAGGAGTTAAATATTTGATTTAGAGAATGCATAATTTAAAATTTAATTGTGGAATTTAAATTCATGTGTAAAAGGTCCAATTATTAATTTGATTTAATTGGAAAAATATATTTATATTTTGGAAAATTAATGATAAGGGATATTTTATTTTGAATTAAACAATTTGATATTCTGTAGATAATAGAAGATATATTAATGATTAAATATATTTAAATATATGAATTTATATTTAGTATATATATATTGAAGGTATATATCCATTTGAGAGAATAAATAATATTTTATATTATTTTATTCTGTTGTTTGTAAATTGGGTATTATTAGTGTTCTAAAAGAAATGATTAGTATGTGTAGAAAATGTATAGAGAAAGATATATTTTTTTAATAGAAGTAATTATTTGAGTTAAAAGGAAATAATTATTTTGTTAATATGATTGAAGAAAATATATTGAGATGTATATAAACATCCATGAGTATTTTCAATCAGTATTTACCTTGTTTTATTTAAGTGCATGTAATTTAGCTTTGCATGAAGAATTTAAAAGATAAGTTTTGAATGTATGGTCAAAATTGATAAGGAAAAGGATATTTAAATATATTGAAGAATTATAGAAATATTTATATGTAAATGTTTGTTTTAATTAATGAGATTTAATTAGAAACAATATGAATGCATGGTCAAATAGATAAGCCAAAAGATATTTTTTGATACATTGATGAAATTGAATGTTTTTAAATGGATAGAGAAACAATATGTTATTATATTAAAGTGATTGAATGTTTTAAATAGAAAAGTGAATGAGATGTAAGATTTGGTTAGGAAATGGAAAGAGTTTACTTGCATGGATTTGTGTCGATTTAAAAGTAAATTAAGAAGTTGTTTTATTGATGAGACAATCAATTATGTTATTTAATTAATTTCTATTTAGATTAATTGAATCATTGTGATTGGATTATGAAAGAGATATGGATTTAGTATATCCAAAAGTAGTTTCTTCCTCATGATTATTTTAAAGGATTTAATTCTCTATATTCAGTAAAGGGAAGTAAGTTTAATTGTTTTAGATTTCCAATAATGAAAGGGGAAATAGGGGTTATGATTATTTTAGATGATCTAGTTATCGTGTCTTTGACTTTGTCAACACTACCTATTGAATGAGTATGGATTTAGGAAATCCAAATATTAGATTTGATTGATGACTTGAATGCTTTTGTTGCTATGTCGTCAAATTGCATTGTTGGTTTTGGGATTTAGTGTTAGTCCTAAATTATAAGTCTTCCAGAAGAACTTAGAGGATAAGGGTTGTTGAATCTTTATGCCATCCAGTTGTTTTCCCTTGGGTAGTGCATGGCGTCTTTTCAGTTTTACCCAGTTTTCACGAACGAGAATGTTTGCACCTCCTTGGTTTAGGAGCAGATTATGGGATCCGTGTCTCCTTGTATGGAGTGACCTTGTTATGTGGTTTTATCTTGTTGCCTCCTGTGAAAAGAGTGGACTATGTGTTGTTGCCTCCAAGATGTTTGGAGTGAGATATTTTGTACCTCCTGTGAAAGGAGTGGACTATGTATTGTTCCTCCAAGATGTTTGGAGTGAGTTTCTATTATTTGTATCCTCCTTGTGTTGGAGTGGATTATGATGCCTAGTTGGTATGAACTTGTGGTTCCCTTGGTGGATTGTTTGGATGTGTGTTGTCAAATAGAAGAGTGGTTTCTGTTAGGCACCAGAGCCCAAAGAGGTAAACTGGATAACCTTCAGGAGTGATTTAAACAAGTGATAATTAAAATAATGTACTTAGAAAATTAGGACTAACTTCTCACATTAATCAAGATAATTTTACCTCACTCATAGACACAAGGGCTTGTTTAGACTTGGGATGAGTGAGAAGGCCTGGAATGGCAAGATCAACTATCTAGTTCTTGCGAGAGGTAGTTGATTCCGCATGAGTGAGTATGAGTGTCGGGATTCGGTTGAGGCCACTAGGATTACTTGTGCCGGAGCCTATGAAGAATGCCCAGAGGAGATCTCATGGCAAACCTTGCGATGACACTCTATCTATGACAACTGTTGTTAATTATTTTATGTGTATGGTTATTTGAACATACTTGATCTACTTTATGTCTGGAAGTAATGTGACCTATGTCAGTGATGTTGGAGTTGTACTTGTATTGTATTTGATTTGTACTTGTATTGTACTTGAGTTGTACTTGATTCATACTTGTATGGTGAATGAGTTGTACTTGTTAATTCATTTGGTTGGTTATGTCAGTTTGAGTTAGTATGAGTCTGCCTTTGGTTAGTGGTTGTAGATCTTAGTCCATGTTACTTTGTTACTATCTCCTAGCATGGGGGGTGGGCCTTCGGGTACCACATTGGTAGGGTGGAACATGCACCAAAACCATTGGGTCCCCATCGATCTTCAATACTTGGTGGCGAGGCATCCAGATGGACAGCTCGCGGTTCTTGTTGTATTATCTTGCATTGTAATATTTTAACTTGTATAAGTTATTTTATCCCTCTTATGTTTATGAGGTGAAATTTTGTAATTGTAATCTTTTGTACTATTGCCTCATTCTGGGAATGAGTGATGTATCTATTGGATTAAGATAATGTTTATGAGATTGTATCTTGGCTGATTATCATATTATGTTATGTGGTATTCTTATGATGTATGATGTTTATATCATAAGGTTCATAATGTTATGGTTATATGTAATATGTATGTGTGGGTTTAAGTAATCCTAACCTTGTAGCCTTAGAGGTTGTTGTTAACTAGTAAGTGAATATGTATGTTAAATGCACTT
>CM021108.1:271738973-271895446 GCA_007115665.2 Sequoiadendron giganteum | reverse complement strand
CTCTAGCCCTCTCTCTCTTTTGTTTGGGTTGTTTATGTTGTTTCTTGGCCGGTTGTTGCTCAGTCAATTGTCTTTTCCTTTGGCTCTAGATGGTGTGTTGGCTGAGTGGTCGTCC
Source organism: Sequoiadendron giganteum (assembly GCA_007115665.2). Lineage (NCBI taxonomy): Eukaryota > Viridiplantae > Streptophyta > Pinopsida > Cupressales > Cupressaceae > Sequoiadendron > Sequoiadendron giganteum. The sequence goes on along the minus strand of CM021108.1, from coordinate 271,895,331 downwards.
TACTTTTCCTTCTCTTCTTGTGAGGTGCATTGACTTGGTTTCTTTGGTGGTATTGCTTAAGCTAGGCATTATTTTTTGGATTTTTCCCATCCCTAGCTCTACTCTATCTGTGCATTTGGTGGTTGTATTGGGTGTGGATCTAGTAATTGCTCTTGTGGTAAGGACCCTTTTGGTTGTGTTTTCTTTGTGCCACTTGGGGACGATGGTGGTTGTTGTGTTCTCCTTTATTTTTGATTAAGGAAAAAATAGGTTTTGAAGGGGACCTGAAACCCTATAACATCAAAGAAAATAAAGATAAAGCATAAAAGATTTCAAAACAAAAATAGAACACTTCCAACAAAGATGAGAACAAAAGACTAGCCCAGAGGTAGTACAGTGAAATTCTAGCTGCTAGGCCTAACTCCTCAGGATATCTACAACCTCCTACTCTAGATCATTCATATTTATTGTTGCTTTCTTAATTTCATGAATTTCAATAGGGGTCTTATCAACCTTCCTCTTTAGATTGGCTCTGGTTCTTTTGCTCAGCCTAGCACCCTCCGCCTAGATTTGATCTTTATCATCTTCCACATTCACTATAGTCCTTAGCTGATAGGCCTTTTCCATATTCTCAACCATCAAATTCATGGTGCTCGTAGTGGATTTTAAGATCTTGTGACTCATTTCCAAAACCTTGTGAATGGACTCTTTAACGTTCTTAAACTTTTCCTCAATTGTTGATATCTTTCCATCATGGTTACTCTTGAATTGCTACAAATCCTCCATAGTTTTCTTAAGGCATCTACCATATATCTCTTCTCTTCCTCATTCCACAATTCATTGGCCTTATCTCTGTCTTTGTTATTTTTATCCATCGTATTAGTGTTTTCTAGCTTACTACTAAAATCCCTTTGATTCAACTTAATCTCCTTAATCTCAAAGAAAACCCACCTAATCAACCTAAATAAATCCACAAACCCATTGTGGTAAATAGCCAAGATATCCGTAGGAAACTCGCGCTCAGCCTTAAAGTAATGGTCATCCTCCTTGAGGTCACTTGGATACCTAGGCCTGTCCTCCCTATCAGTTGCAAGGTAGATGGAGTACTCTGAAAAAGGGGTTGTCTGAGTCTCATCCTAATTGGTTTCATAGAAGGGGTCCTCCACAACCTTTCTCTTGCCCTTATCCAAAGGAGAGGTGTTGGCTTTACCTTTTGCCTTTAGATTAGTAGCCTCAAAACCTGGGAAAATGACTTTAGCTTTGCCTGTGGATATCATGGCACTAGGTTTAGGAAGGGCACGGGCCTTGGACTTAATTTTTTTACTACCCTTCCTTACCAACTTTGAGGGATGATCTTCATTATCCTCCATATCAGTCTCCCATTCATCCTTGCATGTGTAGTTGGAACCCAATTCATCCTTAGCAGAGGTAGAATGGGGAGAAGGGATCTGGTGGGAAAGAGCTAGCATCACTTTGAAATGTTCAAAAATAAGAACAACCAAACCCTCATGAAGAATGGGGTATCTAACCAGATACAAATTATGGGCCTGAAGACTAGAATTTAGTGAAGTAGAAAGATAAAAAGGGAAGGAAACACTAACCTTATACTGAAAGTGATTCAAAGCACAAAATGGTAGCCAAAAACCCTTGTATATCTACCATCCAACGTAATGTATTCCATAATAGCCTTCAACACCTCCTGCCAGAGCAATTTAATCTTTGTGGAGTCATAACTACTTTTAGTAGCTCTGTGCAGGTCCTCCTTCTCCTTATCATTCTTCAAAAAAATTCTCACAGCCTGGTTAGAAATCTTCCTATCCCTATAGAACTTAATACCCTTCATGGGAAGCCCAGTGACATCGGCAATTAACTATTCATCAATAGCCACCTTTCTCCCAAACAAATTAGCCTTTCCATTGTTCCATTCTTTAGCAAAAAACCTGGTGATCTTCTAGTCCCAAACATGGAGTTTTTCAATGTAGCTAGTAATCCCACCCTTCGCCAACAATTCCTAGACCTTAGCATTACTCTTCAAGTCCTCACAATTTGTTGGTTCCACCCGACGACGCTCACCTCCCATGTTGACAGTTTTGCAACCCTACTATGAAGACTCCATAAAGCCAAAAAGCTTGATAGCCAAAATTTCTAGAAAGCATGCGAAGCACAAAAAATCAGAGTGGAAGATGATATTACGATACTCCATCCCACGATGAAAAATAATGAGACAGCAATTCTGAGACTACATGAAAAGACACCCCACACCCTTAATCATTAATTGATAGGGGAAGTTGAACCTTCCCATGGGTTCTATCATACATTAATAAGGAAATGACATCAGCATCCAATATGTCACTCCTCTACCACTTCATTTTACCCTTAGCCTTAACCCCTTTATTTGCAAAGAAGTCTGCCACCATGTTTATTTCCCTATAAGCATGGGAATTGCAATGTTTTTCAAAGGAGCTAATAATCCCCTTAGAGAGGTTGATCTAATTCTCTATAGTCCAAGAAGGCTTATGGAGGCCTTTAATACATTAAATAATATTGTTCGAGTCCCCTTCAAGCCACACATTTTTTAAATTCATTTGGTGAGCAATATTTAAGGCTTGGAAAGCCCCTATGGCTTCAGCAAGGTGGTTGGTCTGGGTGCCCAATGGGAGCGCCACTGCAGAAATAAAATTTCCATTCTCATCCCATATCACTCCCCCACACCTAGCAGGCCCAAGATTGCCCTTGGCCACCCCATCAAAGTTAATTTTCACCCAACCAGGAGAAGGGAGGTTCCAATGGATACCATCTTTAGGACCCTTAGTAGGTCTTACAGAATAAGATATATCAACATTAACCATCCAAGCTTTACCAACTTTGAGCTCATAATCTTGGCATCTGACCTTATCTTTAGCCTTAGAGTTACAATTAAGCAAATTTATATTCTCTCTCATAGCTCTGATGATTTTACCAAAGATAACATCCTCCGAGAGAGCTAAATCTTGAAAGATTCTATTGTTATGCTCTTTCCATATACCTCATGCAAGGTGTGGAAAATAATATCTCCAAAGTGGTTTCATCACCTAATTTTTTGAAGGAGCCTTCCATTGACAGTAGAAATCCTAGATTGAGCCACGAAAAACCCAACTAAGGTTCCACAGCTACAAGATCCTACACCAAATGTTATAGACAAAAGGACAGAGGAGAAAAAGATGTGAAACAGTCTCAACATCCTCACAGCAAAGGTAACATCTGTTAGGAAAAGAGAAACCACACTTACAAAGATTATCATTAGTCAAAATTTTGTTTTGGAGAAGCACACAAATAAAAAATATTGATTTTGGGTATAAGATTGTGCACCCAAGCCTTCACCCAAATGGGAGGAGGGGAAGTATGATGACAGGAGACCACCGCTAAAGAGATAGAAAAGGTCCCAGAAGAAGACAAATTCCATACCAATGAGTCCCCTTGGCCCCCCAGATTCAGCACAATAGAGTTAAGAAGGAACTACAAAGGAGACAGGTATGGATGGATAGAAGAGATGTAGACCCACTGATCATTCGTCCAATATTCCTCAACAAAGGTACCAAATCTGGCTTTGCGCACCTCCATATGAATCCTAAAGAGAGGGATATTACAAAGAGGTTCATTCCCAATCCACTTGTCTTCCTAAAACATGATTTCTTTACCATATCCAAGCTTCCAAGTCGCACCTTTCCCAGCAATATCCCTAGCCATAATAACATTATTCCAAAGAGTAGAGCCAGAAGGGAGAGTCTGAGAGCTGAGAAAATCTTTGAGAGAAGCAACACCCTATAAATATTTACTCTGCTAGATAGCATTCCATTCACGGGTTTTTGAAAAGGTTCTCCAAACCTGCTACACCAAGAGGGCTTTATTAAACACTCTCAAGCTTCTCAACCCAAGACCCCCATACTTTTTGAGTTTTCACACATTCTCCTAGGCAACCAACAGAACCCACTTCTTTTCCTCAACTCCTGACCAAATAAAGTGTTTTTGAATCTTTTTCAATAATTTTAGAAAATTTGGAGGGGATCTTGAAAAGACTTAGAGCATAGACCGACAAGTTCTGCAGAGAGGACTTTAGCAACATTACTTTTCCCGCTTGACTAAGAAGGGCCCCTTTCCAGCCAGCCAACTTTCGATTAAACTGATCCACAAGAGAAATCCAAAAGGATTTGAGTGTTTTGGTTCCCAAAGGGAGCCCCATGTAAGTGGACGGAAGAGAGTTAATAGCACAACCAATGTTATCAGCAATCTTCCTTTGCCTAGGTTCAGGAGTATTAAAAAAGAAGAGGGAGCTTTTCGCCCTATTAATTTTTTTCCCCAAAGCTTCCTCATAAATAAAAAGGGATCACTTCAAGGTTCTAGCTTCTCCAACTATTGTGCTACCCATAAGAATAATTTCATCGACAAACTTTTGATGTGAACACACAAGGTTAGCCGAAGACGGTCTTAACCCTTTCAAAATTCCTTCCACCACCTTTTTGTGTAGAAGCCTTCCCATAATTTCAGCCATAAGAGTAAAGAGAATAGGAGAAATAGGATCTCCTTGTCCCATGCCCCTAGAGTCTTTGAAAAATGGGAAGGGGACCCATTGATTATAATAGCAGTGCTAGTAGTAGAAATCATTTCCCATATCAATTGCAAAAATCTCTCAGAAAACCCAAAAGCTCTTAAAATATTCAGCAAAAACTCCCAATCCACTCTATCATAGGCTTTGGACATATCCAACTTAAGTAAGAATCCTTGGCTCTTAGACACCTCTAAAGAATTAATATTCTCATGAATAGTGATGATAAAGTCCAAAATGTGTCTTTTGGGGACAAAGCCATTCTGTTGGGGAGAGATTAGAAGCGAGAGAACACCAAGTAGCCTAATAGTAACAACTTTAGAGATAATTTTATAAAATGAGTTGCATAAACTAATCGGGCGGAAATAGTCAAAAGAATCAGCTCTAGGGAGCTTAGGGATGAGAGCAATAAAAGTGGAATTGAGCTCCTTCAATAGTTTTCTAAATCTAAAGAACTCTTCCACAATATTAGTCACATCTTCAGCCACAATCTCCCAGAAAACTTGAAAAAAGAACATAGAAAACCCATCAGGCCCAGGGGCCTTGTTTCCCTCAAAATAAATAAAAAACCTTTCTAACCTCTTCCATAGAAGGAATTGCGGTCAAAGATCTATTATGATTCTCATTCAAAATATTGGGAATAGCATCAATGAGAATTTTTTGAGCATTCACATCCAACCTCTCATCAGCAACTAAGAGATTAGCAAAGAACTGACTAGCCTCACTCCTTATCTCATCCTCTTTCTCAACTCGGGAGCCACTCTTCATAATATGAGTGATACGATTAGACGCCCTATGTTTCATGGTAGTCATGTGGAAGAATCTAGTATTCTTATCCCCAAAAGTGAGCCAAACCGATTTGGATCTCTATTTCCAGAATTCTTCTTCCTTAGAAATAATGTCATGATAGCTTGTAAGAATTTCATTCTCTTTGGAAAGATCTCCTACATAACCATCTTTCTGAATTATGTCCTAGATATCCTTTAACTCAATTTGGATGGAAAACTTTGAAGCAAAAATATCACCAAATACTTCCTTATTCCAAAGTCTAACCTTAGTTTTAACCTCACTGAGTTTTTTAGCCACTCGAAACATACCAGTACCACTAACCTTTATGTTCCACCAATCTTGAATGCAACTAGAAATTTGAGGATGAGATAACCACATTATTTCAAATCTAAAAGGAAATTTTCTCTTACTAGACATGGAGTTATCCAGAAAGCTTATGGGTAGTGATCAGAAGCAATCCTAGAGAGGGAAATTAAAGAGCAGTAATAGTCCTTCATCCAATTATTTGAAATTAAACCCCTGTCAAGATGAACTTGAATAAGATCATTCCCAGCCCTCTTGTTAGACCATGTGAAAGTGGCTCCCTTAAGATCCACATCATGCAAACATTAAGATTTGATAAATTCCATCAGGTCTAATTTTCTATCCATCTGTATCTAAGACCCTCCAAATTTTTCTAACACAAGCAATGGAGTGTTAAAGTCTCCCAAAATGATCGAGTTCTCATCGGGAAAGCTTAGTCTGAAAGACTCGAGTCTTTTCCAAAAAAATTGTCTCACAAATTTGTTGTTGGGAACATATATATTAGATCAAATCTAGCTGAAGTCATCTCTAATATGTGTGAATCTAGTATCCACATGGTTAGCATCTTCCCAAACCAAAGTACCATGGATATAATCTTGGTTCCAAAAAGTAACTAAACCTCCTACCCTAAACACCACAATTCTTGAAATCTTAATTCTTTCCACTCTATCCTTCGGAATTTTGGACTCCTAAATAGTTAAAATACCAAGCTTATGATCCCTAGAAAAATTGTGCAAAATGTCTTCTCCTTTGTTGCCTTAGTGTCTATGGTCTTATTTTTTGTGTGAGCTTTTGATTTTCCCTCCTCTTAAGTTTGGTAGCAAAACCCCTATTCACTATTGACAGTTTTCTCATCTTTGTTGGTGTGAGCTTTTTTTCTGGGTTTTATCAAGGGAGTTCCATTGTTGTTTCACTTCCTCTCTCTATGTGGGGTTAGTGGATGGTTTTGATCAGTTTCTACGATGGTTGTGGAGATCCGTATTTGTGATGTTGAGGCTTTTTTGTGCCTTAGAAAGGCTTCCTTGTTTTTGGCAGTTGGTGTTTGTCTATTGCTTGTGAATGTCTTGTGGTTGGGGCTCTGCCCCAGTGAGAAGCTTGGCATCTACTTTTGTGGTATTCTTGACGGTCTTATGACTTGCAAAGTGGATGTCTTCAACTCTGATTCTCTAGCCCTGGAGGTTTTGAGGCTTGGAATTTTTGGGGCTTATTTGTTTGAGGACTTTGTTTTTTTATTGATGATCTTCATGGGGGCTAATAAATATAAGGCTTCGAGCCTTTTGTTCTTGGTTTGTCTTTCTGTTATGTTCTTTAAAATGATCATGGAACTTATACTAATGATTGCTAAGTGTATCCTACTGGTTGTGATGCTCCAAATGCTCTTTCTATTGGCTCGAAGAAGTCTATTTCCTCAAATATTGGATGAGGTGCTTTGTTTATCTTCCTTATTGTACCAGTTGTTTGGGCTGCCATGGGGTGATGTGACTACTTGCTCTACTAGTGTGTCAGCTTCTTGTTTGGTTCTATAGTTGAAGTCTCCTATGGAGGTGGATATTGCTTCTTTTGAGGTGGATCCCTCTCCTTTTGAGGTAGAGTTGGATGTTGTAGGCCTGGTGGGAAGCACCCTCTTCTTTTGTTGGTTCCTTTTGAGGTGGAGCCTATATGTGTAGGAGATTAGGGGAAATATTGGTTCAGGTTCTCACTCCATCCTCTCTTTTAGATGGGAGCTCTATCCTATAGAGGTGGAGTATGACTTGGTGCTCTGATCAAGGTGGTTCTTTGGGTTGGATTTATATCCTCAAAGTTTTGTTGGGCTCTCTCGCTTCTCCATTGTGTTGGGGACCTTTGTTGTGCTAGATTTGCTTACTAACAGGTTCTGGTGTTTTACTACTTGTGGGATATGCTTTCTCCTATAGAGGTGGAGAGGTGAGTAGGTTGATGGGGGCTCTCTACTCCATCAAAGCTAATGGTGCTTCTGGTTCGGATATGGATTCTCTAAGAAACAAGGTCGATGTGGGATGGTTCTATCAAGGAGCTCTTAAACTATATGGAATTGAGGAACAGTTGGTTTTACCCACCCTTGAGGTGGTTCTTGTTTCTAGTTGTTTTTTTGTCATCTTGGAAGGTGGCTTGTTGGCTTGTTGGATTTTTTTTTGGTCGTAAGGTCTAATTTGAAAATCCTCTTGCTCTGGTTCGATGGCTGCTTTGAAACTTTTGGCATTTAGTTTTATTATCCCAAACTACTATTTCATGATAGCTATGGTTTGGTTTCGTACCTATTGGACTTTGGTTAATCTCATAAATGGTCTACATACTATTTTGTGGATTAATATGGTGATATTTTTTTATTATGCTTCAAATGGTTTTGTGGTTTCAATTTTGGGTTCTTGGCTTGTGTGCCATTTTTTGTTCCAATTTAGTTTGTTCGTTGTTATTTTCTAGTAGTGGTTGGTGTTGTTTTCTCCAGTCTGTTTCTCTATTTTTTGTTCTAGTTTTGTAACCATGGGATCAGTTCCCTTTCCTTGCTTATCTAATAAAAAACAAATCTATATTATTCTAAACAACTTAAATGATAATGAAATGATAATGCAAAATGGATAATATGCTTAATATCAAAGGGACATGACCAAATCAAGAAATTTAATTATTATGAACATTAATCAAAATAAGATGAATAATATCATTACCTATCTCATACAACAAATGATTCACTAATCAAGTGTTCTTGTAGGGTCATCTCTTACATTCAAAGTATCGAGTAATGCTTCATGATCAACATTGCTAATTTCCATAGTTTCTTTGTTCTTGGTTTAGCATGATGTCTCAATAACTTAACATTTGTTTCTATAACAAGACTTGTGAATACATAGAATGGTTTTTTGTTTCTCATATTCTTCAAATGTAGGTATTTCATGTTCTTTCTAATCATATACATTTTCAACCAAGTTCTAGCAAAAACAACTAAACCTGTAGAATAAATTAACCCATCATCATCTTTCATCCATTGTGTTAGCTTCTTCTTTCCCTGTATACATCATGCCAACCAATAGTTTGATCCCTCTACATTCCCTTATGGTGCTACAACTACATAGACATGTCTTGTCTGTTCAAGATTCAAAAGATGGTTGTAGTCAAGTAAACTTTCCATTTCATCTTCTAAAGAGGATTGTGCTATAGATAAAGGGGTTAGGTACTATGGAATCCATGTATCTACCCATTCACTTGACTTGTATTGATCCCAATCACATTGAATACAATCTAACAAAAACAAGCCAACTCTCATGTCCATATGGTCCATGCATTTGCACCTGACCTTAGAAATGGATGCATCTTTGAAGATTCTTTTATTGTTTGAGATTTCAATTTTTCTCCCACTATGCCCTCATCAACCAACTAAAATAACTTGCACACTTGTAAATCAAGTGTCCCTCCTCATGATAATGCATAAGTAAATGAATCAATAATAAACTATGCATCACTTAATGTTGCACCACCTCTGATCTTCATTTGTTCCTTAACCAGAGCTCTCTTCATACATGCACATGCGCCATTATGCTCACCTTTTCCATTCCCGGCTTCAAAAAAACTCCAAATATGTGGTACACCCCTCTCTACATGCATCCTAATTAACCAATAAAACATATGAGCATTATTGAATTGCCCTGTGTAGTTATCTAACCAAATGATATGTCAACCCATTGCAATACCTTTTTCCTACAAGAACTCAAAAAAAATTCAAAACAATGTTGCAAAAACTCAGATGAATGAGATATGTCATCACTCATGTAAAAATGGTACTCCTTGATTATCTTCCTATCCTCTTCTATACTATCAGGGGCATGTTTATATTGTATGTGGAATAAATTGCAATTTGAATATAATTGTAATATTGTGATTGTACCTCATTTTGTGGTTGCAATGTGTAATTTTCAACAAAATCAACGATAGATATAATAGTTCCAATTGGGAAAGAGTCCTTACACATCCTGAATTGTTGATCCAACCACTAGGACCTATGGCTATGCCTTACATACTTGTAGAATTTTTTTTTCTTAAAATCAAAAATAAAATCAGCAATACTTACCTCTCTTGTAACCAACTCGCATCTAGAACCTTCACCTCCACTCTTCAATGTGTATTTGACTATCTCAAACTTTTTTTCTCAAAAATATTGCTAGCAAAATCATGTTTGTTGCCCTCATGAAAACATGTTATAAAATTTGATAAACCACCACATTGCAAACATATTTCATTTAAACAAGGGTGAAAGCACAGATTTGAGTCCACTTAAGGTGGAGGTTTTAGACAGAGAAAAATCTCAAAATCGAGCAAAACGAAATGGGATCCCATTATTTAGAAAACAAGATCTTGTCATTTAGAAAATGAGATCATGTTTTTCTCTGGGGCCCTGAGCCAAAAATGGGATCATGTTTCATAAGAAAAAAATTATGCTTTTATGAAATGAGATCTCATTTTCAAAATGGGATCCCATTTCATAAAAGCATAAAAAAATAATTTTTTTATGAAACGGGATCCCATTTTTTGAAATTTGAATTTTTAGTTAGCTTTTTTCTTTTTTTCGATTCGAGAAAAGGATTGGGCACCCAAACCTAAGCTTTGGACCTAGTTTGACTTGTAACTTGAAGGTCATGTCAATTTCACAAGAAAATAGTTACTTTGGACATACGTCCGAAGACCTTTTTTGTAGAATTTTTTGATGAAGTTCAAACCCATTATAGATGAGATAGTGTAGATTCCAAATATGTAATTTTTTTTACAATTGGATTATTTTTTCTATTTTTCAATTAATTTTTGATGAAAATGGTCCATAAACTTGAAATATAGGGTTTTTTAGTGTTTTAATAACTTTTTATTAAAATAATTTTTTGAAAGACGAATTGTACGAAAGTGTAGTTCAAAAAATTATTTTCAATTTGAAAAAAAATCAAAAAATGATAAGTTTAGGTCATCTTATGCATGACATATACAACGGTTTTTCAAAACAAGAAATATAGCCAATAAAAAATTAACAAAAAAAATTATAAAAAATATCCAAAATGTACTTCAGTGAGTTACAACTCTTTTCCCCCAAAGGATTTAGAAAAATGTGATTATTTAGGTCAAAATATTGATGACATACACACATATGGTATGGTAAAAAAAAGTGACTTTTAAATAGTGGTTTTTAGACATGCCTATTGAAAATAAATTTGTATCATCTGGGTATTAAAATAAATTACATATTTGGAAACTAGACTTTGAGTACTACAGTTTATGATTCATGATTTTTTTTAAGATTCCATCTCTAAGTTCTTCAAATTTTAAGGTCAAATGTGCAAATTCTGAAAATCAGGGAAAACACTTCCACTTTTTGGCCAAAAAGTGGACTCAACTTCTTGCACACACCCACAATCATTTCTACAAAAATAGTAACCATCACTTCTAATACATAAAAATGAATCTAATAATTCCCTAGATGACTTGGGAAGTTGCATTGGATGACACTCCTACAACATTTCATTAGTATGCATAGTAGAACGAATATAGCATAATAATTCATGATACATTGAAAACTCAATGTGATATTTACAACATGTATTATGAATATTAATAGGTACATAATAAAATGTCTTGCTTGACTCAAAATCCCTTTGTGAGATTTGAAAATTTGGATGTGCTTCACAAAATTGTTTGCACAATATTGTTTGGCTATATTCCAAGAAATTTTTAGGATGCGGTGTGTGATGTCGTTTACCAATTCTTAACTTTAAAACAACCTTTACATTTGGTGATACTCTAGATTGAGACTTCCAAAAATGTTCAATTTTTTTCTTTACATTATTGGTTAGCTTCTTATCAACACATGGAAGCCTCCCACTAAAACCCCATGTATCATTTTGAAGAGGAATATTGAGTCTTCCTCTTCTTGAGAGTGTTCTATTCAATGTTTTATGATTTATATTTAAATCAATACAAGTTTATCTCATTAAACTAGCCTTTCTGAAATGATGGCTTACTAGTGAGATTGTGATCATTCTATGAGTAGTTCTTTTATCTTTTTCCTTACTAGTCTTTCCAATATAAGTTAGAGCATTAAAAATATTTTTTACAATAATACTATTTTTTTCTGACTTTTTGGTGACACGAATCTTCAATTTTCTTAATAATGGTCTCATTTTGTAAGAATTTAGAAATTACACAAAAATTTGACATTGTTTGGTTAATGTCTTATCAGAAAAGTATTGATTGAACATATTGGTAGCCCACAACCAAATCGTTCATGATGACCTTTCTCCATCAAGATCATCTATTATGTTCTCATCTATTTCAAGCAACCATTTATGGGTTTTCATGTAATTAGGTAATACATAAGGTTCATTTTCAATATTTGAAATGTTATTAACATTTTCATTATCAATATTTTCAATGCTATCAACATTTTCAATAACAATCCCAACATTTTCATTTTCAATATTATTAACATTTTCAATTTCAATTTCCACATTTTCAATGTTATTAGAATTTTCATTTTCAATACCAATTTCATCATCTTCTATATCAATTCCAACATTTTCATTTTCAATGTTAATAATATTTTCATTTTCAATTTCAATATGATGTTCAATATTTTCAAATTCTATTTCATCTTGACTTGAATTAACATTTAGGGGTGGAGAAGAAGCCTAGGCTTGAGTATTTTTCATACCTTATCTTCACTTCCTATGACTTTCTCTATCTTTTACTCTATATGCTTCAATTTGATCTATTGTTATTTTTTTATTTCATTTTCTCTTGCAGTGACTATTTCTCTCCATTACACAAACAAAAAAGAGCACACAAATGATTGTAAAGTTAAAAAATTGTAAAAGAATCTTCCAAAAGCTTAATTTTATCTATTACAAATAGAGAACATGGGATTTTAGGCAACAAAAAGAATGTGGGGACCGTTGGAATGCCCAAAATGGTCCCATTTTTATTTTTTATATAATTCACAAAATGGATATCCATTTGTAATTGATATCCATCTGTAACAGATATCCATTTGTAACGGATATCCGTCTATAACGGATATCTGTTTGTAATGGATATCCATTTAATTTAGTTTTTGAAGAAACAAAAATTCATAAAACTATGTATTATTAATAGCATTCAATGTATATTATATTATGATATATTTTATATTATATATATTGTAATCAAAGGTAAAGATTGCTAGGATGGGGTATAAATTGTAATCAAAGGTAAAGATTAACTAGTAGCAACCACAACTACTTAAAATCTAAACCAAAATGACCCAAATCTAAATAAGAAAGTACAAAATAGCAAAGGAAATCAAATGAAAGAAAAGTTATATCAAACTCCCCATGCTAAACTTGATTCATCTTTCTTGCATCTCCTCATTTTTTTTTTGTGTGCAAGCTTTCCCTTAGGTTTTGTTGTATGCAAGTGCAAGTGAAAGTGACAATGATGTAATAGTGACTAGCAATAATTTTGAAGATCGTTGTTGTATGGTTGGAATGAGGGAGATATCTCTCTTTTATAAAAAAAAAAAAGCTACTCAAACGGACGGTCGAGATCAAAATCCAAAATGATGCCAAGATCAACAATCATGGTTGCATGCACCATGAAGAGGTAGGGTTAGGGATGGCTAAGGATAGACAGTCAAGATTAAAAGAAGACAAAAAGAAATCAATGGTTGAAATTCAAAAGAGGAAGTGGAGGGAAAGTGGAGAAAATTAAATAATCATATTATTTAATTTGGGAGAGGATGTGGGGAATTAAATAATCAAAATGATTATTTATTTATGGAAGAAGAGGGAAATGGGGATTTAATTAAAATGATTAATATGCAACCATTTAATTAAACATGGAAGAAATGGGATAAGGATATTAAATAATTAAATTAAATTAATTATCTAATAGTGGAGAGAAAAGGTTATTTAACTATAGACGAACAATGAAGAATGAATAATTAAATAAACTTATTTATTTATTTAATTAATCGAAGGAGGAACAAAGAAAGAGAAATTAAATAATTAAAAAATTAAAATTATTTAATTAATAAAAGAATGTGACTCTAAGAAATAATCAAATAATTAAAATTATTCAATTTTACAGGGACGAAGGGAAGTCAATGCAGAAAAATGGCATTCACAAGCTCGGGACATTTTTCAATGTCTACATTTTTCCCCCTTTGATATAATGTGGTCATTTGAATTTTGTTTCAAACAATAAATAGGAAATTTTAGCTCTGAATATGCCCCAATATGCCCCTATGAAGATAGGATAGAACTATGCTCAGAAATTTTTTGCAAATTTTGAAAAAAAAAATTAAATGTGAAAAATTATTCCAACAGGAAAATTTTGTGCACTAACAACAAAAGGTTTCAATTTTGGACCTCCAAGATATTTTCAATAGGTTTGGACTCAGCATTTGACACAACTAGTTAAAAAGAGAGGGTAAAATCCCACTTTAGGAGGGTATAAATGTAATTTTGGCAAGTAAAAAGGTCATTTGTGCATTTCAACATTAAGTGAATAGTGAGTTGGAGTGAATAGCTACTATGGAGTTGCTACCAAAATATCTCCAGTACCACATATTACACATCACGAATTTTGAGTCAATACCTACAGATGGCCAAAGGGATTAGGGGATCTGGTATGTACACCTCCCTTCATAATTTTTTCAATTTTTGCTAGATTTTAAGGCTTAGACTTAGACAAGCAAATGTGGTGTTGCAAAAAAAAATTCGCATCTACTATCACATTCACTAGAAGTGGAGACGGTTCACCACATTCTCCAAGTTTTGAGGAACACATATGACCTATGCAATGTGTTGACGATGATTTCACTTACATCATAGGAGCGAATAAAAAATCTTCACAAACAAACCACAAAGAAGCCTATTCTTCTTGAAAGATATGGAACAAGACAATATCAAAGGGGGAATCTACCTAAACAAAACAAAAAGATTGACTCAATTCAATCCCAAGTCTTTGATAACTAGGTCATCATTATACTAGGTTCACTTTAGGGTATGATGTGAGCTTTTTGTTAATCTCAAAGGGAACATGTTTCTTTTGACACATTTACTAGACACTGAGTTTTCAATTTGAATTTCGAGAACAAGTATCATGAAATCAAAAGATTTGAAATAATATTTCATGAACATCAACAATTTTGTTTGCTATCACTTAAGTAGATTTATCTTTAAGCATTCAAAAAAATTATATAATTGAAATATTTTCAATAAGTTTAAATTCATTCATGTATTTTTTTGGAACATTTTCAAAATTTAAACTATTCTAAAATAAAGCATAAAAATACTAAAATAAAAATTTGTCCCAATTATTCTCCATGCATGCCCCAAAGAATTAATTAAATCAAAGAAAACTGCTTTATACTTCACCAAATTGCTTCACAACTACATACAAAATGGTGTGAGCTTTTGAAGAGAGGGGTTTAGTTTGGACACCAAGTAGTTTCTATATGCACCCTTAAACAGCACAGCATACAGGCTTGGTTGATTGAACTAAAAAAACTAGCTGTAAAAGATTCATGGGATAGGTAGCTATCAAATTGGCTCTGATATTAATCAATGTCTACATGCATACAAGTTTTTAGACCGAAATGATTCAGAAAATAGGAAAAAAGAACAAAACTTAGAGAAATTTTGGCTCTTCCGACATCCACAAATTCTGAACTTAGCTTAAAAAAAAATCCTTTGGCCTTTTATAGAACACAAGGCATAGACAGGATAAGACAAATACATGAGAGATAATATAAGGGACTAATCATATCAAGGCACGTGGAAGATAGTGATTGACCAGGAAATTACAATTGAAGTCCTTGGAAATTAACTTCAATTTCTCATTGAAGCTCTCTGTGTTTTAATCTTTTTATTATCAAGGTTCCTTCTTGGAACCAAACCAATATGCTCATTTGAGTGTAATAAATTCCCATATATTTAGAATGATCTAGTTGAAATTCAATTCCTACACTCTAGGTTATTTATTGGTTTGAACATTCTAGGAATAAATAATTTCTGAAATAAGTACACTTCTCTGCTACATGCTTAAACTCTAGATTTTCGGGTTCCCAGTATCTGGCAATTCTTTGCAACAAACTTTATTCGAGCATGAGCCTCTAAATTGAATCAATGAACCTGGTAACACCATTGGATTCATTTGCAAACTTAATTTTCCTGACCATCCATACCCAAACTTTGCATCACAATTTGTATTTCCTGCAATCATAAATTCCATACATTAAATCCCTTAAAAAAAACAATTATAAACATCTCATGTAAATAAAATCATTATTCAAATGTGTGGGAGGAAGGGCGAGCATCCCTCTAGGCTAGAGGAGGGAGGTGGCATATGATGCCACGATGGACGGGTGTCGGGGATGGGTGAAGAGTTGCCAGTCATGATGGAAGGTTGAGGTGTGGTTTGTCTTTTGTAAGGCATAAGGCCTTAACTATGGGACAGATAAGGTTGTTGTTCCAATGCTCTTAAATGAATGCATATTTTGGAGAAGGATTTTCTCTCCTTACAAGGACACCTCGCACACTAGATTGGGTATGATTTGTGGTTGGTGACGATGGTCTTGTGACCCACATCCTTTATTTATTGAAAGCCAGCCTCATTTTTGGTGAACATATTTCTTTGGAGGTGGGTTTGGTTTAGGCGAGAGACCTCCTTTCATCCTGGTCGGGTGAAACCAACACTGGCTTGCTCATGGAAAAAGCTTCAAAAAAATTCATTGAAGTCTTGGTGGTGGGCCTTGCTCACTTTGGGGATGATACTTCGATTTCATTGAGGTCATCGATGAGGCAAACTTCATTTAGGGAGATCACAGATCAAAGACTAAAGATAATTATGTCAAATAATGATTCGTTGGTGGTGGTGGCTATGAAAATGGTCCTAGGTTCTAGTCATTTGGAGTGCCAAGAGTATGAGAGGGATAATTTACACATTTCCTCTCATTTCTTTGCTTCTCTCTTAGACAGTAAAGTCCCGAAGGTAGAAGCAAAAAATGTGTTGGTTCATATGTTCAGAGAGGACTTAGTGGAAGGTGTGGACGAGGCTCTAAGTGCGATGTTTGAAGGTAGGGGTTTCCTGAGACCTTATGATTTGGAAAGGTTTCGAATGGAGGATTCGGTGAAGATACTTCCATTCCTTTTGGATCTGCATGGGCAAGGTTTGATGAGGCACTAGATGATAGTGGCAGTAGCGGTTGATTTTTTGAAGAAATTCTTTGGGTTGGTGGCAGCTGCTGGAGTGGAGTGGAAATCTAAATTTGAGAATTTTCTAAATTAAAAAAATTTTTGTAAGTTGGCCTATGGGTTTTTTTTTCTCGATAGGGGTTGGGACTAGCATTTATCATTTTCGTTGGAAGCCTTGGTAGCGTTATTGCCATTAATATGGCTTTTTGTGGTGGCTTTTCTGGTTGGTTAATATGTTGATATGGTAGCTTAACTCTTTTAGATGTTGGTTTATGATGGTGGCTATGGTTATCGGATCTATACTTGGTTTTTTGGTGCAATCTTTCCCTACATGGTAGATGCTTGTAAATGCATTATTATTAATTAATATAAACTATCCTTGCAGATCAAAAAAAGAAACCATTATTCAAATTTTATAATATAAATTTCCATAAATTACATGCTTTCCAAGCACATATAAATTCTTGTATGATTATCCTCTACATATACTAGACTACCGGACTATCAGAATCATTAGATAATCAAAAAATCTCAAAACTTCACTTTATATCACAACCCAGTACCTAGTACCCGGTATTCAGTTTTACCCATAAACTTTCCCTGGACTTCGATCTTACTAGACTTCCTTCTATCCTAGGCTTCAAATATCGAACCAAGATGCTTAGCTCACATCCTTATTACCTTTTCCACCTTTCAAACATCCCCAGTTCCTGATATTTAATACCTGAAACACTTTATTATGAAGTATTCTTTTAATCAAAGATTTATTTTACCCCTTTTCTCTTTTAGGTGATCTTCCAATTAGCTAGCTCATACCATAAGAGTTAAAACAATAATTTGGGGTCCCCAAGCCTTATAATCTTGGGGTGTGTTGTGAGACCACACAAAAAATTGCAACCAATTAAACCAAATTTAAACAAAATTTGAAATTCAATCACCAATTGTAAATTAGAATTTATATATATTTTAAAATAGTAACATTTACCTTTACCTAGATTCTGGCATAAAAAGTAAAACTCCCTTAGAAACATCTGTGTGTGTACTGATTAATTCCAATTTTTGGAACTTAGTAAAAGAATTTGTTCATTGGCATTGAACTACATAATATGGTAATCCTCCAAAGTCAACTAGGGATAGAGCCTTGCTGCCAGTCAGGCGTACATAGCCCCGACAAGGTTATCTTTGTAATTCCCCCAAACATAGCTCTATTTCTAGCCAGGCGTCTATAGCCCCAATAGATTTATTTGGATAGACTAAAGAGTTTATTTTCTCTTATATATATATATAGCAATGATAGCTCATTTTTCAACTTGCAAGCAATGAAGCTCACTATTAGGTTGAGAATTATAGTGGTAGTGAAGGTTACTTTATGATTTTTCATTCAATGCAAATCCTTTCATCAATTCACCATTTCCCAAAAATTCACTTAAGATATTCCCTGTTGGTGTGTATTTCCGGCTAAATTTGACCACCTTATGCCAAATCCTAGCTAACTACAAACCGTTATGTGTTAAAAGATATGCATAAATTAAAATTTAACAACAAACAATTTAATCACCAAATTAAAATTAAATTTATAAATTTAGAAACATTAGTTACCACCCTTCCAATAAATTCTTATGGAAATCGCTAAAATTTCAGCTAGCATCTTCGATTTGATGGTGTTACACCTCATCAATGGATCGAGATTATCATGATTATATCATAACACGATCACATTATTCTTCATTTAATTCACACGCCTGAATTTGCACGTATCATCTCTCTCCACTTATCTGGGTGATGATGTGTACTACCTTACTGGCTTAGTTTTCTTTTCTTTTCCACACATACCAACACCTCCATAATTAATACGTCCAAAAAAAAAAAAGATCACTATTAACTTTGAAATCTTCAATTTGCTTGATTTTCAATCTTCGTGCTACTCAACTTTAAAGAAGTTTATCACCAGAAATGTGCAAAGAATTAATTTGATTTAATCTTCCATTCTAAAAACAATTATCTAGTTGCCACCTTGCTTACAATTTCTGAGACTTCTCTTGAGGAACTATGTATCACACTTTTCTCACAACTTTCTATAAATTCTATATTGCTTTCTTTTGAATTATTCACACACTTACTTAGCTTTCTTCTTTGATTTTTTTTCTTGCTCTTCTTATTCTCATTTTCTTTTGGGCAATGGATACTCCAATTTGTTTAAGCTACCCTCGCCGCCAGAATGTTTTCTTAGGAAGTATCACATCATAAAGGCTTGAAAAGGTTTTCTTCATTAGGACTCCCAATTTTACTATATGAAATTTGTGCTTAGTCCTCAGGGAAAAGTATGTAGAATCCAACCACTACTTTTGCTTTTATTCTGACGTGGCTTCTCATTTTGTAGCATATCTTCTGGATATAGGGCTTTCTATGGAAGATGTTCACTCAGCTACCCATATGATAGTGAGACCTAAATACTTGGAGAATCTAGACACTATTTTATCTGTGGTGTATCCAACCATTGGAATCCCCTCGATGGATGATATTACTCGATTCTTGGAGCATGGGGAAGTAGTTCCCCTTTGGCCTTTCCTCTTGGACCTCCATATTCGGGACTTTGAAACTCACCGGGAACTCGCCTATATTAGATATTTAGCTTTGATAGATGAGGCATCCCACATTGACTGAATGACAACCACCACCACCAGCTAGGCTCACCTTTTTGTTTTTTTTTTTTTGATCTTTTGGAACAATAATTTTGATACTAATGTATATATGCGATATACACATACATATATATATGAAGCTTTTAGTACTTTTCAAAGCATGCATTTATTGTGTATGGCATTATCATTTTGCATTTCACTATGTCTCTTTACAAATGTTTTTAGATTAACTCTCATGTATGCAAGATTAGTTAAGAAGAATTTATAAATTTGGAGGCCAGATAAAATGAAATAAAAAGAAAAGCAAATAAAACTGAACAAAATCAAAAGCAAAGAAAAGAAAACCCTAAAATAACTAAACCTAACTAGCCAGGCATCTTATCTAACATATGATTAGCCCTAAGAAAACAATTAATTATAATTTATATGACTATTTCCATAGTCATTTTAGTATGAATTACAATAGGGTTATCTTTAAATTCATTCAGAAGCATTTCAACAATCCTACTATAACCATGAATTATTTTAAACTTTCTGCATTTTATAATCATAAATTCAAAGGAGTAGTTACCAATGACATGGCTTAAATGTATGAAAATGACCTCATTAAAGTTCGAATGCACACACTTTGTCTGATGTGACCATACTCTACCTTCTTTTAGCCCTGGTTCATGGTTCGTTTTCATACTTTGTTTATTTCCATGAACGGTTGCATCTATTTTTTGACTTTCTACTCCAAAAAATTTCATGTCTTAGCTTTTATTATCACTTTACACTTTGTTAGACCAACATATATCACAATTTATATTATCATCAGAGAGAGAGAAAGTAAAAGAATGATATTCTATGTCTTGCATAAAATCAGGAAAATTTCTTATTTGTTTTGTTAATTTTCTATTTGGGATAAAATATACGTGTCTCTTGCTCAATTTTCCTACTCCTTTTCTTCATTTTTTATTTTCCATGTATAAGGAGAATGATGACTCATCAAAGTCATTTCCTCATTTCTGATGCAATTTTCTTTAATCTTGACATTCTCTTTTGTTTTCCTACAACGTGTTATGATTTTCATTATAATAATTGTAGTTATCCAATAGTTTTGATCCATTAGTTGATTTTTTAATATTTATGGTTTTACTAGGGTTGCACATAATTTTTTCTAATGGCTCCTTTCTTCTAGAAATTAAAACTTCTTATGTTAGCGGAATCACTTTACACGTGGCCAAGATTACCCTAATTAGGAAAGTTTCACAATCGAGTTCACCATGATCAATTGTATCATGAATTCTACATTCGGTGACTACCAAAAGTGAGCAAACTCAAAGGATATAACCTTTGGTTAAGAATTTTCATGATTTTCTCAACTTCCATACTGAAATACTAGCTTGTATTTAACTTCGCTTTACAAGCTTTAGAACTCAGGACTAGATAGAAAAAATAAAAATAGGCCCTCCTAGCGCTAGGTCCTGTTGACGATGATTTCACTCGCATCACAGGAGCGAATAAAAAATCTTCACAGACAAACTAAAAAGAAGCCTATTCTTCTTCAAAGATATGGGACAAGACAATCTCAAAGGGGAAATCTACCTAAACAGAACAAAAAGATTGACTCTGTTCAATCCCAAGTCTTTGATAACCAGGTCATGATTGTACTAGGTTCACTTCAGGGTATGATGTGAGTTTGTTGTTAATCTCAAAGGGAATACATTGTTTCTTTTGACACATTTACTAGAGACTGAGTTTTCAATTTGAATTTCGAGAACAAGTATCATGAAATTGAAAGATTTGAAATAATATTTCATGAACATCAACAATTTCATTTGCTATCACTTAAGTAGATTTAGCTTTAAGGATTAATAAATTTTATATAATCGAAATATTTTCAATAAATTTTCATTCATTCATCTATTTTTTTTGGAACATTTTCAAAATTTAAACATCTATTCTAAAATAAAGCATAAAAATACTAAAATTAAAATTTCTCGTGGTTATTCTCCATGCATGCCCCCAAAGAATTAATTAAATCAAATCAAATTGCTTTATACTTCACCAAATTGTTTCACAGCTACATACAAAACGGTGTGAGATTTTAAAGAGAGGGGTTTAGTTTGGACACCAAGTAGTTTCTATATGCACCCTTAAATGGCACAACATACAGGATTGTTCAATTGAACTAACAAAACCAGCTACAAAAGATTCATGAGATAGGTAGCTATCAAATTGGCTCTAATTTTAATCAATTTCTACGTGCATACAAGTTTTTAGACCAGAATGATTCAAAAAATAGGAAAAAAGAACAAAACTTAGATAATTTTTTTCTCTTCCGACATCCACAAATTTTGAACCTAACTTAAAAAAAAAATCCTTTGGCCTTTTATAGAACACAAGGCACAAAAAGGATAATACAAATACATAAGAGATAATCTAAGGGACTAATCATATCAAGGCACATGGAAGATAGTGATTGACCAGAAAATTACAATTGAAGTCCTTGGAAATTAACTTCAATTGCTCATTGAAGCTCTTCAGGTTTTAATCTTTTTATTATCAGGGTTCCTTCTTGGAACCAAACCAATCCACTCATTTGAGTGTAAGAAATTTCCATATATTCAGAATGATCTAGTGGAAATTCAATTCGTACATGCCAAGTTCTTTCTCGGTTTGAACATTCTAGGAATAAATAATTCTCAAAATGAGTACACTTCTCCAATGCATGCTTAAACTCCAGAGTTTTGGGTTCCTGGTATATGACACTTCTTTGCAAAAAACTTTATTTGAGCATGAGCCTCTAAAGTGTATCATTGAACCTGGTAACACCATCGGATTCATTTGCAAAGTTGATTTTCTTGACCGTCCATACCCAAACTTTGCATCACAATCTATATTTCCTGTAATCATAAATTCCATACATTAAATCACTTAAAAATAATAATTATAAACATCTCATGTAAATAAAACCATTATTCAAATGTTATAATATAAATTTCTATAAATAACACGCTTTCCAAGCACATATAAATTATTTTATGATTATCCTCTACATATACCAAACTACCAGACTATCAAACCCATTAGATAATCACAAAATCTCAAAACTTCACTTTATATCGCAACCCAGTACCCAGTATTCAGCTTTACCCATAAAATTTCCTCATACTTCATTCTTATTGGACTTCCTTCTATCTTGGGCTTCAAATATCGGACCAGAATGCTTAGCACATATCCTTATTATCTTTTCCACCTTTCAAAATTCCCTGGTTCCTAATATTTAATACCCAAAACACTTTATTATGAAGTATTCTTTTAATCAAATATTTCTTTTACCCCTTTTCTCTTCTTGGTTAATCTTCCAATTAGCTAGCTCGTACCATAAGAGTTAAAAAAATAATTTGGGGTCCCCAAACCATACAATATTGGGGTGTGTTGTGAGACTACACAACACAACGCAATTGCAGACTAGAAGTATGCTTGTGCATTTGTGAGCCGCATGTGATGGTTCAAGTGATACAGTGAAATTTTGAAACACAAACACAAGTTTGCATGTTGCATTTGACTGGAAGACTGCATGTGCATGGGTATCCTATCTATACTCAAGAGATTTTTCCTTTGACCTTTAGACTATGAGAGAGATTGGAGGATGATGAGAGGGATCATTTAAATTCCCTTGGGTTACATTGTGTTACCTTCATTCCAATGCTTCAGGCTAGTAGGGGCTTACTAGCCACTTTGGTTGAGTGGTGGCATTTGGAGAGTAGCTCATTTCATTTACCCATAGGGGAGGCCACCATGATTTTGGAGGATGTGTGGTAGATCCTTAGACTTTCAGTTTGAGGACATCTTGTATCTTATGATCTATAGCATAGGTACAATGTTATTTAGAGTGCTTTCAAGCATGAGGACATTATGGAGCTCAGAGTTAAGGAGTATGAGATCTGGTGGGATGTGCTTGTAGAGAGATATGACCTCTTCATTGTTGTCCTCTACAATTTGATTGTTGGTGTTGTGTGCCCTGATCAGTGGGGACATGGATTTCTAATCAGATGGTGGGAGATGTTGGTTGATATGCTAACTTGGAGTATGGTGTATGCTTGGGGGGTCTGTATGTTGGCCATGTTATACTTTCAAATTCATGATGTTGCATACCAAGGGGTGCATTCCATTAGCTATGGCATGACTCTTCTCATGGTTTGGGAATTGTAGTACATCATGGTGTTCTGACCGCCTATGTAGAGACAAGTGGGGGAAGGTTTTCTTATGTTTTTATATATGGAGGTGTTGTCACACAAACTCATGTTGGTGACATTGGATACTAGAGACATGCAATTGACATTTTGGATTCCTTTATTTGGAGACCATATAGGGACTACACCCCTTTTGTAGATGATATTGATCACTTTCCATATTATCATTAGACTTGGTACCTAATTGGTTGAATAATGTAGATTCAGCACATTATAGAACGATATATACCAGAGCGGGTTCACTGCTAGTTTGGTGAGCAATAGGGGCTTCTAGTGGGCACTATAGAGTTTTCTCGATCTAGCAAAGAGATTCATCCATGTGGGACTATGATTCTTGTTGTTACTATAGAGTAGGATATGGATGGACTACATCTAGTCTAGTGGAGTGCTAGGGTAGAGGTTACAGATGTGGGTACTACACCCGAGTATGACACTGGATGGGCCCAGCATAGGCCATTTTTTCTTACAAATCTTGATCAGGTTGCACCTATATAGAGGCATGGGAGAGGTTTGAAAGACAAGCTTTGAGGCCAAGGATGAGGCCAAGAAAATGATCAAGGTTGAGGAGGTGGAGGAGATGATGAGGATGGAGGAGGTAGGGGAGGGAGAGGTAGAGGCAGGGATGGATGTCCACCTTGTCCACCGAGGCAAGACGGTAGTTGAAAAGTAGTGGAGGATCCTCATTAGGAGAAGGGTGTCAAGGCTGTTCCTC
The DNA here is from genome assembly GCA_007115665.2 of Sequoiadendron giganteum. NCBI lineage: Eukaryota > Viridiplantae > Streptophyta > Pinopsida > Cupressales > Cupressaceae > Sequoiadendron > Sequoiadendron giganteum. The sequence continues at coordinate 271,870,858 of CM021108.1, read as the reverse complement.
CTCATCAGGAGGAGGAGGGACCGAAGCAAGAGGAGGAGGTTAGGGAATATGTTAATATTAGTATGGATGTCGAGGTTGGAGAGGTTGGGAGGGATGAGATGGTAGATAAAGAGGAGGAGGAGAGTGAGAGAGTGGTGATGCAGGAGGGATTGGAGGAGGAGGCAAAGGATAGGCCAATGGATGTATAATTCGTTGAGCTATAGGAACAACTATAGGCTACACAGTCATAGCTACATCAGTTGAGGGCTGAGAGGGACATGACCATGATTCGATCATGGAGGACATAGAAGAGTGTCATAGACTTCATTAGCAGATGTAGTGGGTCGACAACAATTTTTTCTTGGGAGATATGGAGGGCCATCAAAGGAGAGTAGTACTACAGAGATCTGTATTGGAGAGATTCCTCTTGAGTGTAGAGAGCCCAATTTTTTAGAGGTGATGATCTAATCTTAGAGTAGGTCATATTCAAGGTGGACTCAAAGCAGCGAGGGTGTGTCCTAGCCATAGCCTTCAGCATACCATTGGTTGTTAGGATTAGGATCTCAGTAGAGATATGGTAGGCATCCCCCATTAGGGCCATCCCCATTAGGCGATAAGGGTAGAACTAGCTAGACTTACTTTAGTTCATATATTAGACACCGATACTTGTATATTTTTTATTGAGCTTGCAAGCTCCACTTTTGAGATTCACCCTGATATTTTATTGTGACACTAATTTTTGATATATACGAGATGCATGATTTTGGTAGTGACTACATAATGTGTTATTTATTATGCATGTTTATATATGATATAATGTTATGCATTTATATGATCTATGAGATGATTCTATATGTTATAGTTCATTATAGATTTATAATGTATTTTTTATCCTTATATGTGATTCTCTATCTTATTATGTATGAATGGATGCACTTAATCTATACTGCTATGATGGATTTTAGATGCACATGATTTGGTTTTATATTTATGCATTCTATATGCAAGATGGATTTATATGATTATGATGCTTATGTGGATGCACATGTAATGCATACTTTATGATGTTATGGATGCTTTATGATTATGATATGATGCAATATGGATATGTACGATGCTTGCAAATGCAATGATATGAATAATGGATATGGGTTATGTATATGGACGATGTACATAAAATGTGATGATATGGATGATCTCCTTGTGATATGTAAATGAAATATGTATGTGATGAGAGGTAAGATGTGTGAAATGAGATGTATGTTGACGGTTTATGGATGTGGGATGGTACTTATGTAATTATGACATGTTATGCTTATATGGATGTATGATGATGTTTTATGATGCTATCTATGTTTTTGCAATTTATGATGTAATATGGATGAATTAATATTCTCATGACAATGCCTATGATGCTTCTAACATGATTATATATGTAGGATTTTTTTTTGTTACAAGACACCATCAAGATGACTATAGATAGAAGAGGCGTGAGCACAAAGAAGATGGATGTTAGTGCGGAGTTAGTAAAATGAAAAGGGATTGACATTCTTTCTTGATAGATGCTAGACTTTCATGTTTATCATCATTGGGTAGTAAAATTATAGAAAATATACAATAAACAACATGGTATGTTATAGACCAAGGTGTGAAATGTTATCCCTTTGCAAAAATAGACACTTAGTAGACAAGGAATGTCATGACTCATACTAAGGAAAAAGTTACCCCAACATTTTTTCAAGACAAACCACAAATAGCAATCAAAAGAAAACAAGGTCATGATCCATCATCGCTCCTCTAAATCCTTCTTGGGACATCCTCGAGGTGGATAGTAACATGACCAAAGACAAATCATAAAGATAAGACAAAATAGACCAACAAAGTCAACAGCCATTTAGATCATTTTCCAAAGTTTATTTGTTGATAAGATTGATGAGATTGACTGATCGATTGATTAACAAGATTGATTGACTAATAGGATTGGCCAGATTGATTGATTGACTAGATTGATTGTTTGAATAGATTGATTATTTGACAAGATTAATTATTTGACATAATTGATTGAATAATTGTCTATGCCTAGTTTCAAGAAAGACATATCATGTATAAGGAAAATGACAAGGCTGGCAAATGACGATGCCCAATTTCAAGAAGGACGCATCTTGACTAAGACAAAAAATAGGATAAGGTAAGTCATATAAGATTTCGAGTCTAGTTTCAATAATGCCCTATCTTGTGTAAGACCATTGACTTGACGGATATTGATGATTGGATAATTGACCAATTTGGATTGAAGATCGATTGGATAGTTAATTTGTTGATTCATGATTTGGTTTAGGTTTAAATATCTATTTGTGTCTGAAGTGTTGACCTTATCAAGGGACAACTTATTATAGGACAAATGACGATAGACCAAAATAGACCCAAAAAACCCTAAAGGATTAACCAAGTGCGTCAAGGGCTCATCAATGATGGCCTTGCCTACATGAAGTCACAAAGGCAACGTAGTTCAACTGACTTTGATCATGGTTAACTCATTATTTTGATGTGAATCATGATTGACTTGACTCAACAAAAAACTAAAGGACTGGCCTAGTTCCTCGGGGGATCGTCGAAGATGGCATTTCCTACATGAAGTCACAAAGGCAATGTAGCTCAACAACATAGATTGGCATGGACTCTGACTTTGCTTTTGGATTTTTTGATATTTTCTAATTTTTTTGGACTTTGAAGCTTTTTGTTTTTTTTGGATTTTGTTGTTTTCTGATTTTTTTGGATTTTGATGTTTTATGAATTTTTTGGATTTTTGATGTTTTCTAATTTTTTGGATTTTTGATGTTTTATGATTTTTTTTGGATTTTTTATGTTTTATAATTTTTTTGGATTTTTTATGTTCTATCATTTTTTTGAATTTTTAATGTTTTAAAATTTGATACCATGTTTAGGATCCCATAAAGATGTAGGTCGGGGATTTCCCCTAGTTAAGTAAAGGACCAACTTATTATGGACGAGGGAATTGATGAGTTTTAATGTATCATGGGTGGGTATGAAATGAAAAGGACACTAAATGTCGGTTCTCAGGCCATGAGAAGGATGACAAAGCTTTATTATGATAAGCAAAGGATGGGTGGACAAAGGTGAAAAATCAGATAAAATGATGGTAGATGATAGAGCAAAGACTGACTACACATGGCACTTGTTTTCCAAGTTTTCACCATGGTACTTATCCAAAGAGCCACCGAAGTGGTTTTTCACTATTAGACAGATTATTTCTTTACTCTTTTTTTTCTTTTTTTATTTATTTATTTTTTTGGTGTCACCAAGATGCTTATTTGCCATGTTTTCATTAGGGTGATGATTTTTTTTATTTTTTTGTATTTTTTGACTTTTGATGGGATTCTTTAGAAGCCATGTACAGTACTAGTGAAGGTGCATGTTGTTGATAGGATCTAGTAATGGATCACCTTCAGGAGTAGAAAGTTGATATGCACAAGACCCATATGTTGTTGTGATCATGTAGGGACCCAACCAATTAGGCTCAATCTTTCTGGGCTTTTCTTGATCCATCTAATTCTTAGGATTCTCTTTCAAGACTAAGTCACCAATGTCAACGTATCTGAATCAAACTTTATTATTATAGTTGCACTGAAGATGGTTTTGGTATGTCTATAAATGGGTTAAGGCATTCAGTATCTTCTCATCCAATAGCTCTAACTCATGCAAATGAGATATGTGGTACTCTTCTTCATCAATGAAATGCTACATAGATAACCTCAAAGATAGTAACTCAACCTCAATGGGAAGAATGGTTTTGAATCCAAAGACAAGGGAATATGGGGTGGCTCTTGTGGGAATGTGGATGATAGTACGATAGGCCCATAATGTAGAATTTCTCATTGGATATGACAATCATAGCCAATGTCATCGACAGTGTTCTTTAATATTTTAAGGATAGTCTTATTAGATGCCTCAGCTTGACCATTACCTTGGGGGTAGTATGGAGTGGTGAAATGATGTTGGATATGGAACCTCTCACATAATTCATGGACATTCTAATTTTTAAAGGGATGACCATTATCTGTGATGATGGATTGAGGAACACCATACCAACATATGATGTACTTAAGTATGAACTTGGATATCTACTTACCAATAATGTAGGTCATCAAATAGGCTTCAATCCATTTAGTGAACTATTCAGTAGCAACAAGAATAAACTTATGGCCATTAGCAGAGGTAGGGTGAATCTTTCCCACAAGGTTGAGTCCCCATTGATAAAATGGCCAAGGTGATGTAAGTGGGTGAAGCTCCTGAGTAGGTGCATGTACAAGATCTCTATATATCTAGAATTAACAACATTTCTTCATAAATCAGTAGGCATCACATTCCATGTTAGGCCAATAGTATCATGTCCACATAAGCTTCTTAGCTAGAGTAGGCCCAGTAGAGTGAGATTTTCATATACCATTGTGTACCTCTTGTAAGGTTGTTTATGCTTCATATGAATCGAGACATCTCAGGAGGCTACTACCTAGGCTATAGTGGTAAAGGGTATAACTAATGATGACATTGTATAGGAAAGAATTTGCACCCCTAACACAAATTCCCCTTTTTCCCTCCTCCACTTTAGAAAACCAAATTTGGAGGCTTAATTCCACATAATCCCACTACCTTGGTTCCACTTGGTACCTGTTTTGAGTGTCGGTAGGGGAGTTACTATTGGAGATTCCCATGTGGTTTGTAGATGTCTGTGCAATGTGCTTACGTCCCTAGTAGATTCCTATGGCTAGAGTCTATAGAGGAATTACACTTCCTATTGGAAGTCGAATGGAAATGCCTCCCTTCAACTGGTCGACCTGAATATGGACTTTCCTTCATCTATCTTCTTCATATTCACCTCTCATTTTTTTATTTGAAGGTTGATTGAAGGTTGGTTGATCTCTATTTGATCTCTACACACTCATCCACAAGATCTTAGCATTCACTCCAAGCATTGAAGGAACATTTTGCACTCCATAGCAACAAGTCTATCACTCCATCACTTTAATAGAGAAAGCGTAAGACAACACCATTGTAGAAAAGGCTTCATTTCCTCTCATTTTCTCCCCCACTAGCCTTGAGTGCTTTGGGAGGAGGTGGTAAGCTCCACACTCATATTCTCTATTACTTGGTTGAGTTAACACATTACTATTTTGTAGTTTTTTAGTGTTCTATTTCTTTCATTTCCCTCTTTATCATATTATTTCTACATTGTTGCAAACTTGGTTCTCTGTGGAGGTGGAAACACCAAAACGGAGATCTAACTGAGGCAAATCCCTAAACAGCCCCCCAACATTTTCCCTCTTTTCTGTGTGTAGGTGAAGATATCTTGGAGCGAGTTGGCGAACAATTTATTGTGTGATATTGTCTTTGTCACCCTTGCAATAATATACCTGTTTAATCATGCTCATTTATATGTTTTGTATTTCATTATGTTATTCTTCTCCCTTAGAAATTAGTAACTAGGTTGCAGTTTGTTTTTTAGTGTTCAAACCTTTTCTTCTTGGTTCTCTGGCCATATGGATGCTAGTGCATGTAAGAGACACCAGCGTTTCATGTTGTCATCCCAAAACCGCACTTCTATCCTTTGACAAAGAGCTATTTGAGACATAGAGTTTACCTTGAAAACTGACTCACCTAGTCTCCTTTAGAATCTTAGGTTTGTAGGGTGATTGAAGGACCTTATAGTCCTCATCATTCTTATCTTGCCTTTCCTAAAATTTCCCTTAAACTGAGGTAAGTTAGGGAAGCCTATTTCTCTTAGCCCTCCATGACCTAGGGCCTTGTAGTGGTCGGTTCCCCTCTCTTACATTTTTGGTGAACTTGACGTGAATCATTTGGTTTCCATCTTGTGATACTAAAATTTCCTTTCCTTGTATCCTAGGAGTGTTGTAGGTGTGAGTGTTGTGAGGTGTTCACCTTGCAACCCAACCTACGACCCCTAGTAGGCATAGTTTGAAGGTTCAAGATGTGTTGCATAATGAAACTGAAATTGGGTCACTGTCTTATCTTGTAACCTTTAGGAGGCTTTGTGGAAGTATTGTTCAATCTACGTGATGGCCTCTTTCTTAAATCAGCATATTCCCTTTGCGTAGCTTGTGAGTAGTGGTACTGGTATAAGTTTCACTTCACAAGACCTACCAATGGGATTTAATAGGGAACCATCTCCTCTCTACATTCCTACAAGGATAAATTGGAATATTGTAGCAGGTGTTCTCGTTGATCCAACATCCCAAGTAAATTTTATAACTAAGGAGATTATGCTAATCAACTTCCTACATAAAGATAGATATGATGCACCTGAGAGTACCCTCCGCACACATAACAAACTCTTTTTACCTCCTATAGGGAGTATTGTCATATCGGTCTATGAGCCTTACATTTGATATCATCCCAAGGTCTGAACTCTTCAGAGTGAAGTTAGGTATCCCCTAGCTAGTAGCTATAAATTTAGTTCCCTTAGTTGTGCATAAGTGTTTGAAATTCGTTCATGGGGGTTTGGTACATGTTCATGACACCAGATATAGACCACCAGTTGCACGTGGAAGCTATACCTTGGATTACTTTTGGCCTACCCCTATTGGTCCTCTCCCACCCAGGAAGGACCTCCTATATCACACATATCAGAATTACAAGAAAAGGTGTTCTAGGCCGAAAGTGAGATACCCTCATTTGCCTTATGTTGTTTCACATAGGGCTTGCCTGAAAGCTTATAGTGATGTCACCAAGGCACGTAGAAAAGAAGAAGAGAAGTGATCCTGAGATCCTTCTTCTTCCTCTTCCATTATCTAGCCTGATACTTCCTCTCACCTTGTTGTGGTACTATCTGCTTTTGTCTTGTGTTTGCGAGAGAATCCCATGGTGCCCGCTTGGCAAAAGGCCAAGTTTCTTATGTTTGAGCTTCCTATCTTACCCATGGAGCCTGGCCCATTCGGTATGGTAGACAAAAATCACCCCATGGAGATTCCTCTATGTCCCCGCCTTCGTGGCCTCCTATCGGTCCTTCTCCCAAAGAAGTGAATGGGAAGAGGCCCACTGTCGAGGCACTGGAGTCAATTCCTCCTATTGTTTCTTAACCTATTCCTCCTGCTCCCATTCAAGAACCTGTCCCTCCACTAGAAACATTTGTGGAGAACACTCCCATGGCTGAGCTGGAGCCTTCATTTCCTTTGCAACCTCTGGCCTCTAGTTTGAAGAGTCACAGAAATTGCTTTGCACATGAGCACAAACGTCGGCAAAAGGCTCTTCTAGCTAAGAAGGCCACATCATAGAAGAAGGAAGAGGAGATGACTGCTCCTATATCAAGACCTCCTACTGTGTTCTCCCCTCTCCCTTCTTTCCAAACTAGCTCTGTATCACTTATGGCTTTCTCTACGAGTGTAGATGCATCTAAAAAGGTCCAGGTGTTCATCGCTCCTTCGATGAGCTGCCTCTATTCACATCTATTTTGGATGTCCCACCTTTCTCGAGGCCCATAGATATGATTAAAACTTTTATTGTATCTACTATGGTTCTTTCCTCCTCTCCCTCTTCCCTTCTTGCTTCGTCTGCGGGGAGTTTTCCTCTTGCAATGAAGAAGAAGGTAGAGAGTGGTTCCTCTAGAAACAGAGAATGTAAGAGGATCCAACCTCCCTCAAAATGTGGTCTCATGCTAACTTGTTCTATCCTAGTGATGGAACTATTCCTAGCCTCTCACGAGTTTGTCACCACTCCTGAATCTCTTGGTGAGCTTAGTGGTGAACCTCGGGCATAAACTCTTATGTCCACTAAGGTGAAACATGGCACTCCCTTTAAGTTCAAGCTTAACTCGATGGATGAATTTTCTACCTTGTTAGCGATCTTCACAACATCGTTGACCTTGGACCCACAAGAGTTGAGCGAGGGAGACCTCACAGGTCCTTCCTCCTTAGTCCTTGTTGTGGGAGGGTTGGAAGCTCCTCCTCTTAACATTACACCATCGTAGGCTCTTTTTCCTTCCCCCTACAATGATCTAGAGTGGGAGGTTGATGACCTCTTATTTGATCAGTTTTAGGGGGAATCCCCTTCTTAATCTTTAGATTAGATGCGTGTGTATTGTGATGTGTTCCCATGCAACCATGCTATATCTTCCTGGATGACCCTTGTCGCCCCTATTGGTGCTTGGATATAGGCATGGTGTTTGTGTTGTAAACCTTCTTCTATGTGTATCATCATTCTTCCATGTTTGTGATTGAGTTTTGATAAAATTGCGGATGATGCAATGCATTGGGAACATTTAGGCTTCCTTCCATGTTGACCCAATTTTTTTATTTTTACTTTTTCTTTCGTGAATTCTTCCTAATCTAGTTGGGGATTCATGATATTTCACCCTTGCACTGTGGTTACCTACTATTTATACAAGCAAGCACAGATCTAACCCCACAAAACTAGATCCCCCTATGCCCTTTGTTTGTGTTCTCTTTCCTTTTACTTTCTCTTTATCTTTCTCTCTTCTTTCCTTGAGTTGTCCCTCTCATGTGTGACAACGCCACTTCTACATTACTTGGATCTTTAGAAAAAGAATTTTTTGCCAGCAAATCTTTTCTCAAGACCTTCTACACACTTCTTTGCTAGAATTGCATTCTCGACTTGAAACCCTAATGAAACATGTTTCCTTCATCATGGGTTCGTAAAGAAAGGACTTGGAAACCTTCCTCCGAAGTGGAAACAACCTTAATCTTCCCCTCACGTGGGGGCATATCCTTCCTTTCGAATTCCTTGATGAAGTGAACATCTTTCAAAATTATTCCTTGATGATGAATCGATTCGAGAAAGAAGACATTATATTTTGAACAGTGTGTCCCTTCAATGGATCCTTTCTTTTCACATCGAGTTCCTCAGGGACCCCTTCGAAAGCCTCTACATCTTGACTTCTAGCTTGGGGGCAACCTGACTAGACCTGTTCCCTACCTTTGCATCTAGCTCAAGGGCATCCTAACTAGACCTATCACACATCCTCTCATCTAGCTTGGGGGTAGCCCAACTAGAGCTCACTTTCAAATAGTGCATCCATTGAGTGGAACCCTCTTCCTTTTGAAGGGTTACAAGGGACCCCTTTGAAAGTCTTCCAACTTGATGGTCTGCATGACTGTTTTCTTACTAGTCTACACAGCTACTTCTTGATGTGTTCCTATCTATGGGTAAACATGTCACCACTTTCTGAATCTATGGAGTCCACTTTTCTTGGGGGATACATTCCTTGCAAGACTATGGGTTTGTAAGGCATTTTCCATGGTTTCCTTCATGTGATATTTCTTAGAGGATACCTCCCTTGTAGTTTGCGGGCCTGTAAGGTACTTTCTTTCTTCAGCTTAATAGTTTTGAGGAGCTATGAAGTCCTCTTCCTGTCCTACACACTCAGGTTCTCCAGACGGTGACCTACTTCCTCGATGGTTTAGGTATGTTTTTCTAGCCCTATTACTTCTTCAATCTACTTTATCGAAGCACTCATTAATATTTGTGCTCGCTAAAGTGGGGGGAAATGTATAGGAGAAAATTTTCAGTCCTAACACAAGTTCCCCTTTTTCCCTCCTCCACTTTAGAAAACCAAATTCAGAGGCTTAATTCCACATAAGACTGTTGTCTTGGTTCCACTTGGCACCTATTTTGAGTGTCGATAGGGGAGTTACTATCGGGGATGCTCATGTGATGCACAGATGTCCTTCGAAGATTCCTACGGCTAGAGTTTGCAGAGGCATTACACTTCCTATTGGAAGTCAAATGCTAATGCCTTCTTTTGGTCGGCCAACCCAAATATGGTCATTTCTTCATCTCTCTTTTTCATATTCACCTCTCATTCATTCATTTAAAGGTTGATTGAAGGCTAGTTGAAGGCTGGTTGATCTCTACACACTCATCCACAAGCTCTTAGCATTCACTCCAACCATTGAAGCATCATTTTTCACTCCATAGCAGCAAGTCCATCACTCCATCACTTCAATAGAGAAAACATAGGACAACACCATTGTAGCAGAGGGTTGAGTTCCTCTCATTTTCTCCCCCACTAGCCTTGAGCGCTTTGGGCAGAGGTGGTAAGCTCTGCACTCATCTTCTCTATTACTTGGTTGAGTTAGCACATTATTGTTTTATAGTTTTTTAGTGTTCTATTGCTTTCATTTCCCTCTTTATCATATTATTTCTACATCATTGCAAACTTGGTTTTCCGTGGAGGTGGAAACACCAAACTAGGGGTGTAACTGAGGCAGACCCCTAAACAGGTCCAATACATTTTCCCAATTTTTTGTGTAGGTGGAGATATCTTGGAGTGAGATGGCGAACAAGTTATTATGTGAGATCATCTTTGTCACCCTTGTGGTAATATACTTGTTCTATCATGCCCATTTATATGTTTCATATTTCATAGTGTTATTTTTCTCCCTTAGAAACTAGTAACTAGGTTGTCAGTTTATTTTTTAGTGGTCAAACCTTATCTTCTTGGTTCTTTGGCCGTACGGATGCCAACATGCCCGAGAGATGCCAGTGCATCATGTTGTTCTCCTAGAACCGTGCTTTTTTCCTCTAACAAATATCTATCTAAGACACAAAGTTGACTCTGAAAACTAACTCTCCTAGTCTCCTTTAGAATCTCGAGTTTGCAAGGTGATCGAAGGACCTTATAGTCCTCGTCATTCTCATCCTGTCTTTCCTAAAATTTCCCTTAAACTGAGGTAAGTTAGTGAATCCTATTGCTCTCGACCCTCAGTGACCTAGGTCCTTGTAATGGTTGGTCCCCCTCTCTTACAGACATATTTGAAGGCTTCCTGAATAAAGGTCTTGCATTGGTTTATGGACAAGTCAGAAGAGATAATCTAGTCATTCAGATAGTTTTAAAAGTATTTGTACAAAGGAGATTCAAGACCAACAAGTTCACACATGAGTTCAGATCCAAGGACCTCAAATCTAGGGATCAACAACTTCTCCACCAAAACCTCATACTGTGAGGCATTGTTAGGAATATCCAAGAGAGATCCAATGGTTGTCATTGTATCAATTGCTTTGTTTTGAATCCTTGAAATTTTATAAAAAGAAATAATATTTAAGTATAACTTAAAACTATCCACCATGCACTTGTAGGGGGTAAGCTTCTCATCCTTTTTATCATAGTCATCATTAACTTGATGGATAACCAACTAGGAGTCACCATAAACTTGAAAATCCTTTATTTCCCATTTGATTTCCATTCATAGTCCTATCAAAAATGCTTTATACTCGGCCATATTATTCATGCATGAGAATTCTATTCTATATGACTTAAGAATGGAGTCCCCTTGAGATGTGATAAAAAATATGAGCCCTTGAACCATGATTTGTGTAAGACCCATTAAAGTATAATTTCCACATTATAGGAGTCTCTATTGCAAAGATGGATTCATGAGGAAAGTACAACACCAAAGGATGATTTTCTATCATTGGTGCATCTAAAAGTTGATCAACTATCACTTTTCCTTTTATTTCCTTATGATCAATATATTCTATGTCATACTCACTCAAGATCATGAACCACTTTTCTAGCCAACCTATCAAATTTTATTTGTTCAATAGATATTTCAAAGGATCAATCTTAGCTATCAATTTTTTTCTATGGTTTAGCATGTAATGTCTAAGTTTGTGTGTGGTGAAAACAACTGCAAGGAATACTTGTTCAATGGGATGATAGTTGATCTTATATCCTACAATCATACAATTGATATAGTAGATAGCTCTCTCTTTTCCATCATTGTCATTCTATTCTAATAATGCTCGCAGTGCAGATATGGTGGTTGATATGTATAAGATTAAGTGTCTACCATCAATGGGAGGCATGAGAACTGGAGGATTCAATATATAATCCTTTATTTTTTTAAATTCCTCTTGACAAAATTCAATCCATATGAAAGGGACTCCTTTGTGTAGAAAGTGTTGAAATGGGTGAATTTTATTTGCTAACTAGGAAAGGAACCTTCGGATTAACTGCAATCTTCCTTGTAGAGTTCCCAACTAACTAGGGTTGGTGAGTGGGGGCATATCCATAATTTATTTTACCTTCGCAAGATCAAATTTGATTCCTCTATGAAAGACAATGTATCCCAATAGTTTTCCTAACTGGACCCCAAACACATATTTCTTCAAATTTAGCCTAACCTTATATTCTTCTAGCATTCAGTAAATCATGTCTAGCACTATTAGGTGGCCATCTCTTGTTAAGGATTTTTTAATAATTCATCAACATAGTCTTCCATACATATATGCATATAATCATGAAAAATGGTTGTCATAGCTCTCTGATATGTTGCTCAAGAATTCTTGAGACCAAATGGCATAACATTCCAACAAAAGGTACCCCAAGCATAGGTGAAAGTTGTTTTGTGTTGATCTTTAGGGGAAGTTCTGATCTAATTGTATCCTAAAAAATTGTCCATAAGTGATAGCATCTCATATCCCCCTATGAGGTCTACTATGATGTCAATATTAGGCAATGGGAAATCATCTTTAGGACAAGCCTTATTCAGATCTCTTAAATTTGTGCACACTCTAATACCACCAGTTGTTTTAGTGATAGGAACAAGATTGGATATCCATTATGCATAGTCTATGGGATGAATAAAACCAACATCTATAAGCTTCTTCAATTTGACCTTTACTAAGAGTGCAATTTGTGGGTACATTTCCCTCAATTTTTTCTTGAATGGTTTAGCATTTGGAATCAACAATAGATGATGTAAGAAAATTTCAGGGTGCAATCCAAGCATATCAACATATGGCCACACAAAATAAATTTGTCTTTGTGAAAATAAGGTAGTGAACTATGGTTTTTCTTTAGTGGTCAAAGATGTTGCAAACTAAATGATTCTAGGATTGTCCTTTGTCCCAAGATTGAACTCTTTTGAATCTTCAACAAGAAATGGAAATCTCTCGCAATCAATGGGGAGACTTCCAACCCTCCATCCTTAGGCACCTCGGATATTTTTTCACCATCAAATACGTCCTTTATCTTTACTCTTTCATGGTATAAAGGTGCCTTTCAATTTTCACCTAGAGACCTATTCTTTTTATTTTTATTTTTTATCATTTTTCTCATTTTTGTGACTAGAGGGAGGATAAGACTCTCCAAATTATGTTGCATTTTCAAGCTCTATGATGAAACCAAATTTATGATCCCTACTTGGTATTCCTTCACAAAGTCCCATGAAATCAATGATTTCTTAGTCATTCCTGAATGTGTCTAAACTTGGTGGTCCTTGTTGGTCTGAATCTATTAGTTGTAGGTAAACAAGGGGTAGGCCATCATCAGTATCATCAAGGGGCAATGAGTAGGTAGCTATGGTGAAAACAAAAGTATATTCAAGATCCCAAAAGGAATCAATTTGAACATTTATGTCCATGATATTAGTTAGGGAGGATAAGTAAAACTCTTGAAAGACCTAAACTAGGGCATGTTCACTGGATATGTAGGAGTCCCACTCCCACTCATTAGAGTCAGTTTCGGCATAGTATTCCTCATATGTCTGGATTTCATTTGAAACATTAGTGTTCTCATTCATAAGAAACTTAGTACTAGGAGGACTCATTTTTGATGGTACATACCCTAGCCCAATGTTATTTGGTAAGCAAGGAGGCAGTATCAGTTCCACCATTCCATGTGTTTTTAGACCAAGACCAGTATGTCCATCATATCCTTGTTGCTTCATGATTTAAAACCCTTTTGTATACTACTCAACTGGTAATTTTTTAGGCTCAATTTCCTCTTCGTCCTTATAAATCCATGTAGATATATCATCGCCTATAGGATCTTTTCTTAATTCCCCCCACTTAATGAAGGTGGTAGGAGGGTCACGAATAATTATTTTAGGCTAAATAGGATAGGACTTTCCATAAGACTTTGGTGATTTAGGCAGCTTTGCAACACAAAATAAACTCTCCATGTTATATTCCCCACATCCCTTATCATGGATCTAGACCTTAGGTTTGGAAAGTGTGGTGAATGGAGTGGATAATTTGACGAGGTAAGGTGGATCGATGTAGTGTGATGAGGCAAAAGATGAAGCATCTCGATTAATGGGAACTTGATGTTCAATGGCTCCTCTTAGGTTACTATAATACTAGAAAGGATCAAGATCACCTATTATGTTAATTCTAGTTCCATTATAGGGAAAATTCAGGAATGGAGGTAGGTGGAAGGTACAACTCTCATGGCATGAATCAATGAGAAACCAAGGAGAAGATTCTAGGGAAAGTCTAGATCTAAGACATGGAACATTGTGTTCTGAATAGCAGGGCCAACCCTTATGGGAAGTGTGATTAATCCTTCGAATGAGGGCTCAGCATCGTCATAACCCTTGATAACAACTATCTTAGATTGATCTATGCAAGCCTTAGAAAATCCCAAAGTTGTGACCAATTTTAGCATACATATATTCAAACTTATTCCACTGTCTACCAAGACTCACCTAATTTTATGTTTATTAATGTAGACTTGAAGGTGTAGGGGATCATTATGATTTTTATTTTATGTAAAAATATCTTGCTCAAAAAATGTGACATGGTGGGGTGTAGCTAGGTATCCTTCCATGGCCTGAAATTGATTAACATTTAGGTCAAAGGGAACAAATTTTCCTTGAAATTCTTTTTCCAACCCCTTTGTTCAAGAGGTATGCAAAGTAATTCAAGAATGGATATATGGGTGGATGTCTTCCCTATATGATCTAGGAGGTTGTACTAAATTTTTGGTTGCAGATTAGAGGTAGCCCCTTGTAGGGTCACCTTAGCTCTATGAGTGGTAAGAACACATTCTAAACTTTTATTAATGGTAATGGTAGAAACATGATTATCAAGGGCTTGAATTTGATTGATGGTATATTCATGTGCAACACGGGTATAATTAGCATTGTTATTGTTTCTTGAAATAGATGCCTTCCCTTTCCCATGGTCTTGCAAGGGAGTTTTGGATATGGTGTGATCAGCATTGGTCTTATCTTGTGAATTATCTAATGATATATCTCCTTGTTCAATAATATCTTGGATAATATTCTTGAGTGTCCAACATGATGATGTTTTTTGTCCTTTGTCGTGACGGTATTCAAAACATTCATTTTCATTCCAATAATTTAGTTTAACTAGTGTTGGTTCATATGCTTTAATGCCAGGAAGCTAAATGATATTTGACTGTAAAATTTTCTTCAAAACTAACTCAATGGATTCATCTAAGGGTGTGTATGTTCTTCTAGTGCATGGAGTTCCTTTATGTTGTTGATTATTTTGGACTGCATTCAGTGTTTGATCATAGTTGGGTTTTAGTGTATTTGATGTAGATGGACCTTTAAGGTGAAAGGTGGGGTAGCACTAATTTACCACTTTAGCATCAACTACCCCAGCATTGGAAATTTCCTTTGACACTAGGAGTGTTTGGGGTTTCTTTAGAAAATTTGACTAGTCATTTGGCCACAAGAGATTTCTCAATAAAGAACCCTTTTTTAATGACATATTCAAAGGTGGTACAACATTGAATTTGAAGTTGGACCATCATTTTTTTGTTAAGTTTTTCTATAAAAATGGTAACCAACTATTTCTCAAGTATGTGACAATGACATTTGTTGGCCATGTTGCACCATCTTTGATAGAATGATGTGTGACTCTCCCTCTCTTTTTTTGGTTGTGCACAATGTTGCTAGGGTCATGTCACTTTCTATATTATACAAAAAGTGTGTAATGAACCTATCAATCAATTCACCCCATGTTTGTATCCTAGGAGGAAGGTGCACAATTTCTCATCAAATATATGAGCTCAAAAGAAATGTCCATACATGACGTGTTAACCTCTCATATATGTTCCACTAGATCCCCTTTCCCTTTGTACTTGTTAAATTTTGTAGCAATGTAATGTGGGTGAAAAGGTGGCATGTATAGGATTCTATCAAAAGGATAAGGGCACAATTCCTCCATATAATATGTCTTCTTAGTTGTCCCCAATTGTATGCTTTCCATTTATTATTGCATTGCTTGCATTTGTTGCATCAAGGTGTCCATGGGGGATGGTGTCATTTTGGGTTGACCTTGCATAAGGGAATTGGTACTAGTGTTAAGAGTGTTGAGATGATTATATGATTCAACTTGGTCACCAATATGTGATTTAGATTGGCATTCTATTGCAAAGGATTTTTATTATCTTATTGATAATGCAATACACACGTGGTATTTGTATTGGTTTTTTGTTGTGGTGTGAAATTGGTGTTTGGTGTGATGTGTTGTTGCAATGGAAGGGTGTTGGTTTTCAAGTTTATCCCAAATCTCATTTTAGCATTAGGTGTAGCATTGATTATTTGTGTTGGCACTCTATATGTGACAATATGAATCCTTCTTATTTTGCTTGGGGGATTTTGATTTGCATTGGTTGATGGTGTAGCATTTTGAGTGCCAAATGGATTTACAAATGTCATACCAAAGGAACTAGAAGATGAGCTTCCAAATGTTAAGGTTGGTCCTTGGGATGTGGTATATGTTCTATTGGTTCCAAATTTTGGAGGATTAGGGATGTGTGTAGTTGTAATGTGTTTTGTCACTCCAAGGGGTAGACTAGTGAATACTTATTGTGAAATGGGTGGACCTTATGTAAATATATTTTGATTAGGACCCTAGGTTTGTGATTGTGTAACTCCCTCTACAATTGTGGAAGTGTCAAAATAAAAGGGGAGTTTGGCACCTTTCTTGGAAAGTGTGAGAAATAATTTATTGGGGTCTACATTGATAAGCTCATCCACAATACGTATTATTTCTGGGTCTTAAGAGGCATGTTCAATTTCTTCGAGGGTTAAATGTTTGTTGACCTCAGTTATTTTAAGATTGGAAAATGGATTTGTGGTTTACCCTTGTGGTGTTTGAGGTGGATTTGAATTTGACCCAAAGTTCATTTCACTAGTGGGATTGAAAAAGGGATCATTTGAGGGATTCATGTCCTTTCTTTTCCTTTGTGATCTTCTTGAACTGTATAAGACTTGCAAACTAAGGATTGACAATGTAAAGTGATAGTGCAAGGTGGAGTCTGATACTATGCTATATTTTTGGGATTTTTGAAGATATAAGGATTCCAAATGCAAATACACACAATACCAAGGTTTGAAATGTAACAATGATTTAATGACCTTATGGCCAAAGGATATGATATGGAATGGGGCTGAATGAGAGTATAATCAAAGCCTGTGATATGAAACTAAGATTAAGGAATGCACCTTTGGACCTAAGAAAAGGATGTTAACCAAGCTACGGAAACCCAAGGTAATAAATCATATTATCTAGACCTTAGAGGACGAATGCTAAAAGGATGATGATTTGATAAAATGAGCATAAAATAAGATATAATTTTGAGGCCCAACTTGGATGATGATGATTTATAGATAGAAAAAAAAATTCAAATACAATACAAACATGTGAAAATGGACTAATCAAGGGTATGATAGGATTCATAGTCTGTCATTCAAAGGGTGTGTATGGTTAATAATGATATAGGACCAACTAGGAAATGAAAGGAGGGCAATGCAATCTAGCTAAGGAAATGCAAGGCAACCTAGATGAAAGAAATGAAAGGGATTGGTTTAACTAAGCAAGTATTATGATCAAAGGATATGGTCACTACCAAAATGTGAGTAGGACTAAGATTGGACAAGTATTTTCCTAAAATTTTAAGATTTAGCAGTTGCGGCTCACTGTCTCACAGATGCGGTGCACTATTTCGCAGTTGTGGTTCATAGTTTTTAGCAATTGCAGCTTACTATTCAATGTATGTGGTACACTATTCCACTGTTGTGGTTCACAATTTTTAACAATTGTAGATCACTGTTCAATTTATGTAGTACACTATACCATAGTTGTGGTTCACAATTTGTTGGTTTCAAATTTTATGTTTTCAAATAATTTTTTATTTTGGAAAATTTTGGAATGTAATGGAAAACACAACAAACACTCTAAAAATTTCAAGGGTTATTCACCCCAATTTCCACTGGTCTATCACAATATTGAAAACACTTCAAGCACTTTTTAATCCTAAGTTAAAGGCCAATGGTAGCACTCTCAAGCCCACAACTTGTAATCTCCTTCAACTCAAATATAGGGACACCTTAATGGGTGTGTAAACTCTTTTCTTTGCGAGAGAGGACAAGTAGGGGCCTCTAGGATCGGAAGGATGACCCAATAACCCTCTCCCTGGAAAGCTACAAGTAGCTTATGCTAAACTAGGGATTTTTGTCTCATCTCAAGGAAGCCATATCGTGAGTAACATCAGGGCATGATGCTACACCCGTGCACTGAGAATGACACCAATAACTCAATCAAAAGAGTGGCTTCTACAAAAAGGTTTCTAGTCACTGCTTAGGGACTTAACACCTTTCTAGCACCTAGCAAGCCACTTAAGGCATTCACCAACCCTACTTGGGGCTCTAACTACCTCAAATGAATGTGGGTATCTCCCCTTTTGAATTAGCATTGTCAACAAGGCACTCGCTAGTTAGACCTTAGCTTTTGCCTTAATCATTTGTATAGTTACCCAAGGGAAATACTACTTTGGGTTGTTCCCCTTGGATTGATTACTTCTCCAAATGCAGGCTTTTCTACAAAAGAAAAATAAGATGAAGTGATTTATCTTGCACCCAAGATCCATGAATGGCGAGGGGAGAGGATACTTTCAATATACCTTATGGGTTATACAACCCAAAGATGTGAAAATGCACCAAACACAAAAGACAATGATTCTTTTTAAGCCCAAAATCCAAAATGTTCCTATTTTAACAAAAGAAAAAACACACCAAAAACCCTATAAAACCATGAATTAGTAGTTTCAAAAATTGTTTTCAATCAACTGTCCTATAAGAAAATGAATTAGTAATTTCAATTATATGTCTTCTCCAAATGTACGCCACATGCTGCAAACAAGATATTAGTAACCCCAAAACTTCTATCATAGAGCATGCAAAAAAAAGAAACTAGGAAACATTCGAATTTGAAACTTTTAACCAAAAATAGGAAAATTTGTCATTTTATTTTGTAAATGTGGTGCAATAGATGCAGCTTACGGGATAGTGGCTGCGACAAAAGAAATTGTTACTGCAGTAGACTATTTCATAGATGTGGCTCGTTGCTCTATGAATCTCTCTTTCTAAAAACAAAATATGTGTCATTCTATTTTGTGAAGGAAATTTTTTTGGATTTTGTCACTCTGTCAATAGTTGTGGCGTAATGTCTTACGATTATGGCATACCACTTCATAATTGTATCATACATACTTATAAAACAAAAAAAACTCATGAATTTATATGATTTTTGTTATCTTCATGTCGAGTTCACCAATATAGGATAGGGTATAAATTGTAATCAAATGTAAAGTTTAACTAGTAGCAACCACAACTACTTAAAATCTAAACCAAAATGACCCAAATCCAAACAAGAAAGTATAAAATAGGAAAGTAAATCAAATGAAAGAAAAGCTATATCAAACTACCCATGCTAAACTTGATTCATCTTCCTTGCATATCCTCCATTTTTGTGTGTGCAAACTTGCTCTCAGGTTTCATTATATGCAAGTACCTGCAAGTGACAATGATCTGATTGTGACTAACAATAATTTTGGAGATCGAGGTTGTAATGTTGGAATGAGGGAGATAGTTGTCTTGTATAGAAAAGCTACTCAAACTGATGGTCAAGATTAAAAGCCAAAATAACTCCAAGATCAATAGTCAAGGTTGCATGCACCATGAATAGGTAGGGTTAGGTGTGGCTAAGGATAGATAGACAAGATTAAAAGAAGACCAAAAGTAATCAACAGTTGAAATTCAAAAGAGGAAGTGAAGGTAAAGTAGAGAAATTTAATTTGGGAGAGGATGTGGGGAATTAAATAATCAAAATGATTATTTATTTATGGAAGAAGAAGGAAATAGGGATTTAATTAAAATTATTAATATACAACCATTTAATTAAACATGGCAGAAATGGGATAAGGATATTAAATAATCAAATTAGGTTCATTATCTAATAGTGGAGAGAAAAGGTTAAATGAATAGCCAAATAATTAAAATAATTATTTAATTATAGATGAACAATGAAGAATGAATAATTAAATAAATGAAAATTTATGTAATTATAGAGAGAAATATTAGTGACGTAATTAAATAAATATATTAATTTATTTAATTTCTCGAAGGAGGAACAAAGAAAGAGAAATAAATTAATTAAATAATTAAAATTATTTAATTAATAGAAGAATGTGACTCTAAGAAATAATGAAATCATTAAAATTATTCAATTATGCTGGGATGAAGGGAATTCAATGAGGAAAATTGGCATTCATAAGCTCGAGATAGTTTTTCAGTGTCTACAATATTTATTATATATTATATATATTTATATAATAAATATATTATAAAATAATAAACTAATATGTGCTTCAGGTTCTAGAAAAATGAAGCACAAAGGAGCAAAACAGGAGCTAAATTTTGCAGAGATGGTGTGAAATGGAAAGAGTTGCGAAGACCATGTCACAAAATGGAAGGATAATGGAGGAGAACCTTAGGATCTGCACGTGTATGAGGCCGATCTGGGTGTTTCCTCTAAGAAATGAAATCAAGGAAGTCCTAGATCTTAGAGGAACAGTTGGAAAAATTAAAACTTTTTTTGGTGCTCAAATTGCAGGAAGGGTGTTCAAGGTTGGCAAGGTCATAATCCCAAGTTTTGAATGCCTCAACAAGGTACAAACAATATTTTCAATGCAAACAATGGAACAAGGTCATTCAGGTATGAGCATGGGGGGTTGTGTCAACTAGGAAACTCTCCTTGGAATGGAAGTAGTGAGAAAAACCTACCAAGGCGAGGGCAATCAGAGGCCTCCAGGAATGTTGGTGGTTTGGGTGATAGGAAAGAATTACGGAGAAGACGGACCATAGTTTTGAGCTCCTTCAAACTCCAGGTGGAAAAGGATTGTCTCGAAAGGTTGGGGTTGATTATCAGGTGGTATGGTATGAGGCTCAACGAAGACAATTTCATGAGATGGTTGCATGGGAAATGAGGGGATGATTTGGAGTTTAAGGCCCTGTCACAAGGCTTTGTGTGGGTGTTTTTCCTTTAGTGGAAGTCAGGGAGGAAATTGAGAATGGCACTCTAGATCATGGATGGGTGTGGTTTTTATATTTGCAAGTGGAAAATTAGCTTTGATCCTTATCACCACAATTTGGATGGGATTTAGGATTGGTACAAGCTACTAAATTTACCCTTAGAATTATGGGCCCTGGGTATGTTGTGCCTATAGCACATATGCCCTATTCGA
This sequence comes from Sequoiadendron giganteum, assembly GCA_007115665.2. Classification (NCBI taxonomy): domain Eukaryota; kingdom Viridiplantae; phylum Streptophyta; class Pinopsida; order Cupressales; family Cupressaceae; genus Sequoiadendron; species Sequoiadendron giganteum. Next base: position 271,849,542 of record CM021108.1, on the reverse strand, counting down.
ACTGGGGACCCCCTCTTTCCTCTTTCACCTTTTCTAGGTCATTTTTATTTTGCCTCATTTTGTGTGCCCTTTTCTAATCCTAAAATGGTTACATGTCTTAAAGCTTGCTAAAACACCTTGATCAAAATCACCTATCTAAATTTCACCAAGTTTTGAGTCTTTGCGGAAGTTAAATTACGGGCTTCTATTCACCTGAATTTATCACGTCCATAGTCACATGTGGATCCACTTTTATGGGTTTCCCCTATCGAATCGCTGCCCCTATTTCTTCATCCTCTATGACTGGCCCAAAATGTTTGCTCGCATTTCAGGTTTTGCATTCATTCGTTTTGTCTGATTCTTTGCTAGACATCCACCATGGTGCGGGTTTTCACAAATTGACCTACCTAACCCTGTCCTACCTGTTATTAATGGAGGGTATTAATGGAACTTCAATCTATAAATAGCCCACTGACAGGCTGTCATTTTCATCCTAGAAATTCAAATTCTTCAACATTGAAGCTATTCTTACGCATGTCGAAATAGTTGAGGGATTCCTACAAATGGTCATCACCTTCTTCCACATGTTATTAGGTATGAAATGTGCTCACCCCTTTTTCTTGGTACTTAAATTGCCTAGGGTTTTGAGATTAAAGGTTGCAAATATTTTAAATTCAAACCTTGTATAGAAGATACCAAACCCTACCCTCTATGGAACACAAATATAAAGGATAAAAAATTAATGGACCCTCATGTGGGAGACCCCTCTTATCTTGGTCGGTGTGATTGAATAATTTCAAACTTTCCATATCAATGCCCCATATGATGAAACTTAGTGAAAACCTACCTGTGCACATCTAATCCATTAAAATATGCCCTAGCGATGGAATCACGATGACTTCCTACATTCTTGGGCCCACCTCCCTGAAAGGCGTGAGTAGAACAAAAACTATAAGGTCTAAGTGATTTTGTAGGGTTCCTTTGGTTTGGGGGTGGTTGTTAGAGCTCTGCCCCTATTTTTCCATTTCTAACGATTGAGCCAATATAGCTCCCCACTATGTGGATTGTGCATCTGATGTCGCCACTAATGCATAAACCACATACTCTATCAAACTTGGCTATGTTGTGAGTGACATAGAAATTTCCCTATGGGTTTTTACATGTGGACGGCCTCCTCCTCATCATAGTTTCTCTAAAGCGGATTCTACATGCCCTCCCTTCCTAGCTTCACCTGCATTCATGTATAGTGGCTCAAGTAAAAACCCTAAAAGCACCGAGTGAAAATAACATTGTGAGTCCATTTATGTGGGTTGTCGAGGTGGGAAACAAGTCTTCATGTCACTATTTCCTAACGGTGGAGTCCCCACATCCATCTACTTGCAGGTTCCACCATTCACACCTCCACTAGCTTAAAAACAAAGGGGCTCAAGTAAAAACCCTAAAAGCACCGAGTGAAAATAACATTGTGAGTCCATTTATGTGGGTTGTCGAGGTGGGAAAGAAGTCTTCATGTCACTATTTCCTAATGGTGGAGTCCCCACGTCCATCTACTTGCAGGTTCCGCCATTCACACCTCCGCTAGCTTAAAAACAAAGGGTCAATAGTTACCCCACTCAATCAAGACCAAAGAAACTTGAAGACAAAGGGGCTCAACAAATCTACTCATGCAGACCACCATCTCTGGAATTCAATGGGTAGCTTTCTTTATCACCCTAGACACCGGTTATGGTAGAGGGTGTTGATATGCCTTGCCATGTTATCCTCACACTCACAAATTCTATAAAGGATCCAATATAAAAATAAGGACAAAATCATACGTTAAACCATCCTCACGGACTCATCCTTGTAGGCCACCACCACTAGAATTTTGTCCATTCACGGCTGCTATTTATCAGTGAAGTTCTAATGGAAACACTTCCCCTAACTTTTTCCTCTCCAAACTTCACAGACCATTGAGTAACAAGGCCTTCAAAGAAAAAAAAACTTGAGGAAACTTAAATGAAATTAACCAAGGAGAAAGACCATGTGGGTTCCGCAATGTAGAACTAGGCTTGCAGAATGTTGCTTTCCTAAAGCCATTGTCTAGTAGCGATGACCCTCTGGTGCCCCACATCACATCCTCTACACTCCCAACTCCTACATTCTACAAAGTGACCAATGTTTCAAAGGTAAAAGATATAGCATGATCTCCTACAAACTATAAAGAACCAAATCTATGACATTTTTAGGATGTCTTGTGGGTTCCACTATGCAAAACTCTGTTTGTGGGAGGATGTGTATCCAAAGCTGCTCCTTAACGGTGAAGCCTCAACAGCTTTCTTTGTCACTAATTTTTCCTCTTTCACACCTGCATAAGCTTCAATGTTTGATCTAATGAAAGAAAATAACTCCAAGTGTCTCCACTACCAATCCACACATGTGCTTAGTGACTTTTCCCTAAATTTACTCAATAATTATGTCATGTAGAAAATTATCATTAGGTCACTTCCTATAGGAATCCACCTCCTCAGTGCCATCCCTTAAGATCTTTCATCCTAGTGGCTTCCATAGGGCAGAAACCTGCACTACCAAGCCCGCATTTCAGCAAATTGCCCAAATCCGCCTCAAATGATGAAACACGATAAATGTGATGATATTTTAAGTATGTGTGGATGCAATTAATGATAAATTTTCATTATTTGACTAACATTTGACCTCTTAATGTGTCAATGCACTTACTACACCTTTTGTGTGTAATTTTTATGGAACCTACTAAGGGACCATCAGAGAAGCCAATGGAGAAGTTTGAGAAGGGAAAGAAACCAACCAAAGCCCACCAAGAAAAATAAGAGAAGGAACAAATAAAGTACCAGTTCAATGGGGTAGAGTGTACTTCCAAAATCACTTTCGACTGGGACAAGTTTACTAACATGGACCTCGAGCACATCAACATCAATGAGTTTAAGCAAAGGGTGATGATCAAACCCACTACATAAGAGGCATTCAAAATAAAATAAAGTGGCCTTACAAAGGCCACAAGTTTTCGTCATGCCCTAGTTGCACTAAAACTAGTAATGCCTTGCCGAGAGTGCTATCACTCTCAAAGTAGAAGAATAGTTTCCAAGGATGGGAGAGTGTTGGCTAGCTTGTCTACTCATTCTATTAGAAGTACATTTGGCATCCTAGCCTTTGATGAAATGAAAGAAGTTGAAAAGTAATTCGCTCTACAAGTATGAAAGCACGATCCTATTGGATGCAAAAGTACAATAAACCAAACATGGTTAAAAGATAAGAGAGGTAGTGCCAGTAAGGTACCCCAAACACAATATAGAATTGACTTTGTAGAAGAGGCTAACAACTCTCTTCAGAAAAGTAATGGGCCTTCCCACTTCCACATCCTTTGAGGAGTGGATGTTTTATTTCATTGAGGAGATCCTTAAGGGGAATGCCAAGTTCCACTAGGAAAAGATGATAAGCAACAACCTGCATAATCAATTCCTAGTAGTGAAGAAGACTTCACAATTTTATATGACATCTTATCTAGTCTATCTCCTGGTAGTCAAGTTCCCCTACAAATTCTTGGATTGTGCTAGGGTACTGGGGATAAAGAAGGGATAGCTTAAGGAATATGACTGCTACCCTCAACTGCAATATAGAAATTTCAAGAAAGATTATACCAGAGTAAATGATACCTTCATTGGGCACATCATTAGAACCATGGGTAGATATTATTGTAGAAGAGTGTCACACAACCTAAGGGCATTCATAAAGGGCTTTGGATATTTTTTCATCCAATTCCATAAATTCATGTATATCAAAGTAGAGGGGTTCTCGGCAAGACCCTATTAACTATTATGTTACTCAAATGATAGAATAGTATTCTTGGAGCTTACTCGGTAGTTGTAGAATACCCACACCTTATTGCATAATCTACATCATTATGGGGTTCCATATCCCCTCATGTTTTGGTAGGGAATGTACTCATGCCCTACTTCCATTTGTGTCGAGCACTCTGAGAAGGAGTTGGCAGAGTATAACCTCGAATTGAACATAGATAAAGGAGGCATAGGCCCCCATGGGAAATTGAAGAAGTAGGTTAGAAGACAGTATTCCCACCGACCTCACATTGAAGACTTTTGGGGAAATTGTGATGATGGCAGAGAGGTTTCAAGGCAGCGTTATTTGAGGTTGACTACCCAATTCATAAAGGACATTAATTTTTTCTTGGTGCTTAATCAAATTGTCGAGGATGACAATATTCTTGATGAGAAATATAATGCTTTGATAAATGTAACACTGCTAGTCATTAATTGGGCTAAGGAGGAGGTTGCTAACCTGGACACCTTCACCCATCCCATTGAACAAAGGACTAAAGAATGGATAGATGATAAAATAGCTCAGTTGCACGGACAAGGTGTGGAGTTAACATATGGAGAGCTCAAGGATGAGCTTGAGAGTGAAACAGGCAGTGGAAACACTATGGGATCATTAGGTGAGGCTCCCAAGACTTTTCTTGTTACAAGATCTAGGAAGAGAAATGACACAATTGAGTGGAAGACCAAACAAAAATTATATACAAGAAAATCTACAAAGGAGAAGCCACCAAAAAAGACAAAAATAATGGGAACTTTTCTTCTTGAAATGATAACTATATAGGAGGAGGGACCCCCAAACGAAGAGTAAGAAGACTTTAAGCAACCTCGCTCACCACCACCTACCACCTTTTTTCCTCCATCAGTTGTTGCCACTACACCATCCCCTTCCACTCCTCCATCGTTTCCCATCTCAGTCCACCTCACCTTTGCTTCACCAGCTACTCCAATGGTGGTATTAGATTCTTTCTCTTTCACCAGTTCCTTTCTATCACCCTCCTCACTCCCACCTCCACTACAAACCCTGTCCACTCTACCACCTTCATTGCTAATGAAATCTATGGAACCTATCACCTTACCACATTCCTTTGTCACTTACATGCAAAGTGTTCCAACTAAACTCTCTAGGATAATCCTCACACCATAGGTTCAAACGCTAATGGCTCAGCTTGTTATTGCCCTGCCTCTCCCTCCACAACCTACTAAGCCCACCAAAATGGAGGCCACCATCCAAATCTCTAAGGAAATGATTAAGCTTAGTGGGGAGCAACCCAAATAAGTAAATATGGATATCACTAATTAGCTAGAGGACTCTGATCGGGATGACTACTTTGAGCATCCTGAGGGTGGACTAAAATTAAACATAGACAAACTAGTGTCTGATGAAGAAGGGAAACAAGCACCCGAAGAGGGAGATGTAGGAAATCTTGATGATTAATATTAATTTGAGACCTCCAACTAGGAGATTGAAGAAGAGCAGCCCAAAGAAGACAAGGACGAGGAGGCAAACCTCGAGGATCATCGCTTTGAGGAAGGGAAAATTGACATAGATATTGATGTAGAAATAATTGATGAGCCTCTATGAACTAGCCAAGATGAGGCCCTGAAAGGTGAATAAATCCCTCTAGAGGGAGAGGGAGAGAAAGAAAAAGAGGAAGAAGATAAAACTGAAGAAGATGTGGAAGTTATCGAGCCTAACAAAGAGAATAAAGAGGCTACCAGGCAAGATAGAGAGGAGTAATGGTGAAGATTTTCCTGAGCATAGTGCGGAAGCACTTTTGAAGGACGAGGAGGAAGGAGATAAGGACAAATCTCTAGATCAAAAAATTGAGGTTCCCTCATGGTTAGAACAACTCAAAAGAAAGGCCCTAACAGTTATTGATCCCAATGCTTGATTAGAGGCAATCTTGGCCAAAGTGCAGGTAAAGACTAGAAAAGAAACCTAAGATTAGGTCTCATATTACAACTGATGCGTCTAGATCTAGAATACTACAAGTACCTACTCCCACTGTAAGAAAGGATGTCGAAAACATCCAGGATAAAGACTATCAGGTGTCAACCATCAATATAGATGTAATACCCCTCCGTTTTGTTCCTTTGATCGAATAGTGTTCTGCCCTTTTATGTTGTATTTTATGTTAGTACCTTGACTATGGTACTCGGCTGCTATTTGATCGCTATCTATAAAGTGATGTGAATGTTATCTGTTGATGTGATTGTATTTTATTATGTTGTTATCATTATGGCATGTTTTGGATTAGCATTATGGATGTTTGAATCAATAATGTTTTATGCTTTGGATTATATTAGTATGTTAGATTTGTTAGTTAGTTACATTGTATTGGTGAAGGGGATGGTATCGCATCACTCGCTTGCGAGCGCCTTGCGATTTCGTGATTTCCTCTTCATGGTGTGTTTTCATTACGTCATATATATGCATGTGGATATACTCTTTGTTCGCATGTTGACAGGCACAGGACATCGACTCCACCTAGTTTCACAGGTTTGAGCATGTCCATTGCCCAACGGTATTTGATTGGGAGATTGTAGCTAGGTTTTCTGTGCCAAGTCATCACCCTAGTCATAGTGTGTCGTCGGGTTTTAGTCTGGTTCAGTTGTGTTAACTTTGTGCTATTTTCCTTTATTTTATTTAAATTTCAAGTTAGAAAATGGTAATTAATTGCATTATGTATTTAAGTTATTGATTAAATTAATCGAGTTATAACGTTAGAGATGTTGTTTAATTTATTAATTAATTTAATTTAATTAATAAAATGATTTAATCTTGGATTAAGATTTATTTTATTAATTAATTAAATTTGATTGTGTTAAATTAAATTAAGTTATGCATTTTGAAATTTATGGGCATTTGGTGCAAAAGTGGAAAATTGAAAAGATGAAATTTAAAAATAAAGAAAAAGGATTTAAATTTCATTTTAGAAAAGTTTGAATTCAAAAATTGGAAAGAAGAAGATATTTGTTATTCTGTTTTCAGAAATTAATGAGGGTGGTTGCATGATATTTGTTTTGAAATTTTCTTTATTATTGGAATTTTCTTCACAAGTTTTTCTCAACAAGCTTGAAAAATTGAAAATAGAGGAGAGGATGAATTTTTTGCATTTTGTGGGTTTTGGATTGAAGCTGTGAAAATTTGTGAAGCTGAATTGGAATTCTAGAAAGGGTCTGGAATAGAGGAGAACGCTTTGCTTCATTATCAGATATCAATCTTTTGAAATCAGGTTCATTCAATTAGTAGTTTCATTTTGAAAGGTTACACAATTTGATTATGCTGTTGGAAATTATTTAAATTTTGTTTGTGGATTGCAAGGAAAAAACCCATGTTGAATATGAATTTTATTTGCAAAAAACCCTGTTTAGAAATGAACTTCTTCATGGAAAAATTGAAATATGTCTGTAAACAATTATTCCCTGAATTTTGTTTGCCAGTTAGATTTTTGGTTTGGTTATATTCAAAAATACATAAACATGTTTATATATATGTATATATATAGATATAAAGAGAAATATATTTATATTGGTTTAAATGTTGGCCTTGGGAAAATACCCAGTTGAAAATACCCAGGGCGGATTTGGAAAATCCGCAGTCAAATTTCATTTTCGTATTTTTTTATATATAAACAAAATAAAAATAAGAAAAGAGAGAAAATATATATATATAAAAACCAGCAATGGGGGGGTCGATGGGGGCTCACCCCCACCGCGCCCCCATGGGAGGCAAGTGGGGGGAGCCACGCCTAGCACAACCCCCTCACTGGCTACGCAGGGGAAAGGCTGTGTGAATACATAGCCGCCCCATGTAAATGGGGTCAGCTGTGTATTCACACAGTCGGCCCCCAATGTGTTTGGCATGTTCCCCCACCAAAACCTTGGTGCGTGCCCCGATACAGGTGTTGACCTTCTAAATTTGGATTTCTTTTTTTTTTTTAAATATATTAAATATTTTGTTTATTATAATTTTATAATATTAAAATATATTTAATATTTTAATATTATATTTTTATAATAAATAAAATATTAATATATATATGTATATATTTGAAATTAAGAGTTATAATATTATATTATATAGTTTTTAAAATATTAATATGTATATATTAAATAATTAAATATATATATATATTATATTAATAAATATATGTATATATATCTTATAAAGGTATATATATATATTATGTATATATATTTATATTATTTATATATATATATATATTTAGTTGTGGATATAAATTTAGTATGTATAGGAAATTGTTGTTTTCAAAAAGGCATGATTTAAGTCAAATTGGGAAAATTGAAAACATGATAACTCTAGTTAAATCATTGTTTTATTTTTAAAACATATTTTAGAAGGGGAATTAGTTTTGATATTAAATAAGACATTTTTTAAGACAAGTTGATTGTTTTTAAATGGTTATATTGAAATGAGGAGGCAATATTTATTTTATAACAATGAACTTTGATTTACATGATAAGCTGATTAATTTAGCATAATTTAAATGCAAGGAAATTAAATAATTAGTGTTAATTTCTCCCTTATCTAAAAATTCATATTTAATTCAGATTATTTAATGCAATAAATTACTGAATGTTAACGAGGAAATGGATCTAGTGAATCCAAAGTAGAATTTAATTCTCATCTTCATGCTCATCTTGATTGTGAACTGCTTCCATTTTCGTTTGGGGGAAATCGAGTCATAGAGAATGATAAGTCTTCCAGATGGGGTTTTAATATGTGGGTTGTCGTGTCATGTTGTCAACCTGTTTTGGATCCCTTGGGTAGTGCATGGTACATTTTTAGTTAATAACCCGGTTTCCATGAATGGGGATGTTTGGTGCCTCCTTGGGTCAGGAGTGGATTATGTGACTTGTGCCTCCTTGTAAGGAGTGACTTTGTTATTCTTATTACCTCTAGCGTTAGGAGAGGGTTTTGACTTATGTCACCTCCTGAGAAAGGAGTGGTCGTGTTATCTTGTTTGTTTGCACTTTGGCACCCTTGGTGATTGGATGGTATGTGTGTTGTCAAGTAGAAGAGTGGCTTCTGTTAGGGGCCAGAGCCCGTAAGAGGTAAGATTGGGTAACCTTCAGAAATAGTTAATCAAGTGATAATTAAATCAATGTACTTAGAGGTTAGGTGGTACGTCACACTAATCAAGATAAGTCCTAGCCTCACTCATAGTTGCAAGTGCTTGTTTAGACTTGGGGTGAGTAGGAAGGCTTGGAATGGCAAGGTTATCTATCTGGTCCTTATGACAGGTATCTTATCCTACGTTAGAAGAGTAATGGTGAAGATTTTCCTGAGCATAGTGAGGAAGAAATTTTGAAGGATGAGGAGGAAGGAGATAAGGACAAATCTCTAGATCAAAAATTTGAGGTTCCTGCATGGTTAGAACAACAACTCAAAAGAAAGGCCCTAACAGTTATTGATCCCAATGCTTGATTAGAGGAAATCTTGGCCAAAGTGTAGGTAAAGACTAGAAAAGAAACCTAAGATCAACTCTCATATTACAACTGATGCCTCTAGATCTAGAATACTACAAGTACCTACTCCCACTGTAAGCAAGGATGTTGAAAACATCTAGGGTAAAGACTATCAGGTGTCAACCATCAATATAGGCCCTACATCCCAAGCACAAAAAATTGATGAATTTTAGGGGTTTGTGTCCACCATATTGCAACAAATGAATAAAGATAAAACTATGAAGGAATAACTGAAGGCATAGGTAGAAGAGTTGACTACCTTCATATAGCAATGGACCTTAATGTGAGAGGAAGCTCAAACAGAATCACCTGTGCCCACCTTGCTCTCAAAGGAGGAGGTGAATAAAATGGAGAAAATGAAGAATTAGGATAAGTCGACCTTGGACTGGTTCAAGAGAGTTGTTGACGCTAATGACAAGGGTATCCATTATGTCATCAGGGCACATAACCACTTTTTGGCCCTAAGAAAGGTGATTGAGCCACAAGTAGATACATGTAAATATTTCCTTAAGCTCTACAAGATTATGTACCCCAAATTGCAAAGTATTTTGAGGTTTTCTTTGGAGGTTTGGGAAAAAGAACTAACCTTGCCAAAGGGGAATCATGACATTCTTGATGATTGGTTTCATACTCTTGAATTCAAAAAGATAATTTTGGAAAGATCATTGATAGAGTTGTAGGACATCTATGCCAATGTTGTTACTCATTTAGCTGAGGTGGATGACCTCCTAAATTTTATGATGGGCTATGAGGTGTCTGCCCTGGAATTCGATCTGGGGGTAGTAAGGTAGGAATTCCACAAGAAAATGGAATTGGGCACTAGTGACACCTTGTCAGATGATTTTATGGATTTTGTTGTGTGGGATTTCTCAAAGTCAGAATAGATGGTAAAAGTAATAGATACATGTGTCAAACACCATGAAGAAATTCATTATTATTTCAAGAGAATCACCTTCCGCATCGCCAAATCGAACTTCACAAAATGGGACAAGCTTTAGGTTGTAATTGGGATGTTCGTGGAGTATGCTACCCTACAAAAGGAAGCTAGAAATCTAGTAATAGCTAATGAGTATTTATCAAAATAGTCATAAAAGTTAAAGTCAGCTACAAGATAAAATATACTACAGGACGAAATAGGAAAAGGACAAAAGAGTCTATTTTTATATTGTAAAATATTGTGGTTAGGTGAAACCTTAAGTTAGAATGAATTTGAGCCATTCATTGTAAATAAATCTTGGCAATTCATTCTTGTTTTGGAAAACTATAAATAGGGGCATCCTCTCATTTTCAAAGGGAGAGATGAGTTGTTGTGTAAAGATATGTTGCTGCAAATTATAAGATAAGCATTGATTTAATGGTTTCTTGCATTTTTCTCTTTATGTGTGCATGATTATATCTCCAATAATTTATTTCAGCATTACTTATTACAAGTTTAAGTTATTTTTTGTTATTAGTTCATGTTATGCTTTAATGGTGGATGTATGCTATAGTGTTTGATGAATTTCCAACTCATACTTTAGTAGTTTGTTGATGGAAAATGTTGTGTAAATTTATTCTGAGCTATTTTATTTACAATAATTAACTTCAACTGAATGTATGTGCTTTAAGTATTCATGTTGCAGTTTGAAAAATCATAAGTAAGCCTTAAAAGATTGCACTAGTTTTGTGAAACTATGGGTTGTCCCTGGTTAAGTAAAGTTCAGTTTGGAAATCTGTCCACTATAGCATCCTCCAATGTTACTATTCATCTTAGTTGCAGACTTAGGAAAACTTTTGAACCGTTCCATTTCGCTATTTCTTTTAAAATCTAAATCAAATATACAATTTCAACATCACTATAAAGCTAAATTTGATGGTAAGAATGAGTTTCAGACTATTTTTTTGGCATTGTTGTCATTGTTCATCCATTTCCAAAAATCTAAAACCTCATTACAAACCCTTGAAACATCCAAGCTCTTCAAACCATTAATGTCCTTTTTGATTACCAGTACATCACATCAACAACTAAGTTGTTTTTGCAAGTCATGACCTAACACTTGAGAGACCTTGGGGTAGTTTTCTCAAAATTAGTTGCAGATTATTACCTTTCAAGAGAGGCATCACACTTATGTGGTGTCTATGTTGAGAAAGTCCAAAAACACCCATCAATAGGGTATCTTGGCGAACATCGGCAACAACTTGGGGAACTTTGTATGTGCGGAGGAGACACTAGACTTAGATGGTATAAGCTCCTATATCAAAATTTGTGTGGACAACACAACCAATAGCTAGACATGGTGGGAGATTGAAATTTTCAAGACTGGGGGAAGTGGGTATAGACTTTGACTCTAGATCCATACCCCAAAAGTGCCTTGTTCAGGACTATAAGTTATTGAAATCATCATTTGGAGGGAAAGCAGGAATCAGCCCATCACTCTTAGAATCAAGTTAGTTCAAAGGGCTCCCCTATGGGAGCTTTGTTAACAGGCTCATTAATCCCATTGAAGAAGGAAGAGGAAATTTTTCTAGGTGATGTAGTGGGCTTAGCTAAGGAGTTGGTGGTGTAGGAAGGAAAAAAAAAAAGGAAGATTGAGCAAAAGGTTGTGGATGCCATTCATTTTCTAGGTAATAAGGTAAGGGAGGAGGAGCTTAACTCCCTCATGGAAGTTGGCATAGAATTGATGGAACTAGCTAAGGCGGCTAAAAGTGGAGTGATCAAGATAGACAATTAAGATTCGTTTGAGGATTGGACTACCAGGCCGCATCTTGACAATGATGAATCTAAACAAGAGATGGAGGACTTAATAAAAAAAATCAAGTAAGAGGCAAAGAGTTATTGTGTATGAGCAAGGGATGCCTGAAAATTTGCATTTAGGATAGAAGGAGTACAATAGAACTTCTCCTTAGTATGGGATTCCTAAACTCGGGAGAGAATCCTAAATAATGAAAAAATCAAATGGGATGGAGAAGCAAATGGGAGACTAAAAAATAGTGAGATGCTAAAATTAGGGAAGGGTGATGTCCTTCCTAAACAACCATAAAAATAATGACCTGGAATGTTAGGGGCTTAAATGTCCCTAACAAACACTGCGTGATAAGAATCGAGTAGAACCAATGATAGTAGACATTTGTTTGTTGCAAGAAATGAAGCTCAATGATCAGAAGAGGGTAAGCTTTGGCAAGAAGATGAAGTAATGGAATTCAATTGGAATCAATGTTATGGGGCCATCAAGTGGGCTTATGATCCTTTAGAATCCATAGAGCATTCTACTAGAGAAGGTGGTAGCTAGTAGATCCTAGATTGCTTGTATGGTAAGAATTATTGCCTCTAATCTCAATTTTCTTTTAATCAATGTATATGGGCCTAATAATTTCCTTCTGAAAAGACAAGTCTAGAATGAATTAGATATTATTTTTGGTGACCTAACCTTTGTGTTTTGTTTTCTAGGAGGGGATTTCAATGCAATCCTAAAAATATCTAATAAAAAGGTGCAGTGACAAGAAAGCTTCAGTCATAGTTGGATTCTGAAAGTTTTTTTGAAAGGAATATGCTTCTAGATGTGCAAATAGGGAATGGTCACTACACTTAGACAAATAGAAGGAGTGGGTTTTGTAATATAGCTGATAAATTAGATAGATTCTTATTCAAAGGAGATTTAAGCCTTTTTCCATTTACCTTGGAAAGCAAGATCATTCCTAGCTCAGGCTCGGATCACTTTCCTATACCTTTGGAGATCGTGGGGGAGAGGAGTTTGGTGAGATGTCCATTTAAATTTGAGAACATGTGGTATAGAGAACTAGATTTTCTACAGCTAATCAAGGGTTGGTGGGAAAATTACAATCCAAGGGTTTCAAAGATGTTCAACATTGTCACCAAGTTAAGAGTGATTAAATAGAATTTGAAGCTTTCGAATAGATATCATTTCAAAAAATAATCGCAAAAAAAAGAAAGACAGAAGAAGCTTTGGAAGCTTTATCAAAATGAAATAATTAAGAATGGGATGGACAACCATGATTTATTGGAAGAACAAGAGATTTTAAATAAATTAAATGATACATTGGCAAACGAAGAAATTTTCTAGCGTCAGAAATCCAAAGAGACATGGCTCTCTGCAAGTGACAAGAACATAAAGTTCTTCCATAATTCAGCTAAGGTACATAGGGAAATAAACTTAATCACCAGCATCAAAACAAGTGATGGTAGGGTCCTGGATAAGATAGAGGATGTGAATTAAGCCATGATGGATTTATTTGATTACCTTATGAACAATTGGTCGGGGTCGAACTTAATGGTGCAGTAGGAGCTTTTGGAATGTATCTTGAAGATAATCATGCAAGAGAAAAACATGATGTTGAACAATAAATTCATAGAGAATGAAATTAGAGTGGTTGTATTCCAAATTTATCTTGATAAGTCTCTAAGCCCAAATGGCTTCCCCATAGGCTTTTTTCAGAACTACTGGGACATAATGGGCAAGGATATTTATGAGCCAATTGAAGATTCCAAGAGTTCAAGAAGGGTGCTAAAAGAGTTAAAGAACACCTTTATTTCCTTAATTCCCAAGAATAAAAAGAAAGATTCCCTCGATGAGTTTAGGTTGATCTCGCTTTAGAATACCATTTACAAAGTTTTGGCTAAAGAAGTGGCTAACAGGATAAAGTAAATCCTTCCTAGCATCATTTCAAAAGAACAAATTGGTTTCATTCTGGGAAGATAAATTCTTGATGGTGTCATAATTTCTCAAGAGGCAATCCATTCCATTCAAACCATGAAAAATTTGGCAATGTTAACCAAGGTTGATATAAGGAAGGCATAAAACAAGGTAGATTGGTGATTTCTTTTCAAAACTCTGCAAGCCTTTGATTTCAGTATGATTTGGTTGGATTGTATCTTTAGATGGATTACTTGTCCAAGATTCTCAATTCTTTTAAATGGGTCCCTTGAAGGTTTTTTTAGTGCCTCCTGGGGGCTACACCAAGGGGACCCCTTGTCACCCTTTCTATTCATCATAATGGCCAAGTCCCTAGGTAGAAGTATCATCAAAGATTGAAATTGTGGTAGGGTGGAGGGGGTGCAAATCACTTGTGGAATGTCGGAAGTCACTCATCAACATTTTGCTAATGATACTATGCTTTTTGGCAAGGCTCAAAAGTAGGAGGCAAGGTGCTTCAAGGATATTTTGGAGAAGTAATCCCTTGCCTTTAGCCAGGAGGTAATCCTAGCTAAATGTGAGTTTTTCTTCTTCAATACCCTCATGTGTGGAGAGGATCAAATTCTAAGAATTCTAAAATTCAAGAAAGGGAAGCTACCTTGTAAATACCTCAGTCTCCCACTTTCCAAGGGAGTACAATCAATAAAATTATGGGAAAATGTGGTAAAGAAGGTGGAGGACATGATCACCTCATGGAAGTGTAGGTGGTTATCCTAGGCTAGATGCTTAACTAAACTCAAAGATGTGATTTTTTCCTTGCCTTCATATTTGTCATCTTGCCTCCCCATGTTGGCTAGGGCATGCAAATTTCTAAATAAGAAAATGAAGGATTTTTTTGGTAGGGAAACTCTGAGCACCACAAATTCCCTTTGGTCAAGTGGGAGAAGGTGTGTGAAAGTAAAGAAAGGGATGGGGATGGACTAAAGAATATCCTCTTCCAAAACAAAGAAATAGGCACCAAATTGGTTCGGGCACTACATACCAGGAAAGAATCTAAATGGGAAAATATTTTAAAGGTGAAATATATGGCCATAGATGAGCACAAAATTTTTAAATCTAGGAACCTTCCCATGGGTTCCAAGATTTGGAACTTCATATGCAGTTGTAGAGAAATAATTTTGGACTTTCTAACTTGGGAAATTAGAGATGGAAGTGGCACCTCCTTCTAGGAGTATTCTTGGGAATGTTTTCCCAAATTTTCTAATTTAGTTGAGCTTTGGAATGTAAGGATTGTCACTAAGCGAGCATGAGGGGATAAGGTAAGGGACTACATGTTAGTAAAATTGGAGGATGGCCAACCTAAGACTGAATGGAGGAGTGTGCAAGGTCTAAGCCTAAATCTTGAGGAAGTAGATTTCTATGAGGGAGTAATGAAGGATCATAATATATGTTACAGGGTAGGTTCAAATATCTTAAGATGGGGAGCTGCTTCGAATGGTGAATATAATATGAAAGTGGGTTATAATAAAATTGCAGTGGATGCTAGAGAAACAAAGCTTCCCAGTAATCTATGTTGGAACAAAGCGTGTTTGATTAAGACTAGGATTTTTACCTGGACGACATCCCAAGGATGAGTACTCATGGTGGAAAAATTTGCCAAGTTACGATTTTGGGCTTTTCCAAGTGTTGTCTATGCAGGAAAGACAAGGAAACTAGCAACCATCTTCTTATTAACTATTCATACACTCAAATTTGTTGGCAATGGTTGCTAACTAAGTTAAATTGGAAAACCATCATGAAAAATAAACTTTTGGATGTTCTTCTGAGCTGGCCATCTTTGCATAAACAAGTGCTATATAGCTATGTTTGGATTTTCAGCCCCTCTTTGTTGATTTGGGAAGTTTGGAAAGAAAGGAATAGATGCATTTTTTCAAGAGAAAGAATTGATGCCTCAATCGCTTCAAAACAAGATTGAACCCTGCCTAGTCGATCTAGTGAATTCTAGAGTGAGGGAGGTTGATCCCAAGAAGAGCACGTTCACTGAATGGGATGCAAGATTTCATTGGATTCTAAATGGCCTATGGGTACCATCTATCATCGGGGAAGGTGGCTTAAAAACTCAAGAAATGACGAAAACCATACAATGGTCACCCTTGGAGTCGGGCTAGTACAAGCTTAATTATGATGGCACCTCGCGTAGCAACCTAAGAGTATAAGGGGATGGCTATATAGTTAGAGATTGGTGTGGAAAGTTTGTAGGTCAGTTGGCCAAGCCTTTGTTGAAGGGTACAAATAATATGGCAGAAATGCAAGCAGTGATCCTCAGATTGAAGCTATGTCAAGATTTAAAAATAAAAAACCTAGCCATTGAAGGAGATTCTTCACTAATAGTCAATGCTCTTAGAATGTGAAAGATGGTAAAATGGAAACTGGTTACTAGATTGGAAGATTCTTTGGACCTAATGGATAGATTTGATTTGGTGTCTATTTCCCACATCCTTCATGAAGGTAATAGTGAAGCGGATCGGTTATCCAATTTGAGGGTCGATGGGAATTCACTAAAAGAACTGTTATTATAATAGGAAGTTAAGGAACCTATGGGAATTTGGGTGGGATAATTTCCACATATTTTCTTATGGAAAGGTCGGGTTCTCTCAAGGCAAGTCGATATTAAAACTCAACATGAAACTCTGGAAATCTGAGTTGGTAGGGGGAAGTCTTTTCATAGGAGCCATTTTGGAATTGATGTCTAAATATGTGGGGTTGTCCAATGGTTGGCTAGTGATATGATGTTTAATCAATGCCTCTTTTTTCTCAAGCTATTTTTCCTAGCATCAATATTGGCATTAAGTGGGAAATTTACAGGTGATCAGATTTGTTATGGTGACCCTCCTTGTTGGTGTATCATGCCTCCACATCATGTATGCTAGTCACCGGGTGGCAGGGAAATAGAAAAATTTAGGTGGCATGCACGCTTTTGCACAATGTAGTAAGTGCAGTAAGTTTTGGTGGATCAAGAACCTTAAATAATAGTGGGTGGCATGATATCACCATAATTTTTTTTTTCATTTTATTAGCTTGCACTCTATTTTTTTGCATGGTTAAAAGATCCAAGTTTATAGTGGAGATGTCTATGGAGTCACTAATGAGCTTGGTTCTTGACACACCTATCCATCTGGACTACAAATTTTGATAGACTACTTTCAAGGTGGTAACTGATTAGCCGTTAGAGAGGATAATGCTCAGGATCGATCATCATACAATGGTGGCAGTCAAAATTATTCTGAGCAAGGGGAATTTATCAAATCAGGAGACTTTCTAAGTAAATACCCACATTGTCTCTCAGTTCCTAGATTCTATGCTTGGAATTCGCACACCAAAAGTAGAGGTGAAGGTGATAATCTGTAAACTCTTCAAGAAAGAGCTTTTGTGAGGGCTAGATGAGATACTACAAGTGACATTCCCGGGTTGTGGGGTGCCTCGGCCTTGTGATCTTCTACTAATAAAAGTACTTGGAGATGTGGCCAAACTCTATCCCCTATTGTTGGAGCTAAAAGGAATGGATCTAGTCAAAAAATATCAAATTGTAGCATATGGGGTAAGCTTCCTCAAGAAGGTGTTAACACTCGAGCCTGTGAATGATTTTAATTGGGTCCTTGTGTTTGATCAATTTGCAAAAATGAATGGTTTTTATGTGGTGGTTAGGTGGTTTAGGGTTGGTGGTATGTGGATATATTTAAACATGTAGGTTATCATCCTCTATAATTACATATGGCTCTAGTTGGGAGCTAGTTTTGGTTAGTCCAAATATTTTATTTCTAGGTGGTTTCAGTTAACAGTAGGGTCTTATTGGCAATGATAGTATTTATGGTCTATCAATTGTCTTAGTATAGCTATGGTCACCTCATAAAGGGGATTATATTTTTTTTGGCTAAAGCATAGTCAACATGTCCATACAGTTTGGTCGAGGTGTGTTCATGGTAGCTATAGCCTACATTTTGATACCTAGTCGGGGTTCTATAAATCTTTTAAAATATCAATATACTTAAATATCTTACATATCAAAAAAAATATATTATATATATTTATATAACATATAGTATATATATTTATATAATATATATATTATTTGGAGCAAGGAAAATGTGGGTACTTTTGTAAGGAATCGAGTTTAGATGTACAGTGTAAATTATTTTTGGGTGATAGTTTATTGTGATTTAATCATTGAGCATGGATTTAAGTACTTTATAATCCTTCCGCCCATTGTGTTATTAAACTCTATGTCATTCCATTGGCACCAAACTTTTTACTACAACTTATTCAATTGACTCCACTTGTGCACACAAACTCATTAAATAATATATGTAGTGTAGGAAAAAGTATTCATTTTTCACACTTAATTTGGGAAATAATAATAATAAAAGGACTAAATGATACCTTTATTTAGTGTTGTACTATGTATTTTACATATTCACATTAATTTTAGGGCCCTATTAATTCAAATGTACTTAATTGTTCCTTAATGTGGTGTTGTAAAGTGTATCTTTACACTTTCACATTCATTTAGGGATTTATTAAATAATTGAGGTTAATTTTCCTTAATTGGCCCCTTTAATTCAAATCCAAACCTAATTAATTGCAATTTTTGAAGAGAAAAACTTTCCATTCATTAATGCCATAACATAACACTTACCATTGGAGAACGTGTATCCTAGGTAAGTGACCTAGGACCCATTCGCCCAAGGGTGAATTGGTCCTCACTTAGAGCTAGGACCTAAATTTTTATTATGTTTTTTATGGTATTTTAATGATTTCAAATATAAATTCATATGTCGGCTTGTGTTATTTGAATTTTGGGAATTAGTGTTACATATGTATAAATATAAGGTTATTTCACTATGTTTTCAACTAATATTTTTAAACTAGCAATTTTATAAGAATATTTTCATGAGATTGAGAGTATTCAAGTGAGCATTATCAAGAGAATTTTCAAGTCATTCAAAATCATATTTAGTGAAGAATTATTGCAGCAATCAAGATCATATTATCATGCTGAAGTCTTTTTGCATCATGCATTTTATTTGAGCTAATATGTCATGTAGTGTTCAAGATCCATTCAAGAATTCAAAGGAATTGTTTCAAATAAAGTTTCAAGATCAAGATCAACATCCATTGAAGCCATTTCATGCTAGTTGTGGACCTACATTCCAAGCTTCATCCAAGGTTTTGGTGAGTTGTGACATAGGCTTGTTAATTCATCATTCCTTTCATGCTATTTCATTTTATTTCAAGGTTTAATTACCAAAATGGGGTTTGAACAAGGAAAACCCCCATTCACCAACAACATAACATTTATCCCTCTTGATTTGTGTTTGTATATTTTAGGTGGAAGATCTCTTGAAGAGAAAAATTGAAGAAGTTGTCAAAGTTGCATTTGTTGTCACCATTGCTGAAAATTCATAGAAACTCACTTACAGGGTTTATTTCCAGTTGCGCAACTATGAAAATCAAGGATTTGGGAGTGCAGACACAGTAAAAGAGAACCCAAAAACCATTTTTACAAATCCCTAGCCAAGACCCATTCACCATAGGGCGAATGAGTCCTCAAATTTTAAAAAGCACTTTTAGTGACCGGTACACATCTTTTTCCCTTTCTCAAATCTGCATTTTGATTTATGGTTCCATTAGTATTGAGTTCAATCTTTCAAATTCAAGTTTTAGGTTGCATTTTGGAGTTGTTTTCTAGTTTTAATCTTTCTCCCAAAGCGTTGTTTGACCTCGACCCCTGTCCTTGCAAAAAGGGTAAATTTATAGATTCACACTTTGACTTGACTCACCTCAAGTTTTATATTCCTTTCATTGTGTGGATCTCATTTCCTAATGAAATAGAGGAATATAGGTCCATCATAATCCCATTTTCCATTCATTCCCATTGATGCACCCCCCATTAGGTGACATCTATATTTTTCACCATTTCATTTTGGTGAACCCAACCTTTTGAGCATTGTAATTTTCTAATTTTGGAGTCCATATTCACCCTTTATTTAGATATTTTATTCATTTGCATTGAATTGAACTCATTTAGGGTAGCATAAATTTCATTAACTTTGCATTTCATCTAGGGGTTTTAGGATTGCATCTTTGCATTCTTTAAATCTCAAAACTATAAAAAATCTGTCATTTTATATACCATCTACATAGCATTGCATCATCATTCACTTTCATTTGAAAATTGAAACAAAATTGCACATCAAGTTAGGTCTCCTAGCTTGTCATTCTATCATATTTTTCACTTGCATTCAACATTAATTTTACAGAAAATTCAAAACTGTAACTTACTATTTCTAATCAAAATCTAGAAACCACTGGAATCAACTCAAAAAAATTCAAAAACATTTTTTAAAACCCTAACCTAGGACCCATTCACCCTTGGGTGAATGATTCTCTAATCAGGGTCATTTCCTATTTTTTTGGGCATTAAAACATCTATTTTTGCATTCTACTTTGTTGTTTTCAGTCTTTTGTTTCAGTTATTAGATTTTTTGTTAAGTGGAATCGAGCATCTTCAACTTCATTTGATAAATTTAGTGCATTGTGTGATTTCAAAATTGCATTTACAAGACATCATTTTTAGGTTTTTGCATTGTGTAATCAGAAATTACCTTGTTTAGAATTTGAAAAAATTGCTTTTACATATTTGTATTCTAGGTTATTGCATTGCATTTCACCTTCTTTCCATTTCTGGTGTGTACCAATTTTTTGAAAAATTTATGAGCTTCACAACTTTGTGTCCTATTGGCAATACTGTTGTGAGATGTAGTCTAAGACTCATGTCATCCCACAATACACCATTCATCGTGGATATTGGGTTCTCCATTTCTTTCAATAATATTGTTGATAATCAACCCTCTATGGATCATAGCCTTCTTACCTCATTTCCAATGACTCCCCTACCTACAAATAATGTGCATGATGTTTCTAATATCCCACAAGAAAACATAAGAAGGATTGATGAAGAAATAGATCAACTATAAAATCTTGTGAGTCTTGATGTGGTTCATATGCTAGATAACATAAGAAGGTTTCTTAATAATGAACAAGGAATACAAATTTTTTGTATCCTCGCTTACATCCCTAACAAGAAATTTAAAAATAAAGAGAATGATAATATACATACCATGGTCAACTTTATTGATGCTAAACCTCGTAAGGGCATAACTAAGATTTTTCTTGATATTTCTTTCTCACAACAAGACATACCTAAACATGTACCTGATGGTCCTCTTTACATAGCTCAAAGAATCAATGACAAGCCTACTAATGGGATATTAATTGATCCCATCTGTGTAGAGAACATGATCAGTGAACAATTCCTATTTGTGCATGAACTCTATCAAGATACATATGAAAAACTAAAATCATAGATTAAAATGCATAATGGTTTTACTTTCCCTACTATTGGCTCGATAAATCTCCCTCTAAAGGTTGGATCGAAAGAATTAACTTGCATTCACCATTGTCCCATCATTGGACCAATTTCATGTGAAGTTAGGCTATCCATGGCTTTACTCCATGAATTTTGTCCCATCGGTTGTGCATAAATTCTTAAATTTTCCATTTGGAAATGAAATTTTTATTGTACATCATAGTGGTTTTAATCTTGTATATTCGCATGGGGACATTTCATTGGATTTATTTTGGCTTGAGCCTATTGAACCTATTAGGACTTGTGAAGACTTCTTTTTCAAATCCTACCAAAAGTTTAAGGAAAAGCGCATAGAAAAATTGTCCCTTAGCAATATGCCTCGACCCATGATTGAGCCACCTATCCTTAATCAAATCATGATTGAACCAAAATCCCTTCCAAGTATCCAAGACCATTCTATGACAAATCCTTCACCTATTTCATATAAAATACCACAATTCAATCAAACAAATTCTGTTGTGCCTCCTAAATTAAAACAAGTTTACAAAGCTAAAGAGAAAATGGTTGAACAACCTCCCATGGTTCCTTTCGTTCCTCCCTTAAGGGAAGAAAAGAAACCTATGTTCAATAAACCTACTCCTACACAAACATAACTTTAAAATTGAATGAAAATAAATCAAAATGCTAGAGAGCATAGGTTTAGATGTCATGTTATTACTCATTCATTACAAGCAAAAGAAGAAAAGAATGACATAGAAAATAAAAATCCAAACTTGTATGAAGCAGTGCATGATACCTCTCCTCCCTTACCACAACATAAACAAACTTCTATGGATATTTTCATTAGACCTCCCATTGTGATTAATTAGGATGATGATATTAAAATTGTTAATATTGACGAGGAAGTGCATAATAAGCTAAATCTAATGTTTTCCTCTTCTATGAACTTAAATTATGATTCTACTAATAAGAGTGTTGAACTTGGTGTGTGTCTTAGTTTAGCACTTGATGTTGTTCCTTTGGCTATTTTTCCTCCTTCCATATATAGCGAACAAGATTGGTATTTGGATGACCTGCTATAGGTTGACTTGCATGTGCCTTACTAGTATTTCTTTTTCTTTTTCATATTATTTTTGTGATTGCATGTGTGTAATGTGATCCCCCATACTGTTCTATTTGATGTATCTCTTTATTTATGTGCATTCCTCTATTTGTATCTACATTCTTCTAAATGACATAAACATTTATCTTTTCATTTATCTTGTGTTTTCCTTTTAGGGATGATGTAAGGCATCAAGACATTTAGGCCTCTTCCATGTTGACCTGAAATATTTTTCTTTGTTGTCACTCTATATCTGGCATTCTTCTTGTTCTACGAGTATTTAGAGAATGATGATGCTTCTAAGCTCTATAATCATATTGTAGCAAATATATACTAACCCTGAATCCATAGATCCCTTACTTTTTGGGGGGGCAACCCCTTCCCCTTTCATGACGTTTCATTTGGGAACATATGACTTGCATATGGCTTTCTGAATAAGCTCTCATGTCTTCCTTACAGTTAGCATTGAATATTTATTACTTTAAATCTATTTCTCATAGCAATGGTGTTAGAAATTTCTGTAAAGTGGGGGCATAAATCGACACTCATGTTTCTTTGTGTGATTTTATTTATTCTTGTGATGCATCCTTTTCTTGGTGGTGTCATTGGGTTTCATGTTCTATGAGAGCATGATATTTCATAGCGTATGAATTTCCTCTTAGTGGTGATGCTACGTGTTGCATTCCATAAGTTGTGATTCTCTTATTCTAGACTTTTTTCTCTTGGAGACATTAGGCATGATGATCCCTAAGAAGATACCTTGCATTAACTAAGTCAAGTCCCTTTGAACAAATCATTACCCGCAGCCATGTTCATAAGTTCTTAGCATAATACAACTTGTTAACCTTGTGAAGCTTGAACCCCTCCTTTTTAAGGCCACCAAGAATAACATACCTTTCCCATTTAAATTAATTCTTAGCATAACGTAGCTTGTTAGGCCTTGTGAAGCTCAAAAATTCGTATTGTGGTGCCTTATTAAAGTTGTCAAGAGGATATCTTTGATATGGTATGGGAGCCTAATAAGATTCTCTCATTTGTCATCCATTGAGGGCTCACCTAGGGGATAGCCTAAGGTTCCATTAGCTCATGTGAGTGTGTTTTGTTTGCATAGTGGACATTGAGTTCTTATTGTGAACGTATTAGAAAAACAACCTAGACTTGATCCACATCGAGTTGGACAAACAGTCAAAGCTTGATCTACCTCCCATTCTCTTCTAGACTTTGATGTTGTATGATTAAGTATATTTTTCATTGTTTTGTACATATGTGTCTTGAATTTATACTTTAGTGTGAGTTTGACATGGGTTCATACTCTCACTAAAGTTGGGGCTAAATGTAGTGTAGGAAAAAGTATCCCTTTTTTCACACTTAATTTGAGAAATAAAAATAATAAAAGGACTAAATGATGTCTTCATTTAGTGTTGTAATATGTATTTTACATATTCACATTAATTTTAAGGCCCTATTAAATGAAATGTACTTAATTTTTCTTTAATGTGGTGTTGTAAAGTGTATCTTCACACTTTCACACTCATTTAGGGATTTATTAAATAATTGAGGTTAATTTTCCTTAATTCGCCCCTTTAATTCAAATTCAGGCCTAATTAATTACAATTTCTGAAGGGGAAAATCCAACATTCATTAATGCCATAACATAACGCTTATCATTGGAGAATGTGTGTCCTAGGTAAGTGACCTAGGACCCATTCACCCAAGGTTGAATGGGTCCTCACTTAGACCTAGGACCTAAATTTTTATTATGTTTTTGGTGATATTTTAATGATTTCAAATCTATATTAATATCTTGGATTATGTTATTTAAATTTTGGGAATTAATGTTACATATCTATAAATATAAGGCTATTTCACTATGTTTTCAACTAATATTTTCAAGCTAGCAAGTTTATGAGAAGGTTTTCATGAGATTAAAAGTATTCAAGTGAGCATTATCAAGAGTGTTTTCAAGTCATTCAAGAGTAGATATAGTGAAGAACTATTGCAGCAATGGAGATCCTATTATCATGTCAAAGTCTTTTCACATCGTACATTTTATTTCAGCTAATATGTTGATGTCATGTTCAAGATCCATTCAAGCATTCAAAATCATTATTTCAAATTAAGTTTCAAGATCAAGATTCACATCCATTAAAGTCATTTCATGCTAGTTGCATATCTACATTCCAAGGTTCATCCAAGGGTTTGGTGAGTTGTGACAGAATTTTTCATTTATCATTCCTTTCATTCAATTTCATTTTATTCCAAGGTTTAATTACCAAAATAGGGCTTGACCAAGGAAAACCCCCATTCACCAACAACAAAACATTTTTGTCTTGATTTGTGTTTACAAATTTTAGGTGGAAGATCTCTTGAAGAGTAAAACTAAAGTTGTCAAAGTTGCATTTTTTGTCACCGTTGTTACAAATTCATAAAAACTCACCTACAGGAATTATTTCCAGTTGTCTGATTATGAAAATCAAGGATTTGGAACTGTAGACACAATAGAAGAGAACCCAAAAACCATTTTTATAGAGCTCTATCTAGGACCTATTCGCCATAGGGTAAATGAGTCCTCGGTTAACTTTGAAAAAGAACTTTTGGTGATTGGTACACATCATTTTCCCTTTCACAAATCTTCATTTTTATTTATAGTTTCATCGATATTGAGTTCAATCTTCCAAATTCAAGTTTTAGGTTTCATTTTAGAGTTATATTGATATTTTTAATCTTTCTCCCCAAAGTGTTGTTTGACCTAGACCCTCATCCTTGAAAAAAAGGGAAATTTGTAGATTCACACTTTGACTTGACTCACCTCAAGGTTTATAGTCCTTTCATTGTGTGGATCTCATTTCCTAATGAAATAGAGGGAGATAGGTCCATCATAATCCAATTTTCCATTCATTCCCATTGATGCACCACCATTAGGTGACACCTACATTTTTCTTTGTTTCATTATATAATATATATTATATATACTATATATTGTATATATTATATAATATATAAATTATATTATATATTAATATGTATGTAGAGGGGAAGCTTCAAATCTTATATAATAAATAATGGATATCCATTTATAATGGATATCTTATTTCTTTAGAATTTTACAAACCCAATAATAAATAAAACTAATATTATGTATTATTAATATGTAATAAATTTATTATATATTAACATTTCATAATATAATTCTATCCCTATTAAGAATCCTAGATGGTCTTTTCATCCTAGGGTTTTTTCGGGATCGAAGGCTCCTATTCATTGACCTTTTGGTCTTGGTAAAGTCTATAAGGCTCGACATGGTTTGAGATGGGTTCCCAAATTGCACAGAGGTTCGTCTACAGATCATAGAGATCATCATGTTACCCTTAATGATGAATTACTACAGCCTCAAGTTCTTGATCTTTAGGAAAATTCTCTTGTATGTAAGTTTTGGAATTCTCCCCTGATATTAATTTCTTGCAAGATTGGGTATTTCAAACTTGGGAGGGAGCTACCCAGGTTTTTTATCTTGACAAAGGGGAAGATTTTTTTGTTTACATCTTTGATTCCAAAGAGGATAGAAATGTTTTTTTTAGAAATAAATCTTGGATGTGTGAAGGATATGGTTTATTTACTTCTTTATGGAATCCAAACTTTGATCCTTTACAAAACATGATCAAATTCATACCAGTTTGGATTCAACTTCAAGGCTTACCTCTTGAATATAGGGAAACTCATCTTATTGAGTTGTTGGATAATCAATTGGGCATATTCCTTCATCAATATTTGCAGTTCTTTGAAAATCCCTCAATTCCAATTAGGGTTTGTATTCTTATTGATTTTTTTAAACCTCTCTCGTCAATTTTGAATATCAAGTCTAGGCATGGACTTTGGAAATAGTCTCTTATCTTTGAGGATCCGCTTGTAATTTTTTTTAAATATCATTTCCATGTTCATCCAAGTTATTTTTGTGAGGAAGATTTGGATAAAGGTGATTGTTCTTCATCTCAGCATCCCTCGTCGCAAGGCAAAGCATTTGATCACTCATTTATTCATGTTAAGAATTATGATCAGACTGTTGGTCATTTTAAATTGGGCAATGATTTGGTCATCTTTGAATTTAGGGAGGGTATTAATCTGGAGGTGACTCCAAAGGTGGCATTTAAGAGTTTGTTGGTCAATTATACTCAAATAAGGGCTTCAATTGTTCCTTTTGTTGTTTATTGGTCTACTATGTTTGATTTATTAGTTATAAAGGTTATTTCTAATTCTCATGAT
Source organism: Sequoiadendron giganteum (assembly GCA_007115665.2). Lineage (NCBI taxonomy): Eukaryota > Viridiplantae > Streptophyta > Pinopsida > Cupressales > Cupressaceae > Sequoiadendron > Sequoiadendron giganteum. The sequence goes on along the minus strand of CM021108.1, from coordinate 271,822,797 downwards.
CTTAACATGTCTTCTTCAAAGGCTCCTTCCTCAAGTCTTCAAATACATAGGCCTTTTAATATTTCATTGGCTCCTGGCTAGGAAAAGAGGTTTCTTTCTCTGATTTTCATGTTCCAAAATACTCTCAGTTTACTTGTGCCTAAATTCAAGTTTGATATTGTTCATCAACTAAATAGTCGTGCTTCTTTGCTAACAATGGGCTCCCAATTTCCATATATTAAAAATAAATCTATGGATAGGGTTGATTTAATGGGTTTTCAATCAATGTTGGAAGATGGAAATTTAGAAGGTTTAGAAAATTAGATAAATTCAATGGTAGGATCAAAATTAATTGATAGAAATGCAGAGGAAGTCGAGAGGGAGTTTGAAGGAACTAAAATTCTAGTGTCATCTTCAAATTATGTGCTAAAACATTCCATTGCTGATAAAACTTTAGTTACACAATTTTTTTACTATGTCAACACAAGACCGGAAGGTGGTTAGGTTTTTGAGGAATTTTATTTCTCCATGGCTTTATCCAATGCTCAGTCATCCAGTCTTTCTTCTTCATCTCAAAAATCACCTGGTAAGAGAGGTCGTAAGTCAAATGTTGTCAAGCTCCAAGAGGAGATAACATTGGGTAAACAATCCACTTTGGATGGTAATATCAAAAAGAGGTTGAGGAGAGCATGTTGCTCTCTGATCAAAGAATGAAAATATTATCATGGAATGTTAGGGGCTTAAATCCTCCTAGCAAGAGAGCCCGGATCAAATAATAAATTGATTCTAGTGGGGCTGATATTGTTCTTTTACAAGAAACTAAGTTTTCTCTTGAAAACTTTAATGCATTTATTACTAAATGGTCTAAGTGGAAAACTTGACAATCAAAGGCGCAGGGGGCTTCTAGTGGTTTAATAACATTATGGAATCGAAAGACATCTATTTTGGATCCCATTTCAAGTGAAACTAATTGGAAAATGATTAAGGTAACTCATTTCAATTTGCAATTTTTGTTGTTTAATGTTTATGCCCCCAACTCTACTTTTGGTAAGTAGTTGGTATGGGATGCGTTGTCAAAAGCACTTGAAAAATATGGTGATGATAAGGTCATTTTGGCTAGGGACTTCAATGCTCTTTTATCATTAGAGGAAAAGCAAGGAGGTATCATTCTTCCACCTAAAATAATTAAGGATTTTACTAATTTTGTTTAGGATAATGCTCTTATTGGCATTCTTCCTAGAAATGGTAAGTTCACATGGACAAATAAGAGGAGGGATTTTTGTCAAATTTTTGAGTGGCTTGATAGATTCTTCATTACACCCTCTTGGCTATCTGAGAATTATGGCTTGTAGTCTTTAATTTTACCCTTGATTGGATCTGATCATTTTCCAATTTCTATGGACATTCATCTTAAGCAAATCACATCCTCTTATAAATCTTCTTTCAAGTTTGAAAGGATGTGGTTTCGTTATCCACAATTTATAAATCTATTAAAATATTGGTGGATGATGTCCCCTTTGGTGGAAGGAACTTATGTATAAATTTTGTATGAAACTAAGATTTCTCAAAGATAGAATTAAACATTGAAATTTTTCTATTTTTAAAAATGTTTTTCAATCCAAGGCTAAAGTTTTTAAGAAGATTGAGTAAGTTAATGCACAAGTATTTACCAATGGGTTAAGTCTGGTTCTTTATGATCAACAATCACAATTACAAGTGGATTGGGAAGAATTGGCTACCCGTGAAGAAATCTAATGGAGATAGAATTCTTGGGAGATGTGGTTAAAAGAGGATGATATGAATACTAAATTCTTTCACATTTCAGCACAAATAAAAAAGGCTAAAATTTCTATTTTTACAATTCAAGAGTCACAAGAAATGTGTTAACAAAAGAGGTTGAAATACAAGAAGAAGGTGTACAAATTTTCAAAAAAAATTTATCTGCTCCCATTCAACAACCTTTACAAGTAGGAAGGGAGAGAGAGGATTTTTTGGAATCAATACCAACAATTATTTTACAAAGGGACAATGATTTGATGCTCAAGCCATTCACGCTTGAGGAACTAAAGGTTGTTGTGTTTTCTATGCCCTCGGATAAAGCCCCAAGACTGAATGGATTCACAACTTGCTTCTTTCAAAAAAATTGGGATTTCATTTCTCATGACCTTCTTCAAGCCTTGGAAGAGTCTCAGACTTCAGGTACAATGCTAAAGCAATTCAATGTTACTCATATAGCTCTCATTCCTAAAACATCCTCTCCTAAATCTTTTTCAGAGTTTAGGCCAATTCATTATGTAATGTGATTTACAAAATCATCACAAAAGCAATTTATTTGCATTTAGTTCCTATTATTCCTAAATTAATTTCAAAAGAGCAAGGAGGGTTTGTTTCTGGGAGAGAAACTATGGAAGGAGCTTTAGTAGCTCATGAAGTCTTACATTCTATAACTTCAAACGTCATTCCAGCATTAATAATCAAATTGGATATGATGAAAGCATATGATAGGGTGGATTGGTCCTTCCTTTTACAAGTTTTATTGAATTTTGGTTTTCATCCAAAACTATGTAAATAGATAACATCTTGTTTGAATGGAGAAAAAATTTTAGTTCTTGTCAATGGTTCGTCAGTGGGTTTTTTTAGTTCAACTCAAGGAGTAAGACAAGGAGATCCATTGTCTCCTTTTCTTTTTATTATATTGGATGAGGATTTGAGTAGGTTTGTGCACAAGGTTCATACTCAAGGAAATTGGAAGGGAATTCTAATTCCTCCATCAGAAATTATAGCAACTCATTCTTTTTTTGCTGATGACACCTTATTATTTGAAAGGGCAACAATTTCAGAAGCGAAACATATCAATTTTTTTCTTGATATATATACCTTTGCTTCTGGTAAAATAATCAATCCAACCAAATCAAATATTTTTGTTTTCAATGTCTCATCAGGCATAAAGGAGAGCATTTTCAGCATCTTAGGCTTCCAAGAAGCTAAATTTCCAAGTAAGTACTTATGTATACCTTTTTTTGCTAGACCAAATAGGGTTTCCTACTGGGACAATGTTATAAAAAGCATTCAAACTAGAATTGTAGGTTGGAGGGGTAGATGGTTATCAATTTCATGAAGGATTCTAATGATTAAATCAGTTCTCTCTGCAATTCCAAATTATTATATGGTTGTTTTGAAATCCCCTAGAACTGTTATTGTACAAATTGCAAAATTGATCAAGAACTTTCTTTGGAAAGGTAATATGGATGGTAAAAAGAAAATTCCTCTAGTTTCTTTGGACAATCTGTGCAAATAAAAGCTAAAAGGAGGGGCTGGCATTCATAACTTAACTACTAGAAAAATTTCATTAGGTGCTAAGCTAGTATGGCATCTATATTCTAAGCCCCATGCTAAATGGTGCAAAATTATGTAGAAAAAATACCTAGATTCCACTTCTTTTGATCGGATTTTTTAAATTCTTAATCCTCTAGAAGGATCTATCATGTGGAATTTCTTGTTAACCTATAGAAAAATTATAACTCCGTACATTACCTGGAAGGTTAATAATGGAGATAAGGTAGATTTTTGGTTATATTCTTAGCAAGGGCACCCACCATTGAATACAATGAAGGAATTTCATCAAATTCAACATCTTATAACTCCACTTTGGGGTTAAAAAGTAAGAAATTACTTTCAAGAAACAGATAATCTTACAGGAAGAGTGATTTGGAAGAGGTTTGCAAATCCAATACTACTTGAGGCTCAACAAGTAATTCTAAATAACCTGTTAGCTGATAGAATCATCCTTGCTAATAATGCTAGTGATAAGATTATTTGGGCTCCCTCTAAATCAGGTCATTACATAGTAAGTTTTGGTTATAAAGCACTAATGAATAGAGAAGTTCAATCAAGTCCAAAGAGAGCCTTGACTTTTTGTTGGAATTTTGTAGTATTACCAAAAGCGGGTTGTTTTACTTGGTTGGCTTTAACAAACAAGATTTTAACAAGTGCTAGATTGCATAATCTAGGTATTGTTCATCCTTTTAATTGTGTATTTTGTGGAACAACTTTGGATGATGTTAATCATCTCTTTCTCCAATTCTCTTTCACAAATACTTGTTGTCGATTCATCCAAGAAAATTTGATTTGGTGTGCTCCTCTCCCAGATACACTTTGGGATCTCATCTCAAGTTGGTCCTTTCTGTATCAGTTGTCCTTGTTTGCAATTATTTGGAACATCATACCATCTATTGTCTTATGGCGTATTTGGTGGGAGAAAAATAAAAGGATATTTCATAAGTAAGCATCAAACATTGATCAAGTGTTAGACAAATTGGAAATCTCAATATGTGAAATTGATAATTCTTTTGTGCATTCTGTTAAAAAATTTGGTTCAATCTTCATAGATCGGGATTCAATGCAATTAAAGAATTGGAAAAGTTTGGTTATTCCTTTTAGAGGTAATTTACAAGCTCTCATCATCAACAGAGTTGATAGAAAAAATTTAATGTGGAAACCACCTTTATTTGGGTTTGTCAAGTTGAATTTTGATGGGGCTTCTAAAGGTAACCCTAGAAATTCAAGTGAAGGAGTTTTGTTGATAAATTCTAAAGGCATCTTAATAAGTAAAAAATAAATAAATTTTCCCCTTAGAACAAATAATATTGTAGAAGTTCAAGGCCTTTTGTTAGGACTACAAATGGAAGTAAATTTGAAATGCTTGAAGCTTCATGTAGAAGGTGACTATCAAGTAATTATTAATGATTGTAGGGAAAGAAAGTAATGTAGCTGGAAAATTACATACTTTCTTGTCTAGGTATGGAGATTATTAGATGCATTGGAAAGTTTTCAGATCACACATACATATAGAGAAGGATTTGGGTTGCGAGCAAGCTCAAGTGGAGTTAACATATGAGGAAGGTCTAAATAACATTACACAGGACTTGCAATTTATTATAGACAAGGAAAAGGCTATCCCAAGGATGTAAGGTTTCAGTGACATTACATGGCATATGTTATGGTGGCTACTCATGGAAAAGTCCAAGTTGTTTTCTTAAGGGACCAACCAGAATTTTTTCTGTCTACTCTGGTTGTGACCAACGGGTACTTGGAAATTTTGAAATTTAAAATTTAAAAAGCCTAATTTTTTTTGTGTGTGCAGGGTTTTTTAGGACTCTTGGTGTTATCTCCAACTTTCATTTCAAATAATAAATTGTGTTCAATTTTAACACGTTGAAGGAGTTGATGGGATCTGTCATTTAAGCAAATAATAAGTTTGTTGCTATGTTATCAATGAAGGACATTTGTTTCTTTCATCATCAAATCTTTGTTTATCATGTCATTGGTACAAGCAAGCGTCAGTTGAGAGGTGTGTAAGTACACGTGGGAATCAAAAGTTGTGTTAACTTTTGGATTTTGTTGCCAAAAGTGTGAAATGGCGGTACACATAGGCAACACCTCCTGAAGCATTGAAGTGGGGGTACACGTGGATTTCAAAAGCAATTGAAGCATTAGAAAATGAAATCATGAACTCACTAACGCATTTGAAATACAATGCATTAATTTTTGCACATGTGTAGTCTTGTCAAACTTTCAAGGTGTGTGGTTTTTTAGCAGTTAGCATAGGATTTGAATAGAGTACTAATAGGTGGCAAGTATTTGATTTGACACCATATACATCCAATACATGTGATGTACATGGCTGATCAGGAGTATGCAAAAAATATTACCTATAATAATGGTCCTCATCCTTCAAGAATGTGCTTCTGAATTGGCTTGTGTAAGGGTTAATATACCAAGAAAAATTAAAGCTCTTGTGCCCTGTGTTAGCATCATGATGATTATTGGATGTTATAGTACAAATTCTTCCTTTTATAAGGGGTCGATTTATACATTTTAGTTTGTATGTCGTTTCAGTAATGGGTTTCCTTCTCATGTTGACAGTATGGAAGTGGCGTCGTAAACGTATGCTAGTTGATGGGCTCGAGCTAAAGGGTAATTTTATCTCTTTATGTTCTCTTTGTGAATGTTTTCTGAGACTTGGGTTTTTTTGGTTCATGGTTAAAACTGGTTTGCAATTTCAACTCTCTGAAGGGGATTTTAACTGTCTAGTGGCCCTTTCGGCTTTAATTCTAGGAATGCAATTTTTTCTCTTTATATGGTTCGTGTTTGGTTAATTTGCAAAAATATTGGGTGTTTAGTGTCTAGAATGGAGTATTTGCATTTAAATTTCAGGATTGAATTGCAATTTAGGGAAGGTGAACTCTCATTCTCAGAAGAGGCATTGAACTTTCAACTTTCTAAAAAATTTAGAATTTCATGTTTGAGTCTATTGGATAGAATTAAAACTATTATAGGCCATGAAATTCTATGCTCGGATTCCCCCAGGTTGTTATTTTCGACTCGAATGCTTTCCATATTCTTGTCTAATGGAATGGACCTACTGTAGTCTTTTGATCTGATGACATTAGTGGTAAAAGAAGCAACTGCATTGAATTACATGGATGATGATGAGCTCCTTCAGGCAACTCAAAGATATAAGTTGATGAAAGGAAAGGCTTATATTGGAGGCCTCTTTCCAAAAATAATTGTTAGGAAAAAAGTGGCATACAGAGAAGTTTACGTAACCATTAAAAAGGGCCTCCATAATGATGACCCTTGGACAATGTATAGGGTTCTCAACACCCATGCTAAAACTTTTGGTCCTTTAATGGTGGAAAAATGCAAGGAGACATATTTTGCAATTTCTTTCCTTTTGTCTCACCATATTTTCCATGGCCCCAGAGAAATTGCATTAGCCAAATACATTGAGGTATCTCCTGTAAATGATGAATTGGAGGAGGAAATAGGAACTAGTGCATTTTTCCATACCGTCTGTAGGGATGCTACTTCACCCAACACTGGTATAATGGAGGTAGCTGATGGTTAGTGGAACAATGATCTCAATAATTATGGTAGAATGGAGGTAGTCATTGGTCAGTGGAATAGTGGTCTCAATACTAACATGGAGGGGATGGATACTTCTGGTGTTGTTGGTTTAATGGAGGAATGATAATCAAATAGGATGGATACTTTTGTTACTACGAGTTAATGAAGGGCTAACTATTAATCTCCGATTTTCCCTTACACATAATATGTATTTTTTTGGTTTTGGAATTTACATGATCTTAAGATATTTATGATGATTTTGTTACAGACACTAATTTTTTGATATATGAATCAAAAAAATGAATATTTTCCAGTACTATAATTATGGCTTATGTAATCCTTTATTTTTAGTAATATATTACATAATATATGCCCTAGCATTTTTCCAAAAAAAAATATCATAATATATTTAATATGTATACTATATATTATATCTTGAATATTATATAATATATATTATATATAATATATAGTATAATATATATAATATATACTATATATTATATAGTATATAGTATATAAATTATATTATATATTAATATGTATGCATAAGGGAAGCTTCAAATCATATACAATAAATAATGGATATCCATATATAACAAATGAAATGAAGAAAAATAGGTTTTTAATGTAGGGGGGGCACCAAAATGATAATAGATAGACCTATTTTCCTTTATTTCATTAGGAAATGAGATATCTGCAAAGAATTGACTAAAAATCTTTAAGTGAGTCAATTCAATATGAGAATCTTCAGATTTTCTTATACTCTCAGGACGGGGATCCAGATCAAACAACACTTTGGGGAGAAAAACTAAAATAGAAAATCAACTCCAAAATGCAATCTAACACTTGGAACAACAATATTAAACTCAATATTAGCATTACCAAGAAACTAAATGGAGATCTAAGAATGGAAAAGATGTGTTTACCAGTCACCAAGAAGTAGTTTCTAAAGGTTGACTAGGACTCATTCACCCATGGGTGAATGGGTCTTTGCTTAGGGTTTTTTTGTAACTTTTGGGAGCCTCTAATATAGATCTTTAGCTTTTGATTTATCCAAGTTTTAGTGTTGAAAATTTAGAAATCAGATCTGTAGGTAAGATTTCATGATTTGATAACTTTTGATAGCTTCCGCAACTTTGACAACTTTTCCAATCTTTCTCTTCAAAATATCTTCAACCTAAATATGCAATCACAAACACAAGAGAGAGAAATTTTTGTTTTTGAGTGAATGGGGGTTTACCTTGGTCAAACCCTGTGTTGGTAATCAAACCTTGAGATGAAATAATGAAATGAAAGAGGGAATCAAGAATGAACATAGCTATGTTACCACTCAAAAAACCCTTGTAGAAACCTTGATAATGGAGATTGTTGATGGTGTCTTTATGCACTTCTCAACACAGGTAATGCGTAGGTGCATTACCTCTCTTGAAAGACAATTTTCCACAATTACAGAACACTATCCCAAGGTCTCTCGGATGTCAGGTCTTGACGATGCTTGGAATATTTCAGTTGTTTATGTGATTTGCTCGAATCACAAGGTGGACTTACGGATGAGTTACAAAACAGGGAAATTAGATCTGCAAATGGAGTTCTTAAGATGGAAAATTTGTTGAGTGTTTGTTGCAGGTTCAAACAGTAGTCTGGAACTCCATTTCAACATCAAATTTAGCTTTACAATGTGCAATGAACCTTGCCTAAGGTTACTTATTAAAAAAAAGGAAAAAGGGTAGGGAAGAGAAAAGGTTCTTGGATCTGAAACTACGAATGAACAATGATCATGGAGGCTGCTACAGTAGACAAACTCCCTAAACTGGGTTTTGCTTGGCCAAGAGGATCCTACAGTTACACAAAACCAGTGCAATCTTCTAAGGACTGCAGATTTTCAGTTTGCATACACACATCATGAACATGCAAATGAACTAAGTTATGGCAATCAAATAAAGAAGCCCAGGCTAACTTTGCACAGTAGCTTGCCATCAACAAGTGCCAAAAGTATGGGCTGGAAATTCATCAAATACTGTAACAAAATCACCATTACCACTTCCATTCAAGAAACTACAACTAAAACTAAATTGGAAGGTAGAACCATGCACACATAATGAGAAAAATCAAAATGTAACACCCATAGATCATGCAATGCTACTTTCTATTGTTGCAGAATATTTTTACAGCAGCTCTCCATATTTTTACAGCAGCTCTCCATCACTTACAAATGAGGGGGAGACCCCTATTTATAGTTTACCAGAGCCCAAATGAATGGCCAGGATTGAGTTACATTATGTGGCCTAGATTCAGTTACATTAGGGCTTCACCTACCCCACAATATTCAGCAATTTAAAAACATTTGTTGTCTTTTCCCTATTTTGTCCTGTAGTGGCCAGTCACTATAGTAGTTTTGCCTTCTAGCTAATTTCCCTTTTACTGTAGTTGAAATTGCCTGAAAGCTACCTTCTTCCCAATGGACTTGTAGCATTCTTCATTGCATCAAATGGTTCTATCGACGGACCCATGGTAGGCTTCTTGAAACCAGAAATGAGAGGCCGAAATGTTGTTCTGCAAATGTTGTTTTGAAACGGCCACGAGAGCATGGATCTTCGGATGGTATCTCCTAGCTGTAAATTTGAAATTTGAAAGGTCAGTGGAGGATAAGACCCCATTTTACCATCTGGGTCGAAGTCTGTTTCTGATTTGGAGGTGCGCTAGTACATTCTGGAAACATGAGCCCGGAATGCCACAGTAGGAATGTTGTTTTGAAACGGCCGCGAGAGCACGGAACTCTGGATGGTACTTCCTGGATGCAAATTTGGAATTTGAAAATCCAGGGGAGGATAAGACCCCATTTTAGCATTTGGGTCGAAGTCCATTTTTGATTTGGAGGTGTGCTGGTATGTTCCAGATACATGAGCCTGGAATGCCACTGTAGGAATGTTGTTTTGAAATGGCCGCAAGAGCACGGAACTCCGGATGGTACTTCCTGGATGCAAATTTGGAATTTGAAAAGCCAGGGGAGGATAAGACCCCATTTTAGCATCTGGTTCAAAGTCCATTTCTGATTTTCAGATGTGTTGGTACGTTCTAGAAACACAAGGCCGGAATGCCGCTGTAGGAATGTTGTTTTGAAACGGTCGCGAGAGCACAGAACTCCGATTGGTACTTCCCGGATACAAATTTGGAATTTGAAAAGACAAGGGAGGATAAGACCCCATTTTAGTATCTGGGTCGAAGTCCATTTTTTATTTTAAGGTGCGTTGGTAAGTTCCGAAAACATGAGGCCGGAATGCCACTGTAGGAATGTTGTTTTGAAATAGCCGCGAGAGCACGGAACTTTGGATGGTACTTTTTGTATTCAAATTTGGAAATTGAAAAGCTAGGGGAGGATAAGACCCCATTTTAGCATCTAGGTCGAAGTCTGTTTTTTATTTTGAGATGCGTTGGTACATTCCGGAAACACAAGGCCGGAATGCCGTTGTAGGAATGTTGTTTTGAAACGGTCACGAGAGCACGGAACTCTGGATGGTACTGCCCAGATGAAAATTTGGAATTTGAAAAGCTAGGGGAGGATAAGACCCCATTTTAGCATCTGGGTTGAAGTTCATTTTTTATTTTAAGATGCGCTCGTACGTTTCGAAAACATGAGGCCGGAATGTCGCTGTAGGAATGTTGTTTTGAAATGGTCGCGAGAGCACGAAACTCTAGATGGTACTTCTCAGATGCAAATTTAGAATTTGAAAAGCCAGGGGAGGGTAAGACCCCATTTTAGCATCTGGGTCAAAGTCCATTTTTTATTTTGATATGCGCTCGTACGTTCCGAAAACACAAGGTTGGAATGTCACTGTAGAAATGTTGTTGCAGCGAAGCCGCTGCAGGGAAGTCATTGCAGGGAAGCCGTTGCGGGGAAGTCATTGCGGGGAAGCCACTACAGGGAAGATGCTATGGGGAAGTTGCTGCAGGGAAGCCACTGCGAGGAAGCCACTTTGGAATTTTCAAAACTTCCTGAAACTTAATGAAACCTTGTCAGTTCACTTAGGCACCATGAAAAAATCCAAAATCCATAGGAAATCTATCCCCAAAGTCAAAGAATGAAGGAAAAAGCGAATCGAGTGAGCAGGGGGGCAAAGCCCGAAAAACCCAAGACTTAGCAATTTTTTATATTTTAGGGGGGAAAATATGGTCAGCTAAAACTGAGACTTTGAAGGGCATGTTGACCAACTAGGACAGCAAAATGAGGGGCATGCAAAATGAGATGGGAGCAAAGAAGCCCGTCGAGAGCGAAAAAAGAGGGTCCCTACCTACGGCGGGGCATGTGTGCAAAATATGCACAACAAATGGCGACTCATTGGGGGAAATGCTCTAGAGCATTTTGATGACAAACTAGAATCACAGACCAAGAATCTCTGGTTCTGACCTTTATGCTAGCGAAAACAAGCCAGACACTCAACCAAAGGATCAAAACCACTAGTTAACCCAACCTTCAATATGCTAAAAATCCAAGTGTGTGCAATTGCATTAATTCCCATCCTTCAACTGCTGCAAGAACCTAAGCTCCATCAAGTTAAGCTAAATAGTTTATTCTAACTCCAAAAGCATCCAGGACATTGCCTCACTGCCAGTCAGGCATCCATAGCCCCGATGAGGTTGTTGCTATGATTCTCTCGAACATTGCTCTACTGCTGGCCGGGCGTCCATTACCCCGGTAGAGTTATTCGTATACCCCTGAAAAGTTGAATTTATCTTCTTTTGATTTTCAATATTTTGCTTTATTTTTTTCTTTTCAATTCTTTTATTTCAACCTGCAAGCAATGAAGCTCGCACTCAGGGCTGAGAATCCCAGTGGCGCTGGAGCAGAATTTTAGATTTTTCACTTAACTAGACTTCACAAAGGACCTACAATGACCGTCAGATCCTTAAAATTTGTGAGAGATATAAGATTTTAGAATACTTTAGAATCAAACTGACCAATGACTTATCCACTTTGAATCAAACATCTAGATCACTTGATACTAACAGAAGATCCTCACCATCCACTCTGAAAACTTGATTAAAGTTTGACAAAGAAATACATAGAACAACCCCAAGAAATAAGAATGGTTGTCGTGTGCACAGATGCACCCAGCCAAAAGCAGGGGGGGGTCAAGCAAAGCAGTAGCAAAGAGAGAGCAAACGAAAGCAAATGAAAAGCAAACACCAAAACAAGACAGTGAAAGAAAACACCCCAAAGCAAGAAAACCTAACAAAAGCAGGAAAAAAAAGAATTTACAGGAAACCGACACTACTCAAAATGAGTTATGTACAAAGATATTTACAAAGAACTATGTTTAGATAAGGTGAGATGACACTCATGCCCATTAGATTTTGTAGTGCGTGCAAGCAAATGGGCAGTCGTTATAGTTCTCAACCATGTAGATTTATCCTTATGTTTAGAGAAAATAAATTCAATATTTCAGCATTCAAATTCAGTCACCAGGCTAGGGAAAATCAACAATTTGGGAGGCTCGCTAAACCCATGGTTAATCCATAAACATATTCATTTTTTCTCATTCCCATAATCAAAATGATAAGTGCAACTATGAAAATCAATAGGAGCAAGGAAGGATAGAACCTAGATTTCATCACATGGAGGTGGCAGCATTTGACAATCAAGAGCAAGCACTACATCATCAGTCTTTGCATCAGCAACCTCGGATGGGCATGGTGGAGGATGCAGCACTTCAGGTATCAAGTTTGCATAAAGCAGGGAGAATGGGGCAGCAAACACTTCTTCCACGTCTTGTGTGAGATCAGCAATCTCCCTTGGCAATTCTTCAAGAAGAAGTACTTCATCATATTGATCATTCGCAAACTTGGGATCCACTTGATTGCTGCCCTCAATAGGTGGCACACTGTCCCATCTCCTTTCCCAAGTGTCAACCTTATCTTCATGATGCTCAATATGATGGGATGATGACATGTACAAATCTGTCCTATTGCAGCCATCAGAATATGAAGGAGGATCAACAACGCTCATGGTAGAAGGACTTCAAGTTGCATCTTGTAGTCAACCAGGTGCTTCATCTTTGTTGGCAGCTATCTCAGCACCCCCACCTTTGTCTTTTTCTCTTTGTTGTTCATGCAACTCATCATGATGTTCACTCATTTCCCCTTGCTCACTATCGCTATAAACGGAGAACGAACCCCTCTCCCAATCTGGAAACTCTTATGCATCATCATTCGGAGGTTCAAGAAGTATGCCTTCATCACTATCATCTTCTGGGAGGTGCTCTTCCTCGGCATGAACATACCTCTGCAATACAACTCCCAATGGAAAGAAGTCATTAATTGATGGCACCTCATCAAGGGGACCAAAATCCACCATGCAATCTCCCTCCAAGGACTCGCCATGAAGCCCATCATCAATGGTATGCAAATCTTCTTCAAGAGGAAGAAATTCTTGATGACTGGTGGACCGCATTCCTATTTGATCTAATTCATCACTCGGAAGCTCGAGACCATGTTGTTTTCCTACTTCTATTTTTGTTCCAACATCCTCTTGAGGATTGCCTTCAGCTGAGTCATTACTTGGCTCGGGCTCTTGATCTTCACATTCCATCTGGGCAGCAAGCAGAGGATGTGGTGTACTCGATTGCCTCGATTGTTCTCTAACTTGCTTCATGGCTTCTTGGCACATTCCACACGTGAACTCAGAGTGGGATGAATCATGGAGCCTGCACCAATTCGACAGTAGTAGCACTTCCAAATTCACTTGGTATTTTAGCTCTGACCAATCCTTTGCTAATCTGGAGATGAGTTGGTCATATCTTTCTACTACTGGGTCCTCATCATCACTTTTTGTTGTCCCGAGGCTGTCAACCTCTTCCTCTTGCTGATATTCCGCATCTTCATTGGCTGACCCAACATACACTGCTACAAAATTGATTGACTCATCCTCAACTGCCAATGGCTCCTCTTCTGGAGTGGAGGACTGCTCTTTACTGATAGAGGAAAGGCTTTCTAACTCCCTTCTGGCTGAACTTTCATCAAAGCTTTATGCTTTCCCAAGGAAATCGGCTTCTTCCTTCTCATTTTTAGCTTCAACATTTATTGTCTCAGCATCTATTTCTATGGAGCTTCTTGGTCTATCTACAATGTGTTGTCCTCCAGATGATGATAACTTTTCTGCCTCATGCGATGACTCATTCTCCCTGCCAGTTGGCTACTCCAACCTACTCAAATTGCCTTTGACTTGGGCGATGATGTTTGCACATGACAAACAAGTAAATTTTGAATGTGGTGCATTGTGAAATCTGCACCAACTTAACATTAGTGCTTCCTCCAATCTTTGTCCGTCACTACTGCCCAAACATTCTTGGATCAGCTCTTCAAATGCCTTGGCTACCATGGTTGTCAATTCTTCCTCTGGATCTGCAAGAGCTAAAGGCTGATATATTTCCTAAAAGGGAATCTCTCCTTGCAAGACTCTTTCAATTCTACTCAAGAAGGTTAGACACTCCAATTCATTATGCCTACAAGTGCAATGGATCCTACACTTATCTACCAATGCAAATTGCTGCAATGGTCTCTTCAATCTCCTATTTAAATATGCATGTAGTTGAGCGATCCTGATTTGTAATTGCTGCTCCATTTCGACTCAACTTCTTTTGCCTTCAAAATTTTTTGATTTTATGCTTCAGCATTAAAAGAGATCTCTCTATCTCAGATTTCTTCTTTGAAAGTGCTCTTATCAACATCCAACATTCAACTTTGTAGCCTCAACATGTCATCCGGCCCTCCTTCTAGTGCCAGTTCTGTTGATGGTGTCCTTATGCACTTCTCAACACAGGTAATGCGTAGGTGCATTACCTCTCTTGAAAGACAATTTTTCACAATTACAGAACACTGTCCCAAGGTCTCTCGAATGTCAGGTCTTGACGATGCTTGGAATATTTCAGTTGTTTATGTGATTTGCTCGAATCAGAAGGTGGACTTACGGATGAGTTACAAAACGGGGAAATTAGATCTGCAAATGGAGTTCTTAAGATGGAAAATTTGCTAAGTGTTTGCTGCAGGTTCAAACAGCAGTCTGGAACTCTATTTCAACATCAAATTTAGCTTTACAATGTGCAATGAACCTTGCCTAAGGTTACTTATTAAAAAAAAGGAAAAAGGGTAGGGAAGAGAAAAGGTTCTTGGATCTGAAACTACGAATGAACAATGATCATGGAGGCTGCTACAGTAGACAAACTCCCTAAACTGGGTTTTGCTTGGCCAAGAGGATCCTACAGTTACACAAAACCAGTGCAATCTTCTAAGGACTACAAATTTTCAGTTTGCATACACACATCATGAACATGCAAATGAACTAAGTTACAGCAATCAAATAAAGAAGCCCAGGCTAACTTTGCACAGCAGCTCGCCATCAACAAGTGCCAAAAGTATGGGCTAGAAATTCATCAAATACTGTAACAAAAATCACCATTACCACTTCCATTCAAGAAACTACAACTAAAACTAACTTGGAAGGTAGAAGCATGCACATATAATGAGCAAAATCAAAATGGAACACCCATAGATCATGCAATGCTACTTTCTATTGCTGCAGAATATTTTTACAAGAGCTCTCCAACACTTACAAATGAGAGGGAGACCCCTATTTATAGTTTACCAAAGCCCAAATGAATGGCCAGGATTGAGTTACATTATGTGGCCCAGATTCAATTATATTAGGGCTTCACCTACCCCACAATATTCAGCAATTTAAAAACATTTGTTGTCTTTTCCCTATTTTGTCCTATAGTGGCAAGTCACTGTAGCAGTTTTGCCTTCTAGCTAATTTCTCTTTTACTGTAGTTGAAACTGCTTGAAATTTGCCTTCTTTCCAATGGACTTGTAGCATTCTTCATTGCATCAAATGGTTCTGTCGATGGACCCATGGTAGGCTTCTTGAAACCGGAAATGAAAGGTTGAAATGTTGTTCTGGAAATGTTGTTTTGAAACGGCCACGAGAGCATGGATCTCCGGATGGTATCTCTCGACTGCAAATTTGAAATTTGAAAGGTCAGGGGAGGATAAGACCCCATTTTACCATCTGGTTCAAAGTCCGTTTCTAATTTGGAGGTGCGCTAGTACGTTCCGGAAACATGAGCCCAGAATGCCGCTGTAAAAATGTTGTTTTGAAATGGCCGCGAGAGCACGGAACTCTAGATGGTACTTCCTGGATGCAAATTTGGAATTTGAAAAGCCAGGGGAGGATAAGACCCCATTTCAGCATCTAGGTCGAAGTCCATTTCTGATTTGGAGGTGCACTGGTACGTTCCAGAAACATGAGCCTGGAATGCCGCTGTAGGAATGCTGTTTTGAAACGGTCGCGAGAGCACGGAACTCCGGATGGTACTTCTCGGATGCAAATTTGGAATTTGAAAAGCCAAGGGAGGATAAGACCCCATTTTAGCATCTGGGTCGAAGTCCATTTCTGATTTTGAGATGCGCTAGTACATTCCGGAAACACAAGGCCAGAATGCTGCTGTAGGAATGTTGTTTTGAAACAGCCGCGAGAGCATGGAACTCCGAATGGTACTTCCCGGATGAAAATTTGGAATTTGAAAAGCCAGGGGAGGATAAGACCCCATTTTAGCATCTGGGTTGAAGTCCATTTTTAATTTTCAGGTGCGCTGGTACGTTCCGAAAACATGAGGCCGCAATGTCGTTGTAGGAATGCTGTTTTGAAATGACCGTGAGAGCACAAAACTCCGGATGGTACTTCCCGGATGCAAATTTGGAATTTGAAAAGCTAGGGGAGGATAAGACCTCATTTTAGCATCTGGGTTGAAGTCTGTTTTTTATTTTGAGATGCGCTAGTATGTTCCAGAAACACAAGGCCGGAATGTCGCTGTAGGAATGTTGTTTTGAAACGGTCGTGAGAGCACGAAACTCCGGATGGTACTTCCTAGATGAAAATTTGGAATTTGAAAAGCCAAGGGAGGATAAGACCCCATTTTAGCATCTGGGTCAAAGTCCGTTTTTTATTTTGAGATGCGCTGGTACGTTCTGGAAACATGAGGCCGGAATGCCATTGTATGAATCTTGTTTTGAAACGGTCGTGAGAGCACGGAACTCTAGATGGTACTTCCCAGATGCAAATTTGGAATTTGAAAAGCTAGGGGAGGATAAGACCCCATTTTAGAATCTGGGTCAAAGTCTGTTTTTTATTTTGAGATGCGCTGGTATGTTCTGAAAACACAAGGTCGGAATGTCACCGTAGGAATGTTGTTGTAGGGAAGTTGATGCGGGGAAGCTGTTGCGGGGAAGCCACTACAAGGAAGCCGTTGCATGGAATCCGTTGTGGGGAAGCCATTGCAGGGAAGCCACTACGGGGAAGCTGCTGCAGGGAAGCCACTTTGGAATTTTCAAAACTTCTTGAAACTTAATGAAACCTTGTCAGTTCACTTAGGCACCACGAAAACATCCAAAATCCATAGGAAATCTATCCCCAAAGTCAAAGAATGAAGGAAAAAGCGAATCGAGCAAGCGGGGGGGTGAAGCCCGAAAAACCCAAGACTTAGCAATATTTTATATTGTAAGGGAAAAATATGGTCAACCAAAAATGAGACTTTGAAGGACATGTTGACCAACTAGGACAGCAAAATGAGGGGCACGCAAAATGAGACGAGAGTAAAGAAGCCCATCGAGAGCGAAAAAAGAGGCTCCCTGCCTACGATGGGGCGTGTGTGCAAAATATGCACAACAGAGATCTTAGGAAGTCTACAACTTACATGAAATGGTTGAATTAGATGTGGATCTTGACACTTGAATAATGTTGTGAATGCGTGAACTGGATCTTGAAACTTACATAACTATGTTAGCTCCAAAAAAGGCATGATGCAAGAAGACTTTGACATGATTGATGGATCTTGATTGCTACAATAAATCTCTAATATATCTTCTCTTGAATTCTCTTGATTGGTTGAAGAATTCTCATAAAATTACTAGGTGAAACTTAGTGAAATGACCTTGTATTTATATGTATGTATCCTTAATTTCCCAAAATTCAAATATCACAAGCCGACATTGAATTATAGATTTGAAGATGTTAAAATACCACAAAAAACATAATTAAATTTAGGTACAAATGTCTATTAAGAACCCATGCATTGGCGAATGGGTCCTAGGTCCCTTTTCCTAGAACACACATTGCTCAAGGTGAAGTGTTATGTTTAGGCGTTAATTACTATCGAGTTTCCCCTTTTAGAAATGTAGTTTCCACTTTTTTTTACTATCACAATACTATACAATGCACTATGGCATTCACATATAGTTTCCAATCGTTTTAGGAACTGTTACAGCTGCCAAAATGAATGGTCACATAGCAGTTTAACCATCAATATTCACTACCCCACCAAAAACATGTCCTTCCAAATTTTTCCAGTCACCAGAGTGTTGAAGAGACACAAGACCATGTCTCTCCAAACACTCAATGACATTTCAATATAAGTCCCTAGCTTTCTACTCCATCCCACTAGAATGTTGAGGAGACGACTTAGTATCTTCCTTCGATAAGAGAGAGTCACATTGATGATGCTTACAACATTAACTATGGTCCCTACCATCCACATGGAATCCATATCACCACTGTTAAAACATTCCTTGCACCCCCATTAAGGTACAGACTGGGTCCCACCAAGGCATCGTAGGGTAGAAAGCACCATTAACCAACACCATCAGCTCATCAAGGAGAATTCACTCGAAGTCTCGCTGAAGACACAAGGTTCCACCAAAAAATATACACACCGTCCAAAGTCTCGGCGAAAAAGAACCATCCCTTCAACATCGTCAAGGTAACACCCTCCATAGGGATGTTAGGCAGACATGGAATCTTGTCCCAGTGACATGATCATCTCCCACTGATAGAACACAATGCCAAACTCATGAAGAGCTCTTGGACCATCAATGAGACTGTGAACTATGTCCCACCGAAATGGATTTTTCATGCCAATGAAGATTTAAGAATAAACTCATGGGAAGATAATCAGGCAAGTAAGTTTGAGTCACATTTTCCAACAAGGTTTCCCCTTTGGGAAATGTAATTTATTAGGATTTTAAATGAATAAAAGGGCTTATTAAGGGCTAATTAAACTCAATTTAATTAATAGGTCCCAAATAAGTGTGAAAATATAAAGGGGAACATTTACTAACACTAAATTAAGGCATTATTAAGTTCATTTTGAAAAGGATGTCCCAAACAAGTGTGAAAAATGTAAAGGGATACATTTTTCTACACTACATTTAGCCCCCACTTTAGTGAGAGGATGACCTTAAGTCAAACTCACACTAAATTAGACAATCAAGAGAGATATAATTGCATAATTTTTAGAAGGATAAGATGACAAAGATCAAGGAGGATGGTCAAGCCCCCAAGATCTAAGATCTCATGGAAAAACCAACAAAGGCACAAGGAGAAACATGCCTATGCTAAACATATATATGCAGCAATGACAAGATACTCAATCATATAATGTCAAAGACTAAAAGAAAAGAAAGAAAAAGGGGTGGATCAAGCCTCGGCTATCCAATGTAATGTGAATCATGCCTCAAATTTTTGTCCAAAAATTTTTACAAGTGGAACTCGTTGTCCATGATGCAAACAAAAAATGCACACTCACACGGGCTAGTGAAGTCTACTATTCACTAGGTGAGCCCCCAAGGGTGGAAAATGAGAGAATATTATTAGGCTCCCATACCATACTAAATTTATACCTCTTATAACTTTAATAAGGAACCACACAATATGATCTTCGAGCTTCATAAGGCTTATCAAGCTGTGTTATTCTAAACACTTATGAACAAACAAGGCTCCATAGGCAAGCAAAGTATGTTATGCTTAGTGGCCATGAAAAAGGGTTGTAACTTTGAGCTTCACAAGGTTAAAAAGCTTCATTATTCTAAACACTTATGAAAAAAATGCAAATAGGATAATACATGTTCAAAGGGGTTTTGATTAGTTCATGTAAGGTCTTCTCTTAGGGAACATCGTGCCTAATGTCTCCAAGAGATGACAAGTCTAGGATAAAAAAATTGCAACTTATGGAATGCAATGTGTAGCATCACTACTAAGAGGAAAGTCATATGCCAAGAAAGGTCACACTCTTGGAGGACATCAAACCCAATGAATCCACCAAGATGAAGATGTTGGATATTGCTAATATGTGGTTGTCATTGATGTCAACACTATTTCCATTAATGTCTTTAAGGTTGTATATGTTGAGGATATTGAGAAAATTGTAATAAAATAAGTTGCAGGTTGTCAGTGATGCAATGAAGTTCAGTATGATGGATAGCTCAGTATATTGATGATAAGAAGTTTCAGATTAAAGGGTTTGTTGACAAGTATATCTAGTTTATCCACATGAAGTTTTAGAGCTTCACATGAAGATTTGATTAAGTTATGAGTATCTATGTTCTGAAAATTGTTTTGTTGCTTTAGTTGGTGTTCCTGAAATAAGATGATGTGATTCTAGTTTTTGTGGATGCTTTTGTGGTGATTCATGATGCTTGTGGATTTTTCTAGATCGTGCTCTATCTATTTTGTTGGTCTGCATTGATTGTTGTGCTCACGATTGGTGATTTTCTTCTGTGAGTTCATGTTTTCATGATCATGGCCGATAGGGTGATTGTAGTGTGTTGTGGATCTTCAAGACAAAAATTTTTAAGGTGTTTTGTGTTCGAGACATGTTGTTTTGGGTATTTACTATGTTTTATCAAATATTATTTGGTCTGCATTGATAAAAAAATTATTGATTTGGGATGACAGTTTGTACACATTTCATATTTTGTTGGGCCAACATGTAGTTGATGTTATCCTTAGTTGTGGATATATATGATCAATTGTTTATACCATTTGAGGGCATGGTGTGAAATGTATGTTGTGTGTTGTGTGTGAATAATGTTCTAATCTTTTGAAGGAAAAATTAAAGTGTGAAGAAGAGTGAGCAGAAGAAAGTGTTTATGTGTTTAATCGGAACTATAATTAGGCATTAGAAGATGATATTTTCTCAATTCAAAATCTTCTAGTGTAATTTGAATGTGACTATAAGACAGTGATTCTTCTTTTGGGTAGTGAGTCTTTTGTATTTAAACAGTGAGCTCTAGGAAGTGTGCCTGAATGCATGTGCATTCCCCATTTATAATACTTTTAATAAAGTATAATCTTGTGGACTAACCTCCACCATGGTTTTTCCCCTAACATGGTTTCCACGTAAAAAACTTGGTGTTATGTGTGTTTTTGATGTGGTGATGGTTTATGCTTTCATGTTTATTTATCAGATCTGAGAATAAGTTTAATAATTATAATGTATGTGACAACTGATTCAACCCCCCTCTCATTTGTTTTCCCTTGTGTTTCCAACAATTGGTATCAGATCAGGTTCCTCTAGAGAAGATTGACTGCTTGAGGTGATCCGAAATGGCAACATATAAGAAGGATAGTCTAAGATTTTATGGAACAAATTATTCTCTGTGGAAGACTCAAATGGAGTGTCATCTAAGATTCATTGGTGAACCTTACTAGACAGTTACATAGAATAGATATATCATCCCACATAATGGTCCTTCTACTGTAGGTGAGATTAAGGAAGTCAAGTACAATATCAGGGCTAAGGAAGCATTAATGAGTGCTTTGATTGATTTTGACATGACAAATGTAATGGAGCTAAAGATTGCTTATGAGATCTAGAAAAAGTTGGAAACCTTGTATGAAGGTGATACCCATGTGAAGATTGCTAAGTTGTAAAGCCTAAAAGGGAAATATGAAACGTTAACAATGGGTGAAGATGAGAACATCACTTATTTTATGCAGAGAGTGAATGAACTTGTGTGTAGTATCAGATGTGTTGGTGGAACATTGGAAAAGTTAGAGATTGTTGCTAAAGTGCTCAGATCCTTACCTATTGCATACAAACACAAATTTGTTGCTATTGAGGAGATCTAGACTATAATGTAACCAAAGACATTTTTATTGGTAAGCTTGCTACTTTTGAGTAATTAAGTGAGTTTGGTGAATCTCTTCTTATGACAGAATCTGCATTCAATGCTACTATCTCTGGAAAAGATAAGCAAAGATATGATCTGGGAGAAAATTCTTCTAGAAAAATTTCCAAGTATGAGTAGGAAATGAGAGAGATTGAAGAAGAAGAGAGAAAACTAAATGAGCTTGAAGCACTTATTGTCAAGAGGGTAGCCAAAGGAGAAGGTAATTATAAAGGGAAATTTCCTCTTAAATTTTTTTTCTTGCAATAAGATAGGTCGTTTTTCCTCAAGGTGTCTGAAAAGAGTTCCTAAGCCAAGACCTAACAAGCCTAGATTCCAAAGAAATTTTAATTATCTTGTTGATGAAGGTGTGACAGATGATGAATCTGATAAAGGGAATTCAAGTGAGGATGAATGGGTATTTATTGCTATCAAGGAAAATGATCCAATACCTATTCAATCTACTAGTTGCATAAATGTGGATTTAAGCTCTAGCTACCAGAGTTGAAAAAAATGAATGGGTGATTGAGTGTGGATGCTCTCATCACATGATAGGTGATAAAAGTAAATTTTTGAGCTTGGAAAAGTATGATGGTGGTGTTGTAAGATTTGGTGATGACAAATCTGGTGTAATTTGTGGTAGAGGATCCATTTCTCTTGATGGTAAGCATAATATTGATGGTGTTCTATATGTGGAAGGATGGAAGCATAATCTCTTAAGTGTTGGACAGATGGTTGACGAGGGATACAATATTCAATTCAAGGATGGAAAGTGTAGAATATTGGGGAATTCCATAAATGTGATTGCATCTGGTACAAAAACAAAAGGTAATATCTTTCACCTAAGTGCAACTAGTAAAAGTTGTATGATTGCTCAAGTTGATGAAAGTTGGTTGTGGCATAGGAGATTGTGTCATGTAAAATTTGACAATATTATCAAGATAAGTTCTACTCAAGCAGTGAGAGATCTTCCTAAGTTGATAAAAAATACTAATACTATGTGCAAGGAATGTCAGTTAGGGAAGCAGACTAGAATTTCATTCCAAAGAAAATATCATTGTTCAAATGAAGTGTTGGATCTTGTACATACTGACCTGTGTGGTCCTTCTAGAGTCAGAAGTTTACAAGGAGACAAGTATTTCATGTTACTTATTGATTATTATTCTAGATTGATGTGGGTTACTTTCTTAAGGGAAAAATCAAAAGCTCTAGAGAAATTCAATATTTTTAAGGCTATGGTTGAGACAGTGATAGGTCTGAAGATTAAATGTCTGAGATCAAATAGAGGTGGTGAATTCACTTTCGGTGATTTTAATTCTTTCTATGAAGAGCATGGGATAAGGAGACAATTATCTGCCCCACGGACCCCTCAGCAAAATGGAGTTAGTGAGAGATCTTCCTAAGTTGATAAAACCAACTAATACTATATGCAAGCAATGTCAGTTAGGGAAGCAGACTAGAATTTCATTCCAGAGAAAATAGCATTGTTCAAATGAAGTGTTGGATCTTGTACATACTAACTTGTGTGGTCCTTCTAGAGTCAGAAGTTTACAAGGAGACAAGTATTTCATGTTACTTATTGATTATTATTCTAGATTGATGTGGGTTACTTTCTTAAGGGAAAAATCAAAAGCTCTAGAGAAATTCAATATTTTTAAGGCTATGGTTGAGACAGTGATAGGTCTGAAGATTAAATGTCTGAGATCAAATAGAGGTGGTGAATTCACTTTCAGTGATTTTAATTCTTTCTATGAAGAGCATGGGATAAGGAGACAATTATCTACCCCGCGGATCCCTCAGCAAAATGGAGTTGTGGAAAGGAAAAACAGGACAATTCAAGAAGTTGCTAGTACTATGATGTTGGAAGGAAATGTTCCAATATCTACTGGAGAGAAGTTGTGAGTACAGTCGTTTACACTCTCAATCGGGTACATGTCAAAGGTGATACTGGTAAGACTCCTTATGAGCTATGGTTTGGTCATAAGCCTACTATTAGATACTTCAAAATCTTTGGGAGTAAATGTTATATCAAAAGAGATGAAGATATAAGAAATTTTGATGCAAGAAGTGATGAAGGAATCTTTCTTGGTTATTCTACTAAAAAGTAAAGCCTATCGGTGCTACAATAAGAGATTGAGGAAAGTAATTGAAAGTGCTAATGTCAAGGTTGATGAAGACACAATTAGACCATCTAGAACCTATAAATATGATTCAAATGATCAGAATGACAGTTCAGATAAAGGAAAGAAAGTTCAAACTCTAAATCAAGTTCAAATCATTTCAGTGAACCGGGAAAATCAAGAGGAAGAAACTAGTGAAAGTGCAGAAGTAAGATCACAAAACCCTAAAGTTCAAGAACACCCTAAGACTCTAAGGTATGTAAGACTAAATCATTCAAAACATCAGATTATAGGTGATAAGAAAAAAGGTGTTCAAAAAAGGAGAAGAATTGCAAGACAATATTGTTTGATCTAAAAGACTTGGCCTAATAGTGTCAATGAAGCATGCAAAGATGAAAATTGGGTGGAAGCAATGAAAGAAGAACTACTGCAAATTGAGAAGAATGATACATGGATTCTTGTTCTTAGACCTAAGGACAAAAATTTAATTGGAACTAAATGGGTCTTTTGAAACAAACTGAATGAGCAAGGTGAAGTTAGAAACAAATCAAGACTGGTGTGTAAAGGATATTCTCAGATGGAAGGAATTGACTTTGAAGAAACTTTTTCTCTTGTTCCTAGGATTGAAGTTGTGAGACTATTTCTTGCTTATGTTGCTTACAAAAAAATCAAGGTTTATCATATGGATGTCAAGTCTTCATTTCTAAATGGTGAACTAGATGAAGAAGTGTATATTGAGCAGCTTGATGGATTTCAATTGACTGATTAGGGAGATATGGTTTTCCAGTTGAAGAAAGCATTGTATGGGCTTAAGAAAGCCCCAAGAGCATGGTATGCTAGATTGGACAAGTATTTGTTGAAGATTAGATTTAATAAAGGTACTGTTGATAGTAATTTGTATTTCAAGATTGATCATGATAAATATTTTATTGTTGAATTCTTTGTTGATGATATCATTTTTGGAGGAGATGATAGTTTGTGCATGAAGTTTGTTGATGAGATGCAGTTTGAGTTTGAGATTTCTATGATTGGAGAAATGAAATTCTTTTTGGGATTGCAAATTACTCAACTAGATAGAGGGATCTTTATATCTCAATCCAAGTATGTGAAAGAATTGCTAAAGAAGTTTGGCATGGAAGATTCAAAGCCAATTGGTACACCTATGGTGACCGGATGTAAGTTGACACAAGATGATGATTCTCCTAAAATAAATCATACTAGATATAGATCCATGATTGGTGGATTGCTCTACTTGACTCAAACTAGACCTGATATCATGAATTTCATATGCATCGTTGCAAGATTTCAAGTTGATCCTAAGGAATCTCATGTGATAGCTATGAAGAGGATTTTCAAGTACTTGAAGGGGACAGTTGATTTTGGCCTATGGTATCCTATAGAAGATGACCTTACTTTGAGTGCTTTTACTGATGTTGATTGGGTAGGAGATGTGAATGATAGAAAGAGTACTAGAGGTGGCGCATTTTTCTTGGGAAAGAAGTTGATTTCATGGTTAAGTAAGATGTAGAATGCCATTTCTTTATCTATTGCAGACGTAGAATACATTATTGTTGCTAACAATTATACTCAAGTATTGTGGATGAAGCAGATGTTGAAAGATTTCAGAGTTGTGTATGATGAACCTATTGGTATATTTTTTGATAATTCAAGTGCAATTAACATTTCTAAGAATCTAGTGTTGCATTTAAAAACCAAGCATATATCTCTCAAGTTTCACTTTTTGAGAGAGAAGGTGAGTGAAAAGGAAGCCAGATTGGAGTATGTGCCCACTAAGGAATAGATTGTAGATATCTTTACCAAGCCCTTTTCTAAGAATAATTTTTAGTATCTCAAAGGGAAGCTAGGGATGATTACCCCTCCTAATCAGAATTAACTTGCAATGACTTTCATCAGTTCATGCATTTCATAGTCATATTAGGTGATCTAGATTGATGTTGTGGTGGTTGCTACTCAGGGGGAGTAGTCATATGTTCAGAAATGTGGTTCATAGATTGTGTGGATAAAGATAATGTGTACCTTTTTCATTAATGTCAAAGGGGGAAAAGATTCATGTGAAAAACTATGAAAGAGTTAAGGAGAAAAGAGTCAAAATCTAAGGGGGATAAAGTGTTAAGAGAAAGTATTTTTGATGGTGTTTTTCACATCAATTGTTGCCATCAATGCGAAAGAGGGAGATTATTGGATATTGTTGATATGTGGTTGTCATTGATTTCAACACTATTTCCATTAATGTCTTTAAGGTTGTATATGTCGAGGATATTGAGAAAATTGTAATAAAATAAGTTACAGGTTGTTGGTGATGTAGTTAAGTTCAGTATGATGGCTAGCTTGGTATATTGATGATAAGAAGTTGCAGATTAAAGGATTTGTTGACAAGTATATCTAGTTTATCCACATGAAGTTCTAGAGGTTTGCATGAAGATTTGATTAAGTTATGAGTATCTGTGTTTTGACAGTTGTTTTGTTGCTTTAGTTGGTGTTCCTGGAAGAAGATGATGTGATTATAGTTTTTGTGGATGCTTCTATGGTGATTCATGATGCTTGTGGATGTTTCTAGATCATGCTCTATCTATGTTGTTGGTTCGCATTGATTGTTGTGCTCGCGATTGGTGATTTTCTTTTGTGAGTTTTTGTTTTTCATGATCATGACCGACAGGGTGATTGTAGCGTGTTGCAGATCTTCGAGGCATAATTTTTTAAGGTGTTGCATGTTCGAGACATGTTGTTTTGGTTCTTTATTATTTTTTGGACAACATTGTTTGGTCCGCATTGATAAATTATTTATTGATTTGGGTTGACAGTTTGTACACATTTCATATTTTGTTGGGCCGACATGTAGTTGATGTTATCCTTAGTTGTGGATATATATGATCGATTATTTATACCATTTGAGGGCATGGTGTGTAATGTATGATGTGTGTTGTGTGTGAATAATGTTCTAATCTTTCAAAGGCAGAAGTAAAGTTTGAAGAAGAGTGAGCAAAAGAAAGTGTTTATGTGCTTAACCGAAACTATAATCAGGAATTAAAAGATGTTATTTTCTCAGTTAAAAATCTTTCGGATGTAATCCGAATGTGACTATAAGACAGTGAGTCTTCTTTTGGGCAGTGCGCCTTTTGTAGTTGAGCAGTGATCTCTAGGTAGTGTGCCTGAATGCATGTGCATTCCCCATTTATAATACTTTTAACAAAGTATAATCTTATGGACTAACATCCACCGTGGTTTTTCCCCTAACAGGGTTTCCACATAAAAATATTGGAGTTATGTGTGTTTTTGATGTGGTGATGATCTATGCTTTCATGTTTATTTATTAGATCTAAGAATAAGTTTAATACGTATAATCTATGTGACAACTGATTCACCCCCCTCTTAGTTGTTTTCCCTTGTATTGCCAATAGAAGACACATCACAAGATGTAAGAAGGTTATGAATGAAACATAATATATAGTCCAAGATCTCCAAAAATGATAATGCCAATGTATGACCCTACTTTAAAAATAAAGTGCTAACACCATGTTGTGAGAAATTAGTTTAAAGTAGCAAATGATAAATGATAAACAAGACATGAGAGCTTATTTGGAAATACCTATGTCAAACATATGTTTCCAAATGAAGATACATCATTAAAAATGGGTTGCCCCCAAAATGAAATCCCAAAATCACACATAAGGGATCCATGGATTCAAGGTCAATGTATGTCTTTGCTACAATGATATTAAAGAGCTTGAAAATGTCATCATTCCCAAAATAACTCATGGAATAGGAAGAATGACACATAGAAAGAAAATATTTTGGTTCAATATGGAAGAGACCTAAATGTATCGACATCTTGCATCATCCCCAAAAGGAAAACACAATACAAAAGGAAAGATAAAAGGTTTACAACATATAGAAGAATTAAGGTACAAATAGAGGAATGAAAATGAAGATGCATCAAACAGAACAATACGGGAGATCACATTATGCACATGAAATCACACAAAGAGCATGAAAAAGAGAATAAAGACAAGAGTAGTAAGGCACATGCGAGTCAAACTATAGCAAGTCATCTGCATCCCAATTATTTTCATCATATTCAGAAGGAAGACAACTAGCTAAAGGGACAACGTCAAGTTCCAAACTAGGACAAGGCTATCTAACTCCTTGCCCCCACTAAGTGCAGGACAAGTATGAGCTTAGATAAGTGGTGAGAATGAGCTCCTTGCAATATATTAAATGGTTTGCAATGAATTTAAAACATGTGATAGTGAGTATAATATGATCCTACAAATACCACATGGCAAGGAGCAAATTTCATGTAATGCTATCCAATCATTGTAGAAATGTTAGGAGGAGAAAAATAAATCAATATCAACTTTAATGCATGACTCTCATCAATAAAATTCCCAAGAGTTCTATGATATGCATAATAATTCATGTTCTTAGTCTTATTGATTCTAGTGGGAGGTGGCAATTTACTCCATCTTAGGTGAATAATTTGTTCCATTTATTGTTCAATTTTTGTTTTAGTATGTAGGAATGGTAACTCTTTGACTTTATAAGGTTTGGATTTCTTACTTGTTTGAGAATCTTGTTGAGGTGGATTCAAAGGAGGAGGACCTAAAATGATCCTATCATCCTTGTGAGGAATTTTTTTATTATGATAAAGAACACTTGTTTCCTTAGAAGATGTTGAGGGAGGAGGATCTTGATATCCTAAACCTTTAGTGTCTTCAATTGGGATTTTTTCTAATAAATTATGAATCACATGCTCATTTGTTGTGTCACATCCTTATTTAGCTAAGATCTTAAATCCTTGGCTATAAGTCTCTTCTAGGTTGATGGATGTGTTGGTGACTTTATTAATGTAGGATGGATGGGTATGCACTTGGTTAGAGGAACTAGGTTCACTCATGGTTGGAGGTTTAGGTTGGGATTGTGGTTCAATCTCTAGATGTAAAAGAGAAAACATCTCTAATGGTGGAATAGTAGGAGGTGTTGGTTGTTGCATGGAAGGGTAAAATTATGTGTTGTTGTCAAGGTTTTCTAGGAAATTATGTATGAAATTATGCATGCTTTCATCATCTTCACCTCATTTATCAACTTCATGAGGACATTCATTAGGGGTTGGTTGATCATGATTAGGTTCGATTGCATTAGAATCATTAACAAAAACACAACTTGAGACATCAACTAAAGATGTTAAGGACTTCCATATATTACCAATACACATGTCCATTATGAAAGAATGAATTGAAATACAAAGGGTACAAATTTTCAGATTTGAAGCAAGATAATTTTCTAATTATGTTATGCAAAAACCTCAAAATGATGTCTTTTAGATGCAAATTTGAATTCAAACAATGTACTAAATTTGACAAATTAAGCTTAATATGAACAATTTCAATTAATATAAATTTCAAAAATTGAAAAGCAAACTAAATACAGAAACACAAAATACAAAAAAAGCCCTGATCAGGGACTCATTTGCCCATGGGAAAATGGGTCTCACTTCAGGGTTTTTAAAAAATAATTTGTAGGTTTCTGAGATGATTTTTATGGTTTTCATATTCTTGTTTCAGATAGTAAGTTATAGTTTCAAATTTCTATAAAATTAGGTCTAAATGCAAGTGAAAACTAATGCTAAATGACAAGCAAGAAGACCTAATTTGAGATGTAATTTTGATTCAATTTTCTGATGTAAATGATTGATCATGCAATGTTATGTAATACTATGCAAAATGACAGATTTTTGAATATTCTAAATTTTAAAGAATGAAAAAATGCAAACCTAAAACCCTAAATGAGATGTAAACTAATGCAAGTTAAGAACCCTAAATAAGATGCAAATAAATGCAATGTAAATTAATGAAAACCCTAGATCTAGGGTTGAAAATGGACTCCAAACTAGCAAGGTATGAAGCTCAAAAATTAGGTTCAGCAGAATGAAACATTGAAAAATATGTTAAGTTCACCAAAATGAAATGAAGAAAAATAAGGTTTTAATGGTAGGGGGTTCACCAAAATGATAATAGATAGACCTATTTTCCTTTATTTCATTAATAATGATATATCCACAAAGAATTGACTTAAAACCCTTAAGTGAATCAAGTCAATATGAGAATCTTTAGATTTCCTTATGTTCTCAAGACGAGGGTCCAAGTCAAACAGCACTTTTGGGAGGAAAACTAAAAATATCAAATCAACTCCAAAATGTAATTTAACACTTGGAACAACAATATTAAACTCAATATTAGAAAAACCAGGAAATCAAATGTAGATCTGAGAAGGGCAGAGATTCATTTACCAATTTCCAAGAGGCGGTTTCTAAAGGTTGACTAGGACTCATTTGCCCATGGGCGAATGGGTCTTTGCTTAGGGTTTTTCTACAACTTTCAAGAGCCTTTGACATAGATCTGTAGCTTTTAATTTGTCCAAATTTTAGTGTCGAAAAGTCAGAAATCAGATCTGTAGGTTAGATTTTGTGATTTGACAACTTTGACAACTTTTCCAATCTTGCTCTTTAAAAGGTATTCAATCCTTCTTCAACCTAAATCTGTAATCACAAACATAAGAGAGAAAAATATTTGTTTTTGAGTTAATGGGGGTTTTCCTTGGTCAAACCCCATTTTGGTAATCAAATCTTGAAATAAAATAATAAAATGAAAGAGGGAATGAATAATGAACAATGATATGTTACCACTCAACAAACCCTTGTAGAAATCATGATAATGGAGATCTTAGGAAGTCTGCAACTTGCATGAAATGATTGAATTGGATATGTATCTTGACACTTGAATAACTCTTTGAATGTTTTAACTTGATCTTGAAACCTACATCACTATGTTAGCTCCAAAAACATGCATGATGCAAGAAGACTTTGACATGATGGATGGATCTTGATTGTTGCAATAAATATCTAATATATCTACTCTTAAATGCTCTTGATTTATTGAAGAATGCTCATAAAATTTTTAGGTGAAACTTAGTGAAATGACCTTGTATTTATAGGTATGTATCCTTAATTTCCCGAAATTCAAATATCACAAGCCAAAATTGAATTATGGATTTGAAGATGTTAAAATACCGCCAAAAACATAATTTAAATTTAGGTCCAAAGGTCTAGGGAGGACCCATTCACCCATGGGTGAATGGATCCTAGGTCCCTATTCCTAGAACACACATTTCTCAAGGTAAAGTGTTATATTTAGGCATTAATTATTGTTGAGTTTCCCCTTTGGGAAATGTATTTTATTAGGCTTGTATATGAATAAAAGGGATTATTAAGGCCTGATTAAGCTCAATTTAATTAAGAGGGCCCAAATAGTTCTGAAAATATAAAGGGGTAGATTTACCAACACTAAATTAAGGTATTATTAAATTCATTTTAAAAAGGATGGCCCAAATAAGTGTGAAAAATGTAAAGGGATACATTTTTCTACACTACAACAAATATCTATTTGCTTTAGAATTTTATAAACCAAATAATACATAAAACCAATATTATTTATTATTAATATATAATAAATATATTAAATATTAATATATCATAATATATAATATATTATATATTATGATATATATTATATATAGTATATTTAATATACATACTATATTAGATATTATATAATATATTTAATACATGGTATATATTATATAATATATTTTATACTATATAGTATATAAATAATATAGTATATACTATATATTATATATCTTATACTATCTCTCTCAACTCTCTCCCTCTCTCTATCCCTCCCACTCTCTCTTTCCCTCTCAAGTCTCCCTCTCCCTCTCAAGTCTCTCTCTCGTAGGTCTCTCTCTTTCTCTGGTCTCTCCCTCCCACCCTAACTAGATAACTCTCTCTCTATCATTCTCACTCTCTCTCTCCCTCTCAAGTCTCTCTCTCTTTGATCTCTCCCTCCCACCATAACTAGATAACTCTCTCTCTCTCTACACGTTCTCTCTCTCTAAAGTCTCTCTCCCTCTATCCATCCCTCCCTACCTAGAAAACTCTCTCAGTCCCTCTCTCTCTCTCCCTCTCAAGTCTCCCCCTCCCACCCCTCTCTCTCTTAGGTCTCTCCATTGGGCACCCTACCTAGATAAATCTCTCTCTAACCTCTCCCTCTCCCTCTCTCCCTCTCTCTCACTCTCCATCTCCCTCATAGGTTTTTCTCTCTCTCCCTCTTAGGTCTCTGTCTCTCATAGGTTTCTCCCACTCCCTCTCTCTCTCAGGTCTCTCCCACTCCCCCTCTCTCTCAGTATCTATATCCCTCCTAGGTATTTTTCTCTCTCTCCCTCCCTCTCAAGTATCTCCCACTCCCTCTCTCTCTATCTCTCTCTGGTCTTTCTCTCTCTCTCCCTCTCAACTCTATCTCTCTCAAGTCTCTCCCACTCATCTCTCTCTTAGATATCTCCCACTCCCTCTCTCTTTCTTAGGTCTCTCCCTCCCAACCTAACTAGATATCTCTCTCTCTGGTCTCTCCCACTCCCTCTCTCTAGTTCTCTCCCTCCCTCTATCTCTCCCTCTCCCTCTCAAGTCTCTATATCTCCCTCTCCCTCCCTCTTAAGTATGTATCTCTCCCTCTCCCTCTCAAGTCTCTGTCTCCCTCTCTCCCTATCAAGTCTCTCTCTTTCCCTCCCTCTATCTCTCTCTCCCTCTCAAGTCTTTATCTCCCTCCCTCTATCCCTTCCACCCTAACTAGATCTCTCTCTGGTCTCTCTCACTCCCTCTCTCTCAAGTCTCCCCCACTCATCTCTCTCTTAGGTATATCCCTCCCACCCTAACTAGATAACTCTATCTCCCTATCTCTCTATCTCTTAGGTCTCTCCCACTCCCTCTCTCTCAAGTCTCTCCAACTCCCTCTCTCTTTCTCTTAGGTCTCTCTCACTCTCAATCTCCCTCTTAGTTCTTTCTCTCCCTCTCCCTCTCTCCCTACTAAGTCTCTCTCCCCCTCCCTCTATCTCTCTCTCTCTCTCCCTCTCAAGTTTGTCTCTCTTCCTCTCTCCCTCCCTCTATCCCTACCACCCTCTCTTAGGTATCTTCCTCCCTCTATCTCTCCCACCCTACCTAGACAACTCTCTCTCTCTCTCTCCCTCTCTCCATCTCTCCCTCTCAACTCTCTCCCTCCCTCTATCCCTCCCACCCTACCTAGACAAAACTCTCTCAATCCCTCTATCTCCCTCTCATGTCTCTCCCTCCCACCCCTCTCTCTTATGTCTCTCCATTGGGAACCCTACCTAGATAATTCTCTCTCTCCGTATCAATTATTTATCATTCTCCCTCCCTCCATCCCTCTTTGTCTCTCTTTGTCTCTCTGTCTCTCTCTTTGTCTCTCTCTCTCTCTCTCGTCTGGTCTCTCTCACTCTCCATATCCCTTTTAGTTATTTCTCTCTCTCCCTCTTAGGTCTCTCCCACCCTAACTAGATAACTCTCTCTCTCTCGCATCTCTCCCTCCATCTATTTGTCACTCCCCATCTCTCTATCTCACTATATATATATATTATAATGTAGTATATAATATATACTATGTATTAAATATATTATATAATATATATTACATAATATTAATATAATATAAAGTATTTAATATAAACTAAATATAGTATATAATATATAATATATAAAATATTATATATAATATATTAGTATATAGTATATATTAATATATTATATATATTATGTATTATAAATAATACAGGTAATAGATATTGGTTGCAAAAGGATATATGTATATCCTAATGGATATCCATTTTTCTAACACAATCAATAAGGTCAAGATTTGGCTCGGGATATGGTTCAGGATTGTCATACCTAGAAAGTAAACTAAAGAAATAGGTTTACAAAATTTCCTTAGTTTTCCAAAGTTTTCCCTTGTGGCTAATGACTTTTTATTATCTGAATTTGATGAAACAAAAAAGGGTTTATGTAAAAAAATTTCATATTTCCACCAATATAAGATATGCCTTATTTTCAATTTAATAGATAATTATTATTGATTTCCTACATATATTGTTGGCCTCCTACAATGATTTCCATAACTAAGCCTTTACACCCATGATTCAAAGATTGGACATCTAGCCTGAATAGCCATCTTAACCATCATGAAGTTACATTTATAATTGTCAACCCAAGGACGTGAACTTGAAATGGGTCATCATTATATGTGCACTAGGAACTTTAAAGTAGTCGCCTTCATTCTACAACTAAGAAAGACTAATATTGAAGGTAAATTGCATGGAAATAAATTAAGCAAAGGCTGAACACTACTCAACAATAAAACTCAAGCTGAACATGCATAACAGAAATGAAATTCTAAGCAGCAAACAGGAAATTACTCTACCCACTTTGGCTATAGGAACAATCACATAATGGAATTCTAGTGGCTAGAGGAACAGTCAATGCTAGATTCTTACTAAGTACTAAACAGAATCCAATACTAATCTATCTAAGCTAATGGATTACTCACCAAGTGGGCCCCCTTGGATGAGTATCCTCTAAAAATAATGCAAACTTAGTTTAAACTTAGATACTCAATTCAAAATCTCATTTCATTCATTGGAAAATGCAAATACAAAAGAGTATGTATGGTATTCTCAGCTTGTACAATAACTTTATGATCAACTCCCTTAGAAGGAGGATTTGAACCTTATTTATCATCTAAATAGGGCAGTCAACTCCCACTAACTAAGAGGATGCCATTTAGGAAAAACAAAAAAAAGAGTGGAAGGGCGGTTACACATGCAGGTGAATCCATTCAGAAATTCAGGCCCAAATGTGGACTCGACCACTGCAGTAACACCTAAATTTCTCAATATCATTAAAGATCAGCATAAGGTGATTACATGCGGCTGACATGGGAATCTTCAACTGTTGTCCTCTAGATGACCTTCGCGTGCTTCCTCTACATGACCAGCTGGCGGCTGCATTTCTCAACTTAGCATTTCCAATCATGTCTGCATGGTAATGTCAATACCCATAATAACTACATACCTAAAATTATCTTAAAGAACATCCATCAATCACATGCAAGATTAATATAAATAGTCCACATAATAAGTTAATATCATTAAAACTAGTAGAAAGGGAATTAAACCCAAATGTCTTAAGGTTTGAGAGAAATTATATAAAAGTGTCAGTCATGCAATATCAAAGTCCATGGAAATTTCTACAAATAGACTATGGATTCTACCCATAACTAGCACAAAAACTAGACTCGTCACTCCCCCCAATCTAACATTTTGCTGGTCCTCGAGTAGGGGAAGAGTTATGCTTCTACTTGGTCATGGCTCTAAAATATTTAACTGATAACTGCCCAATGTCAATGTCGGTTATGGGTGAATCTGAGTTCCAGTAGAATCCTCCCAATCGGTCGAATCTCTTCCATCTTTGGTCTTCCTCAGAAATTTCATATCAAAAGAATCTGAAATTTGGTTCAAGCCACATGAGGATAGGTGGCTGAAAATTCAGGGGAAGCCATTGCCGCCCCTTTGTTCTCCCAATCTAAATATACCTTTCAATTCTTTTTAGTGCAATAGCATAGTTGTGGATGGAATGTGGTTCAGCTTGTTTTAGCTCATCAGTATCCTCTTTTGTTGTTTTTTTTACCTAATACTCACTATATGTTGCCTCAATCCAAGGCATAATCTTTTTACCATAGCTCAGCTTGAAGAGAATTCTATTCCAGTCTGTCTAAATGCCTTTGGGGTTTATGGATTCGGCTCTAATAGCCAAAGGAATATTGGATTCCTTCCCCTTATAAGAATTATATTGTTCACCCCAACTAATCTCATTTTGTACCCATGAAATAAATGATCTCAATTGGATGTCCCCCACATAAAGCAGTCGGTTCCAATCTTGGACTTTACTGACAGCGAAATTGTGTAAATAAAATTCACATAGTAATTTTTTCATTTTTGGGGAGGCAATTTATAAGCATTGAAAAATTCAACAAGCATTTCAATTGAAGGATTCAAACCTAAAATGTGTCTTGATAGTTTAAAGGAGAGATACTTTTACTTTAGGTGCAGAGCATAAACTCTTGGTGGTGTTCTACATGCTACAATTTGTGGCACCAAGGTTGCAATATTATCCATCCTCTCTTTTAGAGAGGCAATCTCCTGATTCTTGTCCTCAATGATTTCATCCTTCTATTCAATTTCCTTTTTCAATCTTTTCTTCTCCTTTTTCCATTCTTCCTCCCGTCTATGTATCTCTTTCCACAAATTCAAAAATGTTGCATGAACAGTAAAACCAGTGGGATTATGAATTCCTACCAATACCTTTATTGATGCTCCATATAGTACCAATTGCATTGATTTAGGCAATCCAACAGGTTATGACCATGGGGGTACACTTTCTTCTTCCACTTCCTATTGCATGGCTTCTTCTTCCTGTTCTTGTGATTGTTGCAGAGACTCTTGATCTTACTGCAAGAACTCCAAATTTTCTTCATGTTCTTGAGTCTCCACTTCTTCTGCAATGGTAGGAAGATCTGTCAGGGTCATTTTTGTTGCTTCTTCAAATACATCCTTTTCTTTTAACATTTACTTGTCCCATTGGGGCCTTTTCACTCTCATGTGATTTCCTTTTATGCTTAAGGATTTTCTATGAATGCATATCAACAACAGGTGTTGATTTCTCAGGAGGGTTCTCATGTTTTTCTTCGGCTACAGGATGAATAGTGTCAACCTTTCTCTTTCTAGTACTTGGCACCTTTCTATCTACATGCTATGTTTTGACTTTTCATTTTCCTTTTTCTACTTGTGCCTTCCTTTTATGTGCCCTAGTTCTTAATAGGGTCCCAAGTGGAACATCATCATCAGAATTTGAGGAAGAACTTTTTCTTCCAGAGTGCTCAATTTTAGAGGAACTAATTTCTATAGTTCCTTTTTCTGCAAGAGGGGTCATACCAGCACTAGAGGTCAAAGAACTAGGGGTGGCTTCGGCCATGCTTAATTTTCTACCATACCTACGTGTCTGAGGTGAAACCCTAGGTTGCAACTACTCAGGTTTGAACTAATCAAATTTTATAAAATCCTCCTAGGTCATTCTAGGTGTTGCATCATACAGAGATTTTACAACCAACAATTTAATTAAAAATTGGTGGGAAACAGGTTTATCCCTACCTTTTTCATTTTTCATTGCCATGATGGAGAGAAGTTTGTACAAGATATTGGGCATGCTCATCCTCCTCCCATGCCTCATATGACATAATAATTTGAAATGCTCCAAATGCATATTTGACTATCGACCCTCACAAGTGATATATTTGATGATGTAGATGGTTGCCTGCTTCTATGGCTCGGGCAGAGAGAGTCTTTTAGCACCATGTTTCTCAATAGTTATTGGGGGATCACCATGCACTGTGAATATATCAATGGTTGACTCGACATCTCTAGAAATAGGGTAAGGTTCACCATCAGCTAGCAACCTTGATACTTCTACAATCCATTCCTCATTTGCTACGACCTCTAGCCCTTTCACTATGGATTTTCCATTTGAAAATGTCTGGGAAAACTCCAATGCAATACCTTCATAAAAACCATCCAGTTTTAGAAAATAATCCAACCAGCCACAGTTTTGAAACTCGGTCAAGCATTGTGTATCTTGCAACAAAGTATCATGAACTAAGGGCTCATTTTGAATGAGTGTGCCTCCCATTTTCTGCAGTTAATCTATTACTCTACAAGATTTCCTTCTGTAACTCTTATCTATAAGAAAATTCCTTTTTGTACACTTGCTAGCTGAAGTGTCAACTGAATTTTTCCTTCACTCTATTTTTAGCAATTACCATTTGCATTTCAAGATTATGACAGGGTTAGTAATGGCAAGAATTGGTAATGAAAGGGAGTTATGATGAAAGGAAATGGTGGCAGCAGTTTAGTGTCACATCACATATGCGAGCCATCTTTTATTTTAAATTTCAAATCAGCTCAGCAAGATTTGCTAACGTAAACAATCATGGACTGACATGTGGCAATATATTCGCATCTTTCTTACCCCTCCCCCCAACCTAAATTTGGACATGTGTCCACACATGCGAGATGGAAGCAGTGATTTGATAGGGGTATTATGTGAACCTCCATACTAACATACAGTAACTAAATGAAATGCCTTGAAAGATAATTAAGAATGCAATTAATGCACATATACCTGAGTGTGTACAAACATGATGGCATAGAGGATTCATTGCAATGATCACGGAGAAAGTACCGTTCACCTTTTTAAGAAATAATTGAGCAATTAATGATGATGAAGTGGAATGGTTTGAGGTGGAATGAAGTGATGGGAGAGAGAGAAAGGTGGTACAGATGGATGAATGGGTGAATGGGTGAAGAAATGGACTTGTACAAAAGTAGAAATCTTTATTATGACAAGTACGTACCTTAATTAAGCAAAAGGAGGGACACTAGGTCCACTGCCTTCGGCTACAGAAACTTCTCAGTTGTAGGAACTATGCTTAGGTGCTACATGTTGGATGAACTATTGGAGGAACTCTTCTTTGGGTGTTGGCTTCTTATACAATCTGAGATGATTCCCATTGACTATTAATTTGAATCTGACAGGGTCAATGGTGGTGAGTTGCACAGCACCATTGGGAAATATCTCAGCAATTTCATATGGCCCTAGCCACCTTGTCTATAATTTTCTTGCATTATCCTAATACCTTGAGTCATAAAGCAATGCCCAGTCACTTGGCTGAAATTTATTTTCTTTGATATTTATCATGCCATTTGACTCTTTGATTTTGCACTACTTCAGTATGGTGCAGGGCTGATTTCCTCATCTCATCTAATACATTCAGCTACATGATCCTTTCTTTATGTGCCTCAAAAATTTCCATCCCTAATTCAACTGCAGTTCTGAGAGTCTTCTGGTTCTATAAACCCAAACTGCTTCTGATAATCTATTTGCCCAATCCTTTCTGTGAATATTCAAGATTTTGGTTAGGATGGCCTCAATCTCTCTATTTGTCACCTCAACTTTTCTATTTTCTTTAGGGTGATAAGGATTATACTTTTTGTGCCTTATGTTATATTCATTAACCAATGTTGTAAGAAGTGTTGAGGTAAACTGAGCTCCTTGATCAATTACTGTTTCTCTGGGTACTCCATACCATGTAAAAAATTCTTCATAAAGAAATTTTTCAACCTTGTTGTCTCTTGCATGTTTCATGGCTTTGACTTCTACCCATTTAGTTACATAATCAGTGCATACCAAAATATAAGAATTACCATTTCATGGGGGGTCAATGGGTCCCACAAAGTCCAATCCCCACTTGTCAAAGGGAGTGACTACTATTTGGGGATAGAGTGGCATCTCATGTGACTTGGTTGGTTGGCCCATCCTTTGGCATCTATCACATTTTATTGTATATCTTCCTGCATCTTTGTGGAGTGTAGACCAATAGTGTCTTGTGTTCAAAATTTTCATTGTTGTCCTCTTGGTTGCAAAGTGTTTGTCACATGGTTCATCATGGCATGCATGTAGAATATCATAGGTCTCATATTCCCTCACACATCTTCTCATAACATGATCTGGTCCAGTATAAAATAGGTATCCATCTATCCATGAAAAAGGGAAAGATTTTTCAATCAGCACTCTTCTCTCTTTTGGAGAGAAGTGAGGAGGAAAACTCCCTGTCACAAGGTAATTGGCTATGTCAGCATACTAGGGTTTTTGCACACTAATGGAGAATATATGCTCATCAAGGAAGGAATCATCTATGGTTTGACTATCTTCTAATGTGGTTAGCTTGGAAATAAAATCTGCAAAAATATTGGCCTTCCCTAGTTTGTCCATAATAGTTATGTCAAACTCCTGCAGTAGCAACAACCATCTGGCTAACCTTCCTAAAATCAAGGGTTTATTCATGAGATATCTAATGGATGTATGATCAATGTGCACAAAGATCTGGTAACCTATTATATAGTACTTGAATTTGTTCAGGGCATAGATTACTTCTAGTATTTCTTTCTTTGTCACTATGTAATTGAATTCAGCTCCCTACAAGTTTTTGTTGACAAAATAAATGGCATTCTCAATGGCTCCTTCTTTTTATCCTAGGACTGCTCCTATGGCATAATATGAGGCATTTGTATGCATGTGAAATGGGATTTCCCAATTAGGTCCCTTAATTATAGGAGCATGAGTCAAAGTTGTCTTTAAATCAGAAAATGCTTTATCACAACCTTTTGTCCATTTAAACTCGGCATCTTTAGTTAGGAGACTATACAATGGTGTTGCTATTTTTCTAAAATCATCAATGAAACATCTATAATATCCTGCATGTCCTAGGAAACTCCTAACATCCTTTTATTTTGTAGATGTGGGTAGATTAGCAATTACCTCAATCTTTGTAGGGTCCACTTGAATACCGTGGTGTGAAATGTAGTGGCCAATGACTACACCCTCTTGCATCATCATGAGTCATTTCTCATTGTTTAGAGATAGATTTTGGTCTTCACATCTCTGCAGGACTTTCTTCAAATTCTCCAATGCTTCATCAAAATTACCACCTACGGTGGTAAAATCATCCATATAAATTTCCATGTAATCATGGGAGATGTCTGAAAATATGTCGATGACTGCTCTCTAAAAAGTTGCAGGTGCATTGTATAACCCAAAGGGAAGAACTAAATAGGCATATTTCCCCCATGGAAATTTGAAGGTTGTCTTCTCTTGGTCTATTGGTGCAATTTGAATCTTATTGTAGCCACTGAATCCATCAAGGAAAGAAAAGTACTGCTTTCCCATAATAGATTCTAGGACTTGATCTAGAAAAGGTAAGGGGAAATGATCCTTCTTAGAAGTAGCATTGAGCTCCTTGTAGTCAATACAAACTTGTCATTTTCCTCCCTTCTTGGGCATAATTACCAATGGAGACACCCTCTAGTTGTTTCAAATAGGGTAGATAAATATTGCATCTAATAACTTTTATAGATATGTTCTGATAATCTCTCATAATGCATGGTTGATCCTCCTTTGTGGATTCTTTATAGGTGTATAATCATCTTTGATATATATCCTATGAGTGTAGAGCTTTGGATCTAGTCCCTTCATATCATGGTAATCCCAAGAAAATTCTTTTTGATGGGCTTTCAACAAATTTGTCAATGTCAACTATTGTCCCTCACTCAATTTATTGTTGATATTCAAATATTTTCCTTCAGACACCTGTACTTGTGTAA
This sequence comes from Sequoiadendron giganteum, assembly GCA_007115665.2. Taxonomy (NCBI): domain Eukaryota; kingdom Viridiplantae; phylum Streptophyta; class Pinopsida; order Cupressales; family Cupressaceae; genus Sequoiadendron; species Sequoiadendron giganteum. The sequence goes on along the minus strand of CM021108.1, from coordinate 271,781,599 downwards.
CTAACTCTATCATAGCTGCTTCATTCATACATGGTACCTTAAGTTCATGTTGTAGCATTGTGTGGAACATACCTATTTCTGCAAGAAGTTTGTTTGTTTAAAGAGTGACTGCAGGAAGTCTATCCATAGAGATAGTGGTTGCAGGAAGAGTGGATGTAGGAAGTTTGTCTGTAGAGACAGCTGCTACAAGAAGAGTGGTTGCAGGAAGTGTTTGCATGAGGTCCACAGAACTAGATGCATGAGTGGATGATGCCTCATCTATTTGGCAATGGTTATGAATTATACTAGATAACACCCCATCCTCGTCTTGAATCTGCAAGAAAGTACTTCTTCCTAGCATCATGAGTTATGCCATAGAGTTAACGTCTTTAGCCTCTTCACCAGATTGTGGCCATACAGAATTATCATCATGGGATTTTTGAGTAGGAGGATAAAGAACAAGCTTTTTGTTATTCCTACCATCAGAAATGGTCATGTAACTTGACCGACATCCAATATAAGCATCTGCAGTTGCTAACCATGGCCTACTAATGATAATGGGATACCTACCAAGTGTAGCTTTGGGAGAAAGAACCATGAAGTCAATCATATATTCCCAAGAGTCTAGAATCACCACAACATCTTCTACTATGCCATCAAGCTTAACAGTGGAACTATCAGCAAGTTGCAGGACAGTAGGAGTGGATCTCATGCTTGCAATATTCAGTTGCTACAGGATGTCTTTAGTCATCACATTGATTATTGCACCCAAGTCGATCAAAGCATTCTTTATACTTATCCCATTTATGATAACTTCAACTACAGGACTACCTGGATCATTGCACTTGGGGATAGTTACTTTTCCAAGCATGATGTCAGCAAGTTGCCCCACTACATGAATTGTAGTTGGGTCCTTCTTTTTCTTTCCTGGTTTCTTAAGGCATGCTTCTTTAATTTCCTTGCCATAGATAGGGACATCTTTTATGGCCTAGAATAGGGGTATCTAGACACATATATGCTTTAGTTGGTCTAGAATATCAAAATTGGTTTCCTCCTTGTCTTCTTTTTATTTGGCCACTTCTAATCTCTAGGGGAAAGGTGGTTCTTGGGTTGTTTGCTTGGATGGAGTTGGTTCAAGATTCTTAGGTGCACAAGGCTGAATGGGATTAGTTAGAGATTCTTCTTGCTCTTCCATAGGAAGCTAAGTGATAATTGGGGTGGAAGGAGCTGACAAGGTAGTTCCTAAATACAGACATATGTCACTTAGACTCATAGCATATGCAGGGAATTAATTTGGATCAGCAGAATATATAGGTTGTTGTTGTGGTTTTTTATTTGATTTTGGTGTGGGTTGGGTTGGTAACTGAGTAGGTCTACGAGAATTTGAACTTGGATTAGTAGGAGGAGGCATTATAGTAGGTTTTTGGGGATGAGAAGGTGGTTGCATGTAGCTTGTTGTCCAGTTTGGCAATTACTAGCCACCTCTCCATTGAGATGTTTGTTGCCAGTTTCCTGGAGGTGGCTAGCAAGATCCTTGAAACTGCTGAAACTGAGGTGATGGATTTTGATAATTGGATCAAGCATTCAGAGGGTTACTCCAAGACTATGGTGGATATCCTCAATATTTGGATGGACAAGGGGGCTTCCATTGGTTACCAGATGAATAAGAATTTAAATATGGCCCAACAAAAGATAGTGGATCTAGTGGCATACCTTGTCTTGAAGTCCATGGCCTCTTCTGTGCAACAAAGTAGACTTGGTCTTCCTCAGTCTGAATTGGTTTGAACTCTAGTGGAATTTGCTTACTGTCAATGTTAGATATCACCTTGCATCTGCATTCCTTCATTTGTCTACAATGAGGGAAATATTTTGTCAATATTGCCTCTGCTTCCTCATGTTTTTTCTTGGCTTGAAGTGTATCCAACTAAGCAGCTAGATTTTTGATGAGATCCTACTTGAAATTTGCCAGCAAATTAGTAATCTCCATTCTTGAGACTCCATTGGTGGATGACTTACCCATAGAGGATTGGTAAGCTCTTACTTTCCTTGAAGTTTCCCTAGAATAGTTTTGGCATAGCTTCTTGATATCCTCCCAAGGAACTTGAGTGATATCTCCTCCAGCCATTAGGTCCAAGGTATTAGTGTAGCTTTCACTAATTCCTGTCTCAGAAAAAGAAACTTTTGTGAGTCTTCATTCAATGTACGGTGTGGAGATTTCTACAGACAAAACAAAAACCTTGAAATAAAATCCTTCAGGCTCTCATCTTCTTTTTGCTGCATTCTGAAAATGGCACCTCCTCTCATATCACTACCCTTGCAATACTCTTTATATTTCTCAAGGAATTTGTTCTGCATATCTTCCCAAGTCACCACAGTGTTCCTACGAAGGCTCATAAACCATCTCAATGTAGCTTCTTTCAAAGTGGTAGGAAATAGCTTGAGTTTGTGGACATCAGTGGTATAGTCATAGCTTTTGAAAAGTATATCAAACTCAAACAAGAATGTATCAGGGTCTTCTGTGAGAAGTCCATAGAACTTAGGAAGGACCGAAGCAGGGATATTTTTGAGGTTGTCTACTTCATTTTGTTCAGCAATGGGAAAAGGAAAAGCTGGTTCATTTTACCTGTTAGGCCTGTCTCCATTTGCATCAGCCATGTTTGCTTGATGAAATTCCAGAATAAAATGTTCTTCAACTGGATTTTAATATTCAAGGGAAACTTCAAAATTGGTCAAGTCAGGGAATACATCAGCAAAGGGATATGGCTCTTCTTCCTCTTCATTTCTGGGTAGATTTGGAAGCTCTATCAATTGAAATGGCTCTGGATTATTAGGAAGGAATCTCCCATAAGAATCTATTCTTCTTCTATGCATGTAGTATCAACTTAGCATCAACCAACTCAAACAAAGAATGGGTAGAAAAAATAGTGGATCATAACTTCTAACACTAAGAGCAAACTCTAGAAATACTACAGTAGGAGAAAAATATCAATGACTCCAAAGGACTCCCTAGTTTGACACCATCCCCGGTAATGGCACCAAAAATTTCAACCTCCTACAATGATTTCAATAAATAATCCTTTACAACCATGATTCTAAGATTGAACATCTGACCTAAATATCCATATTAACCATCATGAAGGTACATTTAAATTGTCAACCCAGGGACGTGAACTTGAAATGGGTCAGCATAGTATGTGCACTAGGAACTTCAAAGTAGTCACCTTCATTCTACAACTAAGAAATACTAATGCTGAAGGTAAATTGCATGGAAATAAATTAAGCAAACGTTGAACACTACTCAACAATAAAACTCAAACTAAACATTCAGAACAGAAATGAAAGTCTAAGTAGCAAACAAGAAATTACTCTGCCCGCTTTGGCTACAGGAACAGTTACAAAATGGAATTCTAGTGGTTGGAGGAACAGTCAATACCATATTCTTACTAAGTACTGAAAAAAAGCTAATACTAATCTATCTAAGCTAATGGATTACTCACCAAGTGGGCCCCCTTGGATGAGTACCCTCTAAAACTAATGCAAACTTAGATTAATCTTAGATACTCAATTCAGAATCTCATTTCATTCATTGGAAAATGCAAATACAAAAGAGTATGTCTGGTATTCTCAGCTTGTACAATAACTTGGCAATCAACTCCCTTAGAAGGAGGATCCAAACCTTATTTATCATCTAAATAGGGTATTCAACTCCCACTAACAGAGATGATGCCATTTAGGGAAAACAGAGAAAAGAGTGGAAGGGCGATTACACATGCAGGGGAATCTATTCAAACATGCAAGCCCAAACATGGACTCAACCACTACAATAACTCTCGTATTTCTCATTGTCATTAAAGATCAACATAATTTGGTTACATGCGGCTAATATGAGAATCTTCCACTGTCATCCTCTAGTTGACCTTCACATGCTTCCTCTGCATGACTAGTTGGCAGCTTCGTTTCTCAACTTAGCATTTCCAATCATGTCTGCATGGAAATGTCAGTACACATAATAACTGCATAGCTAAAATTATCTTAAAGAACATCCATCAATCACATGCAAGATTAATATAGATAGTCCACATAATAAGTTCATATCATTAAAAGTGGCAGCAAGGGAAATTAAACCCAAATGTATTAAGGTTTGAGAGAAATTATATAAAAGTGTCAGTTATGCAATATCAAAGTCCATGGTAATTTCTGCAAATAGACTATGGATTCTACCCATAACTAGCCCAAAAACTAGACTCATCATACATTATGACTAAAGTCTTGATTGATAGGATGATTGAAAAACTTCTATATTTTTTAAACTATTTCACATTTTTTGAATCTAAAAGATGCATCACATTCTATGCTTCATGTACTATAGGATAAAAAAATGAATTTCATAAATTTTTAACCAAGTTATGGTGGTCAAACAAACACATTTTAATAATTTTGAAATGTTCTAATAAAAAAAATCATAACTAATTAATTAATTGAAAAAAATTACAAAAAAAAGCGGCACATCCAAGCATGTCTCCTCTACTTATATTGAAAGTTTCAGAAAAAAAAAATGTACTTGGGTTGGTCAGACATACACCTGCTTTTTATCTTTTTCCTAAAAATTTAGTACTACTTCATTGAAATTTCAAATTTTCACAAAATAGATTTACTTTTTTCCAAGAAAGGACTAGTAGCCTAGAAACTACATTCAATTTTCTACAAATTTTATTGTTATATATTTTTTAGATTATATTAATAACTTATTCATATTTTTATGTCAAGTTGCCTAACTCTATTTTTCTAAATTTGCATTGCCACTTAGGGGCCTAGTTTAGACCCCCATGATCCTGCACTGACCCTTTTTCAAAAAGACAAAAGACACCTAAGGAAAAACTTATTCAATATACTTCTCAAACCAAGAGTTGTATTCTTCCTCAAAAGGCCATTGAAAGCTCAACAATTTTTGGACCTTGTTATTATGGGAATTATATCTTGCATCAATTATTTCCCTAGTCTCTTTTGCAAAAGTATCCATATTAGGCTTCAACTTAAATAATGCATCAATTGATGTATTCAGGAGTGCTAAATCTATCTTGCCATCTTTATCAATATATGATGACAAAGAGGGGATAATTCCAACAAATTATGATTTCCATATATATAAATATTTGATTATTCCTTAATTATCCATGATTTTAAGCATTACCCCTTGCTACATACCTTCAAACATTTTCAACTTAGCTTTTAATTACATATCCAATTGAGCCTAAAACTTAGAAACTTCTCCCAATATGTCAGTATGTTCAATAATTTACATCAAGGTTTTAGGAGCAATATTATCAAAATTTGTCATCTTGATGATTTCCTTAATAGATGTGTCTCTGAGAATCCACTTATTTAGCACCTCCTAAAAGATATTTTGTATTTGTGTATCTTTGGCATATGCTTTCCACAGTCCATCATATGCTATCCAGACACCTTCAATTCAATGCACTATACATGAAATTCTATGGCCAAGGAGATTATCAATAATTTCAATTACAACTTTCTTTGCCTCATCCTTAGCCAACATTTCATTCTCCTGACTCTGCTTCAGTTGTTCCTTCAAGTCCTTTATTTTGAGAGAAACAATCTCTCTATCATGTACTAAAAATTATGCTAATGTGGTGATAGGAGGGGAAGGATTAGCAACCTATGGTTGAGGTATCTAAGATACCACTTTCTTATACTCATATTGCAACCTTACATGCCTCTTGGGCTAATTATGCAAGTATTGACTTATTAAAGGTTGGGGCCATTTCCCAAATAGCTAGGGTTTCTCATGATGGAATGAAGCCTAATCCAAAATAGGCTTTTTCATCCTACTCATCTAATGTGAACACATCTTCATCCCGATTTCTAATTGTATCTAGGGAAATTATTGAATCAAGGTCCCATTTAGGCAATAGAAGTAACCCACTCTCCTTCACAATTCTTCTTCCTTCTTCAGGAGTGATCCTTGTGGCATCAAATTCTATGTCTTGGAGGATTTTATGGGTAATTTCTTCATGTTGTGAAGGATGCACTCCTTCTTTCCCCTGTTTATTCTTTCATGAAACTCATCTTGCCTAACCTTAATGATAAAATCCTTAAATTCATTAGAAGTCACAAAATCGTCATCAATCATAAACTAAGTACATGTTAGGACTCTAACATCATCAACAATTATGTGGACTCATCATACAAATCTACCATAAGCCTATTATGAGGCACTTGTTCATTTCCGTGATCAATTTATGGGGGGGATTGTTGATCTACCTCCTCATTTTCAAGCATGCTCTCAGTAGTACCTCCTTCCTCTTGCCTAATTTCTCCCATCTCCTCAGGGTTTACTGAATAATCTACCAATGGTTGAACACCAACTAGTATTTGATGGTTGGTTGTAGGGTTCATTGAGTATTAAGCCAATAAGGCTTCTTGTTGAACAGGTTGCTCAATTTCCATTTCTCTAGGCCTTTTCTCAATAGGATTTCTTTTAAAATATAAACTATCCCTAAAGCTAATGAACATATTCTCCATCATCTCAATAGAAATTGATATATTATCAAAGGGACTCCTATAAGAAGGATTATTTATTTTTCTCTTTCCTTATGATTGAATCATGAATGTCCATTTTTTCTTTCCTTCACCAGTTCATCTATCTAAAGGTTCCTAATCACATCATCTAAGGCATAGAGGTGATGATAATATTGTGATCTTCCTTTTGCCAGTCTCAATTTATTTGTGTATCCCTCTAGATCATAATTCCTTGCAGGATCAACCTTCATTTTGTAACTTTGAAGCATGGAGGGGAAGACCTCTAACCCTTGCTTTATAGTAACTTTGAAATGAGAGAAATGCATTCTAGTTGGGATGAGTGATCCCTTGTTTATCAATCTAAAGTGGAATTTATCATATTAAATTATTTTCCACATTATCTTCATGAATGTTAATCCATCAAATATAAACCTTGGTAAACAATGTGGTTGAACTAGGGTACCATAAACCCTGAATACTATATAATTTGAATACAAGTACCAATCTCCCCAATTTTGGTCAATCTCATTCTCAGTATTAAACTATAGGGGTCTTAGTAATTTTATGACCTTCTCAAATATCCTTTATTTTTGTTGAATTCCAAGGTTCTTAAAAATACCATACATAATTTTTTTCAAATACAAGATAGTTTGCAGAGGGACAGTGAGAATCCCAAAGATAAGTCCACAATTGGACTAGCAGCTTACATCCTTCCTCGTCATTTATTTTCAAATTTAGGGGCCTAGTCCAAATCTTCATTCCAATATATAAAATCATGTGGCACAGTAGAGAGTACCATTTAAAGAATAGTCTAGCCTTTATATATTTGAAATCCCTCAATTGATTGTGAATTTCTTTAGTATTGTAAGAATCAAAATAAAATCCTTTGTTAACGTATCTTTCTTGAATATCAGTAGCAAGCATCATCATGTGGGCAGGCATTTGGACCTTGTAGTCATCTCCCAACACTTGGAATAATGCAAAATATGTTTTGATGAAGTAGTCTTCAAATATATTAGTCAAAAGGTTCTACCTCATCCTTGGAAAACATTACCAATTTTTTTCTGGACCTCTCCTTTGATGTTGAGGGATCCAAAAAACCCTAAAATTGTGCTTTTCCTTTGTCTACTCTCTTCTCAAAGCTCCAAAATCAATACTCACACTAGCTAAAACCTTCAAGTCAATTGTTTCCACAATATTTTATCTAGAAATTTCAAGGGGGATCCCTTCTCACTTTTGATCACCTTGTTCTCTAATCATACCTCTGAGCTAGGGCTCTGATCAGGTCAAAATTAATGAAAATATTGGGAACAACAAGTTTCCCAAATCTTAAATCCATAAGTTTTAAATTGGTTTGTCAAACTTGTCCTTCTTGTATCCATGCTCAAAAAGGGTCCAACCATGTTGAGGGATAACTACATCCCTGATCTGTGATGCTTGGTCAATTAATCTATCTATGAGAAACCCTACCCCCTTAGCGTGATTACCTCTTTTTGTTGATCTGAGTAATTGTTTTAATATTTCATCTTCCATAAATATCTTGGTGCCTCTAGAATTAACATTTGATTCACTCATTTTATGGTTCCTTGGTTTCTGATATTTAGGTTTTTCTTTTTAAATGATCTCTGAATTGACCTAGGGTTTCAATTTTGTTTAATATTTGAAATGGAAAACCTTAAAACCTTTCTCTCTATAGTCCTTTTATAATTCATAGACAACTTTTAGAATACAAGTGACCAAAGAAACTTGTGAAAAATCTTTAAAAACTTAGCTCTATTTGCACAATTCTTCTCCATGAGCTCAAATCTTCTCTCAATTCTCATGAGCATTTGATTATGGAAACAAAATAAAATAATTCCTTGTTTTATTATCCCAAAATTAGTAGTAGATTAGCCTTAATTGCTTGATTAATTACTCACATGGATGAAACAAATCATTACCAAGTAATTTTTCTTGTTTGAATTATAGCTATTGATCAAGATGCTTCGTAATAAGATGGATGATTAGTGCAAGCTTGAAGGTCACCACATAATTAATTTGAATTTCCTTTTGTGAAATTGTAGCATGAAAGGACCTTGTGTTGAAACCAGGAACTATCATGTTTCCATCTCCCTTTTGTCATTGCTCAATGTATTTTATCTATGCACTAAGCAATATAAATTGCATTATAAGGAAGAAATATGTTGCAATCAAAAGAAAATGTTTGTCCTTTTGTTCATTGGTATTGCCTAGTGTATTCTCTCTATATGTGAGGGTATGAAACTACACTCTAAATTATTTGTACACTCACCTAAACGAGTGTCATGTGTCCTTAAAATGAATATTAGTCGCTTAGCACATTTTACTTATATGTTGAACATCAAAAATTGTGTTGTATTGAAATTTCATGCTCTATTTAGATTTTGACATGCATCCTTATCATAACCATCACCATCGAGTGCATTATCCTTATGTGTTGAAGATGTAAATTTGAACAATGAAGATCTTATGCACTACATTTTGGAGCAAACATGTGTCCCACTTTCATCTACTATTTCTTAGTGCATTCTCTTTATGCATCAAGAACATGAATTTTCACCCTTAGGAAGATATTCACTTAAGTTTGAGGCACACACATGTCTCATGATCGACTAATATTGCCTAGCACATTTTAGATATGTGTCACCAAAAATTGTATACTCTTGAAGAAAGAGACAATTTTGTACCTAATTTGGTCCTACTTTAGACACCCTTGCATCAATCACCCCACTAAAACAACATTTATATGCCCCTAAGACTCATTATTTTGGACCTTGAGGCTTACTCCATCTAAGAAATCATACAAGTCTTGAAAAAAAACATTCAAATTACTCAAATTTCACAAATCCCACCTCAAAAACCCCTGGTGGGACTAAGTTGCCCAAGGTGGTGACTTAGTCCCTTTTGAGGCAATTTGCATTATTGAGTGGGAAAATCTCTGACAATAAAAATTCCTAATGGATGTCATCCTCTTAGGTCAAAATAACCGACAACTAGTTATTGATGCTTATAAATACATGTTTTTAGGTCATTTTTCGTAACCTTTAGTTATTTTTCACAAGCAAATTCAAGAATCAAGTGTTGAACATCTTCCACAAGAAGATTCACTAGTCTATCTATAGCAAAGTTGAAGCTTAGGGAAATAAGGTAGAGTATTTTTTGGTATTCAAGCTCACTTTTTTTTCAATATCTCACATTGAAAAGGGTTGATCATGGATGCCTATGGAGAATCATGGAGAAATCTAGGTTGAGGATATGCAACTAGCCATCAAATCAATCTTAAAGACTTGTTTTCAAAGTTGTTCCATCTTCCATTTTCTCTCTATCTTCAGCCTAAGGAACATTTGCATGTCATTAAGATTCATTTCTAATGTGATTTAGGGTCTCTTGGAGTGAGTCTTGCATTATTCTAGTTTCATTTATGCATCTTATTCTTGCATGATAGAATAGGGTTGAATCATACTTCATATTTTCTAGTCTTAGACACACTTAGGGCTAGGGTTTATGCAAACTTCTTATCTCTTTCAAAGTTTAAATACCAGCTAGGGTTTTGACCAAGGAAAACCCCCATTAGAAACCAAACTATATTATTTTTTTAGGTGATTTTGAAGATTTGGAAACGGATTTCAATTGGAGAACAGATTGCAAACTATAGGCTTTCATTTCCACTTTTGGATTTTTAGAAAATTTGGAGTGGACTAAGTCACCAACAGTGGTGACTTAGTCCCACTATATGTGTTTACCAAGTATTTTTGGAGATCTGGATACCCAGTTGGCTAAAACAGGCCCCAGAGTAATTTCCCAGAACTGGGACTAAGTCGCCCAGTTTGGCGTAAGTGTCCTAGTTGACCTAAAAATCATTTTTTTTAGGATTTCAGAGGCATCTTCAATCTTTATTTCAACTCTTGTTTGTTTCTAGGTGCACCCTTCTTATTTTTTCTCCTATCTTGTATTGTATTATCTCAAGTTTATCCTTTTACATATCATTGTATAAGCTCAAACAAGTTGCATTACATTAGGTTTGCATTGATCATTCATATCATTTAATAGCTCATTGCACTTAGTACATCTCATTTCAATCATCTTAGTCACATTAACATAAGTCTTGAGTGAACCTCCAAGTTTTGGGGTAGAAATATCTCTCTCCTTTTAGGTGAAAACCCTAAGATTGTTAGAGAGCCCCCTTTCCCCTAAAATTTGTGGTTCATTTTGGTGAACCTACATTTAGAAACGTCTTACTTCTGATTTAGCATGCATTTACATCCTAAGGATATATTCTAGTAATGTTGCATTATTTAAATTTGTATCCTAAGGTTTCATACTTTGCATTAGTGTAAAGTTCATTTTTGCATCTCATTTCCTTGAACAATAGACAAATTTTGCATTTGCACTTTAGATTTGCATTCTGCAGTATAGAATATATTAGTATCCATCATAAAAATCACAAAAACTTCAAAAATACCCCTACTAGGACTAATTCACCACCCTGGGCGACTTAGTCCTAGTGCTCATTTTGCATCAATTTTTTCTGCATTCAGTTTCTAGTTTATGTGGTTTTTGTTTCTTCTAGTTGTTTTTCTGTTTCAATTCAGTTCTTTTCTGTTATATGGTAATCTTTAGAACAAGAATTCTTTAATTTCATGTCATTTATGGATAGCATTAGATCTTTGCAAGTTTTGTTTTCAGCATTAGTTCCTAGTTCATTTAGGTCACATTCATCAGAACGTGAAAACAAAACATTAGAAACACCGCATGAAACAATCCACACACTTTTCCACTTTAGAAAAACTATATCATCCAAACCTTTTAGTAGTGATGACTTGGATGAGTTATATGAAGCTCTATAGAGCTTCCTCTCACTAAGTTCATCCACTAAGGTTTATGATGACAAACCCAAACCAACCACCGATAACTTATCTCCTAAACCTTTTAGCTATGATGAGTTGGACATGTTAGATGAAGCCCTTCAGGACTTCATCTCACTTAGTTCATCCACTAGGGTTTGTTGTGAGAACCCTCAAACAAAATATGTAAATGTAATTCAACCTCAGCTTATTCTCTACCCACCTTCCCATAAACCTAAGACTCCATCTAAACTTGAATTTACCCTTTACCCACCTAAGCACGATGTTGTTGTTCACACACATTACACTAGAAATAACCCACAAACCCAACAAGCCACCTCAACAACCTTACCTTTACCCAATCCCATATTAGATGTTGCCCCTCACTTAAATTCCCATCTTCAAGAGTATGATCTCATTGAGCAACTTAAGAATACTCCCGCCAAGATATTCCTTTGGGATCTTATTCAGAATTCACCCAACTATCATTCTATGCTCCAAACAACATTGCAATAGATAGTGGTTCCTCCTGATACAAATGTAAATGATGTGGTAGCTCTAATACAATGAATGAATATAGTTAATGTAGACATTACCTTCTACCAACACAAGCTCCCTCTATGATAATAGCCCAATTCAATTGAATAGGCATCAAACGAACCCTTGTTGAAAATGGCTCTACCCTTAATGTGTGCAGTGTGAAGCTTCTCGATAGAATATGTGTGGATAAATCATAGATCAAATCTGACTCCCTATCTATTAGAGGATTTGATAATGTCACAAAGAAACCGCTTGGTGTAATCAATATAACTATCACTATCAGAATGGTTACTCTACAAAATCCTATTCATGTCATACCCTATGACCTTTCCTATATTCTTCTTTTGGAAAGACCATGGATTCATGAGATGCACGTGGTACCTTTGACCCTTCATCGAAAAATGAAATATTTCTATAACAACAAAGTTTATCAAATTGACATAGACCCCGAGCCTGAAAGTTGCTTACAACTTGAAAAAGGAAAAACAAGTCCTCTAAACACATTGATTCCAACTTCCAACATAGCACCTCTTGAGACCAACCAACAGGAAGAAGAATCAATGTCTAAATTACTTGGTGATGATTGGGGATCATTAGAATTCACACCTTCATTTATGGGCGAATACATAATCATGCAAAAAGAGGATGAAAAATAAGAACAACCAACAGTCATGTCCACTCAGAATGAAGAAGAACCTTTCCAAACTTCTACCTCATCTACTTTGGAAGAAAATACAATGTACACAAAAAAAATTGATGAGATGGATTATCAAAAACCACCCAACCCGCAGGAAATGGAAATACTTTATGGACGAGGCTATGAAGTTGTGAAACAATTAGGATACAATGGTAAAGGATGTGGAAAAAAGGAACAAGGCATTCGAGTTCCCATAGAACCAAACACACAGGAGACAAAGAATGGTTTAGGTATTCTTTTTCTAAGAAAAAAAAAGCAAATCAACAACCCTCATTCAACATCAACACCATCACATGTAAACCAAGCATCACTCTCACACTCAAACATCCTAAATTCCTTGATATGGATTCACCAACATCATTGGAATATGTTAATGATGAGGAACCTTTGAAACAAATGTTAGGTGCTTCTAATAAGATTTATGTTCCCAAGAGAAATGCTTCTTGTGTCATGATAAGTACCGAGCTCAACATTATTGACACCAATGAGACACCCACAAGCATGGAACCATATGATCCAGAATTTCCTAAGTCAAATGCACTCCCCTTAGGGGATACCATTCACATAACAATGGACACAGATGCTAAAGAAAAAGTCATTAAAATTGGGAAGTGCCTTGATGATGAAGAACAAGAGGATCATGCCACCTTCCTTCATGATTTTCTTGAACTTTTTGCTTGGAAATAATCAGATATGCTAGGAATAGATCCTAAGATAGTGACCCATAATATTGTTCTTTTTGAAAATACTAAGCCTGTTCACCAAAAGATACGAAAGATGAACCCTAAGATTGCCTTGCATGTTAAAGGAGAACTTGAAAAACTCCTTGACACAAGTTTCATTTGACCTATTGATTATTCTACGTGGATATCAAACATTGTCACAATCGCTAAACCTAATAATCATGTTAGGATATGTACGGATTTTTGTGACTTGAATAAAGCCTCTTTAAAGGATGATTTTCCTCTTCCTAATATCGACATACAGTGGATACAATTGCTAGACATGCTTTATTGTCCTTTATGCATGGATTTTCTAGATATAATCAAATCTTTATTAACCCACAAGATCAATACAAAATGGCATTCTCCACTTGGGGAACATTTTGTTGGGTTATGATGCCTTTTGGATTAAAGAATTTTGGTGCCACTTATCAATGAGAAATGACATTGATATTTCACGATTACATACATAAAATCTTGGAAGATTATGCTGATGACATTCTAGCCAAATCCTTAACATGACACGATAATGTGAATGTTCTTCGACAAATATTTGAACAAATGCATAAATACAACATCCGTTTAAATCTGAAAAAGTGTGTCTTTAGAGTAGATAGTGGAAAAATTTTAGGGTTTATTATATCTCATAGAGGCATTGAGGTGGACACAGATAAAATTGATGCTATAATTAACATGCCACCTCCTCGAAACATTTCCCAATTATGCACATTACAAGGAAGCATTCAAGCCATTCATCATTTTGTTGCCTCTTTAGCTACTTGAACTTTACCTTTCACACATCTCCTCAAAAAGGATGTGCATTTTGATTGAAATGAGGATTGTAAATAGGCCTTTGAGAGTTTGAAATAATACCTTTCAACTCCACCCATTTTACAAACCACTATACCAAACAAACCATTCATCCTTTATATAGCCATTTTCGCTCATGCTCTTGCTGCATTGTTGGCTCAATAGGATGACAATGGAAAAGAGCATCATGTTTATTACATTAGTCGAACTCTAATAGATTATGAAAAACGATACACAAAAATTTAAAAAAAATGTTTGGCTCTTATATTCCCTACTAGTAAGTTGCGACACTATTTACTAAATGCAGAAATACAAGTCATGACAAAATTTGATCCTCTCAAATATCTTTTCAATAAAATAGACCTATCGGGACGTCTCATTAAATGGTAATATTGTTGATAGACTTTGACCTTAAGTTTATTTCACAAAAATAAATCAAAGGCCAAGCCCTAACCAACCACTTAACCAATGCTCCTTCCCCTTTAGCCCTCCCTAGAAATGATTCTTTTCTCTATGATAGTGTGTTGACAATAGAGCTTCCCGTATGGGAATTATATTTTGATGGATCCAAATTTAGAAAAGGCTCTGGTGTTGGAGTTATATTACTTATTCCCATAGGAAATCCTATTCCCTTATCGTATCACTTAAATTTCCTATGTATGAATAACACAGCTGAATATGAGGTGTTAATTGTTGGATTATGTGTTGTCTTAGCCATGGGCATCAAAGATATCAAGATCTTTAGTGAGTCACAATTAGTGATCAAATTAATAAATAATCTCTACCAAGATAAACATGAAAAATTATTACAAGATAAGGATCTCGTAATGACCTTGTTAGAACTATTTGAATCGTTCACCATTGATAACATCCCCCAAAAATATAATCGGCATGTGGATGCAATAGACAATGCAGCTTCTCTCATATATCCTTCAGATCTTTCCCAAAACATCACGTTTACTATTCGCCCGATCATGAAACCCTCCATTAACGACAAATCTGACACTACATTCATAATAGTTTAGGATAACTCGAGTGAATGGTATGATGCCATATATAATTATTTAAAATATGGTATAATTCATGAGGCTACAACAAAAAACACCTGAACTCATCTAAAAAATCTTGTAACTAAGTACACAATCCTTGTCAATGTGTTGTATCGACGATCCTTTGATGGTATTCTCCTGTGATGTCCTAGGAATTTTGAAACTCACATAGCCCTCGAGCAAGCTCATGAGGGCACCTATGGAGGTCATTTTGGAGGAGAAACCTTAGTGTAAAAACTCCTTCATATGGGCTACTACTAGAAAAATATGGAGAAAGATTGTTATGTGCATGTTAAGCAATGTCACAAATGTCAAGAACATAGAAATTTGATTCATGCTCCTACTTCTGAGCTCTATGCCCAAATCCCTATTTGGTCACTCTCTATATAGGGACTGGATCTAATTGGAAGAATCTCACCACCATCTTTTGTTGGATATAAATTTATCATTACCGTAGCTGATTACTTTACAAAATGGGTAGAAGCTATTCCTCTTCAATCCACAACTATTGATGTGATATGATGTTTCCTATTGGAGCATGTCATCACTCACGTTGGACTCCCTTCCACATTAGTTTTAGACAATGGAATACCATTTAAAAGTAATGATGTGAAGAAGTTCCTAGAGACCTTTCATACTCAACATCACTTTTTAACACCTTACACCCACAATCTAATGGTCAAGATGAAAGCACTAATAAAATCCTCAAACAAATCCTCAAGAAAACTATTAATCAAAACCAAAAATATTGGGGCACACAATTACAATATGTGTTATGGGCCTATCACACAAGTGTTTGATCATCTATGGGAAATACGCCTTTCAACCTTGTTTATGGTAATGAGGCCATCATACCTTTGGAGTTAAAAATCCCAACATTAAGGATTTCTCTCCAAGGTCTTGTCGATAATGACACCTATAAGCAGCAATGATTACACTAGCTTCAAATGCTTGATGAACAGCGCATTAACGCTCTCAAGAATCTTCAAGCTTACACCAAGAAATTACAGCCTAAACATGATATAGGTGCCATCCCTCAGACATTTAACAAGGGCGATTTAGTTTTATATGAAAATCAATGAAACGCTACTGTCAACTATGTTGAAAAAGTAACATTTGGTCCTAATTGGTTGGGACCCTATATAATCAACATGAATTATAGATCTGGTGCTTACACATTAATAGAGAAAGATGGTACGCCTCTCAAAGACCCTATCAATGTCATGCATCTGCATACGTATTATGTCTAGTCCCTTTGAATGGTATGAATGATAAAGCAGTGTTGTTAGAGCTATTGGATTATATCCTATATGCTTTCCCATTTCTTCATTCTTGACAAATGACTATGTGTGTGTCTTGAGCACTAAAGTAATTATTTAATTTATTTTTATAGTTACTTTAGGTTTCATACTATTCCAATTCCTCTTGTGTGTTATATTAACTTAGATTATAAGTGCATAACATACTTAATCATCATGTTGTATCTAAAAGAAACTATAGAAAGTTTTAATTAGACCATATAAGCTTTGTTAAATCATGAAGACATTAATTAAGTAATCTTACAAAGGCTATTTAATTAATCCCATTTTCATTTAACATTCACACACATTAAAACAAATAATAAAACATCAAAGTACTCATATGTATATATATCAAAAAAATTGTGTACATATCATCAAAATTATAAAATTTCATTAAGGACTATGATTACCAAATCCCTCAAGATCTAGTACTCACATTGCATCAGTAGCAGGACATCAGGAGATAATCGTACATGATCATGACCATGATCTGTTGAATCTGAGTGCAAATTCTAGGCCCTGTATCTGTCCAAGGGCCACTCACTACTCCCCTGCTATTTGATCCCTCTCTGCCTATAGTCATCCCACCTTTGCCTCTAGTCTCTCAACCTCTACAAGAGTTTGGGATGATTGTGCCTCTGCTATAGTCTCGGCTTGGCAAATCCATCTCTTTAGGCTCTCATACATTGCCCATAATCTTGCAAATTGTCTAAGTGACTCTGGATCCTACTCCACAATAGGTGGGGGCACATAATCTAATTCCATCTCCTTCTCGTCGATAGATTTTGGCACTATCTCTATAGCTGCTTGACAGTAGAGATCCTTCCAATCTCTCTCAGCTCCTTCACAGTTCAAACAATACACAATCAGTACACATCATGATATATATATACATAAAGTAATATACAAAAGCATAAGGTACATGCATAAAATTAAATATCATCACCTATATCTCTAGTAGGCTGAGAAATATCAACCTCATCCTTTGTAGGGGCATGGACAATGTGCTAGCCTCTCCTCGAATATGGTATTGATGCCTTCTATAGCCACTGCTCATGATCTAGTCAGATGAATGTGTGAGAACTCTCCCCACTTGTGTTAATCCTCAGTTGTTGCCTCATCACTCTCACTCTGGGGTGGCTCCTCCTCCTAGTCCTCCTCCTCATCCTCCTCTTGGTCCTCCTCCTCATCCTCATCCTCCTCCTCTCCCTCCTAACCATCATTGTCTGGATCATACTCCTCATCAATGATGTCAGTAAATATGTCTGTAGCCTTGTAGTGCATCTCCTCATCCCTATCCTCTCTATCATCTCTCTCATCTGGCAATGGTCCTACATCTCCTATGGGATCATCAAGTAGATAAATAGGAGTTGGTTGTGATATTGTCCACCACTCATACTCCCATGTGGCACCAACATCATCTATGTCAGAGATTGGAGGTTGATCATGATCTGATAAATTAGAGTCGCTCTCAACATCATCTAGAGTGAGTTGTACTGTATCACCCGGTCCCCAAGCACTTCGCACTAAGCTCCTGAAAGAGGATTTTTCCCTGGGTGGCCTCTAAATCTATCCAAACTACCACATGACTCAATCATAGTAGAAATTATGTACTATATGATCATGATGTCCAACCAAAAACCTATCTAACTGCAATCTCCTCATTTGTCTTGTGTGATCTGACCACTATAGAGTCAGTTGATAAGGTCTCCACAAGATCTCATCCTCCTCCAGTCGGTCGAATATCACTCTCAATAAGTGTAAATCTCAATACTGCCACAACCACCATAGAGGATAGCCAAAGGCCCGAGGAAACCCCACTATTGTTGGACACGAGAAGCCAATAGGCCTGGTGC
Source organism: Sequoiadendron giganteum (assembly GCA_007115665.2). Lineage (NCBI taxonomy): Eukaryota > Viridiplantae > Streptophyta > Pinopsida > Cupressales > Cupressaceae > Sequoiadendron > Sequoiadendron giganteum. The sequence goes on along the minus strand of CM021108.1, from coordinate 271,763,243 downwards.
ATGTGATATGCTCAAGGCATCAAATCTATAGAAGTGTGCAATGCACCATGTTGTCTACCTCTCGAAAAATAAATCATCCCAAATCATAACATAAATGTGTAAGGATATAGCATTCCTAGGTGTATATTATCTTGTACTCTACCATCCCACGTATCAAATGAACTAGTCATCCCTCTAGGTGTGTTGCCCATCCATTTGGGAGGAGTATTAGAGAAACTATATGGATCATAATACGTCTAATGACTAGCACTTGTGAATATAGTAACATCACCAAGTCGACATGTCATGTCACCTGCTCATCATGCACTAGACCATCCAGATAATACTACATATTAGCCTATTACTCATGGAAAGTATGATCTCTCTATAAGCGCACCTACTCCTCCGAATAGGAAATTAGAGAATACGGTGCACATCCTCTAGGGTAATCATCATCTCTCTGGTCAGAAGGTGGAATGTACATGTGTCTACATCCTAACGCTCACATAATACCATTAGCATAGCATCATTGTACCTCATGGGGGCATGAGGTATGCCCAATATATCCCCACGGCTTTCAAGTGCTTTGTGTCCTCTGCTGACAAAGCGGGGGCTAAATCTCTCAAGAAACTCAACTGCCTACCACCTAGATGCTACCACGAATGGGTGGGTACTTATAAAAACACAAAAATATGCTCTATAAACCATCTAATATCTTTAATTTTTACTATATTCATCAATTCAAGTTAACTAATGTTGTCCTAGTGTTATTTATTCAAGGCCCTAGACAATTTAAAACCCTTTTGGGACACTTCACGAAGAAATGGGACACTTTGCAAATAAAAGGGACACTTTGCGAACAAATGGAACACTTTGAAAACTTTTTTCCAAGATCCTAAATTAACCTAGAAATGCATAAAAATCATTAAATAATTTCAAAAACACAAAGTGAAGGTAGCAGAATTGACTCACCTCGTGATAACGCTCACAACATGCCACCTAGTCCCACAGCACATCTAGTCTCGCATGTGTGAAGTCTCATATGCTCAGCATCTTCCACTATTCCCTCATCACTCTCATGCTACAAGAAGGTAAAATGAACCAATTATGTGATAAATTACTTCATTTTAACTCTTTTAACACCCTTTCATTCTCATGTAAGCACATTTAAACTTTTCCTATCTTAGAAATAATAGAGTGCTTTTCATTCAAAAAAACATCATGGGTGCCAGTGAATTCTATTATTGACATCATTTTTTGCATCAGAATCATGCTTCCACACCCTACATAATCAATCATCTATCGTTATGTGGCATGGTACTTGGAAATGTCCTCTGATATGAGTTTCCTTATTCGATGTGGCTAGATTGTTGCCTTGATTCCACCTCCGTAAAGCAAATGGAATCAAGGAGGGCATACATCTACCCTCAAATTTGATTTATAGAAGTTGAATAAGAGGGTTTTTGGATAACTAACGAGCTTGTGTTGCAGGATGCGCTTCCTAAAGTTGTGGTTTTGTAGATAACTACACTAGGGGCTTCATTCTACCATCTTTTGAATGAGTATCCTTTTATGAAATAAAGTGTATTGTCTAGAGTCCTCTAGCTTACATATGCACATAAAGTCATATGGGCACTAAAGTGGGGGCTAAATTTGTCACCAAAAATTGTATACTCTTGAAGAAAGAGATAATTTTGTGCCTAATTTGGTCCTAATTTAGACACCCTTGCATCAATCATCCCCCTAAATAGAAATTATAGGCCCCTAAGACTCATTATTTTAGACCTTCAGGCCTATTCCACCTAAGAAATCATACAATTCTTGACAAACAACATTCAAATTACTCAAATTTCATAAATTCCACCTCAAAAACCCCTAGTGGGACTAAGTCGCCCAAAGTGGCGACTTAGTCCCTTTTGAGGTAATTTGCATTTTTGAGCGAGAAAATCTCTGACTTAATAAAAATTCTTGATGGATGTCGACCTCTTAGGTCAAAATAACCAACAATTAGGTATTGATACTTATAAATACATGTTTTAGGTCATTTTTTCAAAACCTTTAGTTATTTTTCACAAGCAAATTTGAGAATCAAGTGTTGAACATCTTCCACAAGAAGATTCATTATTCTATCTACAACAACATTGAAGCTTAAGGTAGCAAGCTAGAGTTTTTGCAGGTCTTCAAGCTCACTTTTTGTTCAAGATCTCACATTGCAAAGGGTTGATCATGGATTCCTATGGAGAATCATGGAGAAATCTAGGTTGAGGAGATGCAACTAGCCATCAAATAAATCCTAAAGACTTGTTTTCAAAGTGGTTCCATCTTCCATTTTCTCTCTATCTTCAGCCTAAGGAAGGTTTGCATGTCATCAAGATTCATTTCTAATGTTATTTAGGGTCTCTTGTAATGAGTCTTACATTGTACTAGTTTCATTTATGCATTTTATTCTTGCATGATAGAATAGGGTTGCATCATACTTCAGATTTATTAGTCTTAGACACACTTAGGGCTAGGGTTTATGCATATTTCTTATTTCTTTCAAAGTTTAAATACCAACTATGGGTTTGACCAAGGAAAACCCCCTATTAAAAACCAAACTATATTTTGATTTGTAGGTGATTTCAAAGATTTGGACCCAGATTTCATTTGGAGAATAGATTGCATATTGTAGGCTTTTGTTTCCACTTTCGGATTTTTAGAAAAGCCAGAGTGGACTAAGTCACCAATAGTGGTGACTTATTCCCATTGCATGTTTTTATCAGGGATTTTTGGAGATCTGGATACCTAGTTAGTTTAAACGGGCCCAAAAGTAGTTTCCCATAATTGGGACTAAGTCACCCAGCTTAGCATAAGTGTGGAAGTTAATCTAAAAATCAGATTTTTTAGGATTTTAGAGGCATCTGCAATCTTCATTTCAATTCTTGTTTGTTTCCAAGTGCACCCTTCTTATCTGTTCTCCTATCTTGTATTGTATTATCTCAAGTTTATCCTTTTACATATCATTGTGTAGGCTCAAACAAGTTGTATTATGTTAGGTTTGTATTGATCATTCATCTCTTTTGATAGCTCATTACACTTAGGGAATCTCAATTCAATCATCTTAGTCACATTAACATAAGTCTTGAGTAAACCTCCAAGTTTTGGAGTAGAAAGATCTCTCTCCTTTTAGGTGAAAACCCTAGAAGTGTTAGAGAGCCACCTTTCCCTTAAAATTTTTGGTTCAAGATATACACTGAAGATATGAAAAATATACTTGCACTTGCACCCATAGTAGGTTCAAGGAAAACACCAATAGGAGATTAAAAGTTTGCAGCCGCATAATGAAGCATTAATTTACAAGGGAGGGATGCATATTTATTAAAATTACAATTAGATATAAAAACAAAGTCTTCATTCCCCATCGATATGAAATCAAAGTAAGAAGTATACTCTTTCTAAGAATAACTTCAAGTTCAACCTTCAATGTAATGCAAAAGGTGCATTCCTAGAAACATAGAGAAAATATATATAGTTGATTTGGTGTAGTTTAAAACTTAAGGTCCATTTATCTAAAGCCTATGCATGTCAAGTTGAGCAAGATAAAAATGAAGAAAAAATGAAAATATGCCAGATGTAATCAGTAATCACTTGGATCAATAGTGATGATCAAAAGTAGTTCCTGCTAATTTACTTTGAAACTACATTGATTAAAATTTTAAGCAGTTATAAAGATTGAAATCAAGTTTCCTGGTGAAGGAGGTGTGTGATTCAACACTGAAACATGAGGACCTATTGTTTGCTTATAATTTTCATCTGATGTAGACAATACTTATAACTCTTCAAGGCCTATTTGTGTCTTGATTAAGTACACAAAGGGACTCTCCTTCAAAGCAACTAATATTTCCTAGTCTGGAGTAAAAGAGTGATTTTTTCTATCATACTTATCCTGGAGAATCCTCTGACATATTGCCTTCCAAAATTTATATTCCTCTTCAACATAGAGGAATTGTATCGATGGCTTTAACTCCTTAGAACTTGTTGCAGGGTAGGTGAATCTAAAGTTTCCCACCCTAATTTCATTGCAAATACTTATTAACACGATGAAGGCTAAGATTGTGTGACTCTACTGCCTAAACCACAAGACAACCTATATTCATCCTAAGCTGCCTAAAGATCATAAAAACCAGTATTCAATGCCTCCTTGGACATCATTGTGTTGTAGTTCTTTTCTGTCAGCTCAATGGCAATATTTATTCCATTAGAAAACACCCTATTTGCATAAGTAGAAGGGGGGCTTTGCCTCAAGGACATTGTTGCAGCCAAATTTTCCTCCATCCATATGATCTCTTTTGTAAGTCAAATAATAACAGCATTAGCATGTCCATTCCATTCCATCACCTACATCAACCAAAGAAAATTGAGTAGCAACTAAAGAGAAGTCCTCTATTGCTTGATGTAAAGTTCTAAAATTTCCTATAAAACAAAGAAATCAAATGATAAGAATGTCATTACTTGAAAACCCACCTCCTATCCATAGCTATTTGAATAAAAATTTAAGCATGTTAAGGAAAAAAGCAACAGTTATACTTGAATATCGGTGAGAGATGGCCCAAGCTTGTTTGACAAAGCAGAAAGATGTCCCTTTTCATCCTATGAAATACAAGTATAGTTACCATATAGCAAGATTTATTTTTCTACACAAATGACTTAAGAGTATGTAAAAGAAAATTACACACACCAAAAGGACTAGAACAACCAAAAAAATGTCAAGGTTAAAACTAAATCTATATTTAAGAAGCAATAGAACCTAATAAGAGAAGATTAAATCCCACACAAATAAGTATGTGCAACATTATATGAATTCCTGTGATGGTAAGTTACCACAGTAAAAGAAGGTTGATAAAATTAAGAGAAGCAATTTGAGAAAAATACACCTTAAATAGCATAAAAACTACCTACCTATAGAAAGAAAAGAGAGGGGAGTAACCAAGCATCTCCAAAATAGAGAAGAAAGGTTAACAGAAAATATTGCAATCATATTCATCAAAGAATCTAGATGGCTCAACCCAGTGAGCAATATAAACTATATACTATAAAAAATGTATAACTACTGGGGGGGTCTATGCCCAACAAGTTATTAATCTAAATCTTTGTCAAACACAACTTGATGAAAGTCTTTTCATAATTTTACTAATTGATAAATTTATTTACTTTCTTAATAAGGTAAAAGAATAATCAATTAGTTGAAAATATACTATAATGTTTTTGTTGACTTGATGAAGATGTAAAAATGGTGAAATGAAGTATTAAACAATAATTCAAAAGTTGAGTTACAAAACATGGTAAAACATGTTTTTAAACTCTCATTTATTTGATATATATAATAGTGATGTGGGTATTCATGGATGAACATATGTCTACAAAACCTTTTAAAGTATGTCTTTGAAATGCAAAATTTTAATGTTACATGCCATAGATGGATATAGTATGTGTTACGTAAATTACATTTTTGAAGGAGAATATGTACAAGTTGAAGAATATATACATCATTTCATGGAAAGTAAGGAATTTAGTCCTAGTTTTTCCTATCATTGCACAAACTCAATGTTTATGCCTCATGATTGAATTCCAGGGTATATAGTTCTTGTGTAAATATACCAATGAGTTATGTTGTTATCTCATCAAATGCCACCACCCTTATTATATTTGTATGATCCTCTAGTTCGGCACACTCATAAATATCATGACCTCTTTTGAAGTCCTGAAATTCAGATGCATTGAAAAAAAATATCGTTAGATGAGATAAATTTTCACTTGTTAAAATATTACGACGTATTTAAATATACAGATTGTAAAAAGATTAAAAAAATTTGAGAAAGAGCTGAAATCTTGATTTGTTCTTTTCTTTTGCATTTGATTGGCCACCTGTAGAACAAGAAAATTTTGTTATTGATTAGTTTGACTGGTTCTCCTATAGCAAAGGAGGGAATATATGGAATTCTATAGCTTTGGAAGAGAAGTATTAAATGTACTTACCTGAATATGTTATTAGGAAAGTAGTTATAGGTGAAACTCTTCTTTATTTCTAATAATGCTTTATGGATTCTTCATCATTTTGAAATAGTGCTTGAAAGAAAATGTAGGTTCTATGCAAAGGCCTAGTATGGATTTGACTCTAGACATTGTTGTGAATGTGAGGCATTGTCTTTCTATTTTTCCAATATTGATTGTGGCTTTATTTAGTGTGAGGCCTTATGATTTGTGTATAGTGATAGCCCATGCCATAGTTAGTGGTATCTATCTATGACTACCTCAAGAAATAGGTTGGATCGATATAGTTTTTGGGATTTTTTTTGTAGGGAAGGGGGATTCAGTACTCATGATCTCTTTATTTACTAGACATTCCCAAGGGGTGAACTGCCATAAACTACCTCAAGAAACAACATGAGAATTCTAGAATTAGAAAGAGTAAATCACAGAGGTTTTTTGGATAGACTAACAAGATCTCAGCCAAAGCACATCAACATGGCACGTTGGTGTCCCAAAGGTACACTGGTGTCTTTTGAAAACTAGAAATTGAGTTTATCATAGAAAATAACAAAGCGGCTACTGACAATCAAATAACTGATAACTTTCAAAATGTAGGAAAGTGACATAATGTAATAGAACTGATATAAAGTAAAGTATAAATGATAAAGTAGGAGAATAAGTGATAGAAGGCACTCACAAAAACCTAAGTAATGGAGCCTCAAGAAAATGATTGTATTCAATCCCTGCATACATAAGATTTGGGGAAAATTTTGGGGTTGTATAGGGGTTTGCCTTAGTCAAACCCCCGTTTCAGTGTTCCCACCTCCATGAATAGCCAAATAGATAGAGAGAAATGAACAAAGGAGTGATAAAATAAAACCCCACTTGAGGAGGAGAGCCCATATCACAAAATGGAGATGCAATCAATAGGGGATGTGTGAAATTCCAAGATGCTCACAAGCATGAGATAAGGTAAATATAGCTGCAAGGTTTGAGGAAGCCAAAGAGAGCAAGGATGAAAAGGAGGGTTGTGAGAGCCAAGAGAGCTACAAAGAGCACTATAATATCTTGAGAGTGTTGTAAAGAGATTTTCCAAGAAGGAGAAGAAGGATACAAAGATAGAAATTTTTAGAGAGAGAAAATGAAGTAAAAATATAGCATTTAAAGAGAGGATAGGAGGGCAAAGAAACTTCTCAAGTCATTACAAGTCGTCCAAAACCATTACCAACAACAAAACTTGTTGGCAAGTGGAAAATATGCTCAGAAGTGATCGTTTGAATGTTAAAACATCACAAGACACTATCATAGTGCATGGACATCTATGTGGTGTGATCATGTCTAAACACATCATGCTACAAAACGATGAGAATGAGAAAAGCACAAGATTTGATGCAAAGCTGACGTGTGAAGGTGGCTACTAAAAAGGGGTCCCGAGCATCCTAAGAAGGGAAAAATTCTTATACTGGGGCTAAAATGAGCCTACACATATGCTAAGGGGATGGACACTAAAGAAGATGCAAGAATGTATGTGAAATTGCAAGGGGTACAATTTTACGATATTACATTTTGCCACCACTTTAGCGGGCATATGAATCTACACTAATATGCATGCTAAAGGAAGTCTACTAAGCATAAATAGCATCATGATACCAAAAGGATACTATAGAGGAAGCAAACAGCTCTTCAAACCGAGGAAGCATGCCCCCAGGCTAAAGACCTACAAAACAAACACATTAGACAAGAAATACCTACACAATACAACAATGTTAGAACATAAAAAGCCACTACATCATGGGGTTAGAACATTAAAAAAAAACACAAGAACACAACAAACTAAAGGATTTGAGTGAGGAAAGTGAAAGAGCCCTCGATGTAGAAGGTTGTCCCAGTACTATCTATTGTCCCCAAATTAAGAAATAACACACATAGAAGAATTCTTAGATGAAGAGAAGAAGGTAAGGATCAATTGCTTCAAGAAAAGAATGCACCCAAAAGTTACGGAAGCAACCAATATCGAAGAGAGAAAGAGCATATACTTAGGATGAAGAAGAAGTATATCTTCAATCTAGTATATACAATTAAGAAGAGAAGAAAGAATTTAAGAGAGAAATGGAAAATCTAGAAAGGAATGAAAATTCCAAGAGAGATGGATCCACAGGTACTCTCTCCTGAGGAGGTTTGAATGAAGTGAATTAAAGGCTCGTATACCAATGATGGACAAATCTCACAAGATGTAAGCACTTCAAAGGCTCGTAAACCTACAAATAAGTCATTCCACCAAGTACACTCTCTTGGAGGAATCCCAGTGAAAGGGGGACTCTACAAATTTGAACTGGAAAGTGACTTCATGGGTGCACCTATAAAGCAATATGTTGATCTACAAAAAAAACATGTCAGAAAGAAAAAAGCAACCACGCAGGAAAACAAGTAGACAGTCACACAAATATTCCATAATTTGAAAGCTTTCAAAGAGGTCCCTTGGGAACCCTTCAAAAGAAAAAGGGTCCACTCAAGGGACACACTATTTGAAAATTGAGGTCTAGTCAAGCTGCCCCTAAGAAAGATGCAAAGATATAAGACAGGTCTAGTCAGGTTGTCCCAAAGCTAGACGCCAACACTTTGGACTTAGACATCAATCACCCAATCCCCTAACTTAGCTATTTTGTGTTTGAAATGAATTATTTTCCATGCATTTAGTTGGGTTATTTATCACCATTGTGGACTAGTTTATCTTAAAGTTTGTGAGTCTACCTTAAATATTTTCAAGTTCATTATCATCTTTATCAAACCAATAAAACCTCTCAATCTCAAAGTGTTGTCCCAAAATTTTGCAAAAACTCACTTCCCATATCATTCACCCATTTCATCATCCACTTTACATCATTGCTCCAAAATGACTTAGAATTTCCCTTTTACCTAAATCTGAGTCAACTAGAGAGTTTAAACATTACAAATCTCAACATAACTCTCCCATAGGTGACCCACAATTTATGGTAACAACGAGATCACAACATAAGAGAACCATGGAGAAAACAAAAGTTGCATCCACCACAAGTAATATTAATCCTCGATAATTTGATCCATGGAGTCATTCTACCCTCTCATAGCAACCCCAAGATCTAGTGGGACCATATGAGATAGAATACATCACCAACAATCCACTTGAGCTTACTAAAGAAGAACTTCTTGAGTACAAAATTTCATCATCCCTTAATAGTTATGGCTCCAACTTTTCTTGCACAAAACTTGACACAAGGATTAACCCAATATACAAATCAATTAACTCCATCCCTTGTGTCAAATCAATCCTTAACATCTAGTCTTGCAACTAGCCTAAGAACCAACCTTGGTCTCACTTCATGTCTAGGAACAAACAAAACTTTGGGTATTCACAACATGAACATTCCATTAAATACCAACCTTCCCCAAAACATAAGTTGGACACCAACATTTGGAAAAACACTTACATTCCATGATGCCACAATGACCTTGACATTTCGAGCACAACCATCTTCATCCATTACCACAAATACCCCAAGTGTGCCTAACATTATGCAAGGTAATGTGAACCAAGTGCCTCAAATAGGACAACAAGATTAAGTTAACACCCTCATGCAAGGGAAACCCTTAAAAAGTGCTTCCAACAACCCCACCAACACATCGAAACAAGTGGTTACCCAAGTTAATCAAATTAATCCACCATCCATATCAACCCCATCCATCACCAACTCAAATCAAAATAACACCTTGGTCACGAATCCCATCAACCAAGGTAATACCTTGGTCCCACCTCAAATACAAGGGAACCCCCTATCCATCACTCAAGGGGACCCTTTCAATCAATTAATTCAAGGTCCAAGTATGCCATTACCATCACAATATCAAATGGAATTTTCATCATCATTTCTATTGGTCCCCCATGTGATACAAAATCAAATGGAACCTCAAACTTACATTCCTCCATCCCAATCAACCATTCTATATGAAATTTTAAACCAAGGTAACCCCAAACCACTCATCAACAACCCACAACCCACTCAAATCATCAATGCCCAAAACCCATCACAAATCTCCCAAGAGCCAAATGATCCTACATTGCAAGTGCATGCCCTAGATTTTTAACAAGCACAACATGCTTATCAACAAGCCATCCAACAACAACAACAAGCATCCTTAGTATCCCAACAACAGAAAGCAGCCTTAGTAGCCCAACAACAACAACAACAAGCCTTAGAAACATAGCTACAATAACAAGCACAACAAGCAGCCTTAGAAACAATATAACAACAAGCATAGCAAGCAGCCTTAGCCGTATAGCAACAATAACAAGCATAACAAGCAACCCTAGCAGCACAACAATAATAGCAAGCAAAAAAAGTAGCCTTAGCAGTACAACAACAATAGCAAGTGCAACAAGTAGCCTTAGTAGTCCAACAATAAGCCTTACTAGCTTAGTAGTATGCCCAACAAATGCTTATGCCACAACAACAACAATAGGGTTTATACTATAACCCCCAACAAAACATCACCAACCCAAATGCATTAGAAACATATACACCTCCACCACTACCACCTTCACAATATCCCACACCACCATACAACATCCCATCATATCAAAATCCCACATATACTTCATCCACCATCCCACCATATCCAACATATGTTCCTCCACCAAACTCATAGGACGATGTAGTATCGTAACTAAAGTCACTAACACAACAAATGCAGTACATGCAAAAGGAAAAAACAAGGAAGCCCCATACACAACAAAACCTATGTCCCTACCTATTTGATCGAAACATTACAATGATGCCTTGTCCTCCCAGTTTTGAGGTTCGTAAATTTGATAAATACAAAGGGAGAAGGAATCTTGTCAATAACATCAAAGAATTCAATGTCATGTGTATGGAGGTTGCTTATAATGATTCCTATTTGATGTGCCTCTTTCTCTGAAGCTTGACGGGCCCAGCCATCAATTGGTTTTCTCAGTTACCTCTAGGTATCAAGACTTTCCAAGAAATCATCGATAAATTTATAGATTACTTCTCCTTCAACCTTTACATGGATGTAAGATTACAAGAGTTATACACACTCAAGAAAAACAAAGGAGAATCCTTCACTAATTTCTTGCAAAGGTGGAGGCAAAGAGCTAGTAAAAGCAAGTGGCCCATTCTTGATGAACAATGAGTTGAGATTACCATATAAAATGTTGATCCATATCTATCCTTCCACTTGAAAACATGATATATTACCACTTACGATGAGCTTGTCCCTAGGGCTCTCAACATCAAGAGAGCTCTAATCTCATATAGAAACACACAAGTGTATAGAAACAACCGCCCATCCACTAGTTCTAATGGAAAACCCTACTTTTTGGCCAACAACAAGAACATTACTAGTGATAGTGTTGTTGATGCTAAGGTGTTCTTAACTACTCCTAAGAAAGAAAACACATAGCAACCATACACGCCATCGCCAAACAATCAATATTACAAACACTCAACATGGAAAACAAAGAACAAACATTGCTCCTAAGAGACAATTCACTCCCTTAGGGGAACCAATGGATGATGTGTTGAAAATATTGATATAGTCTAACCTTATCACACTCCTAGATTTCTCAAACTATCAAGAGCCATAAGTCAAACCTCGTAGCTATAGAGATGATTAGTTTTGTGAATTTTACCGATACAAAAGGTCATAACACACAAAAATTTTTTAGACTCAAACATCTAATAGAGGATCTTATTGAACAAGGAGACATTAATGTCAATCAAAAATATGGGAATGAAAATCTAAAAATTGACACAAACCTTATGCCTAATCATACAAAAGAAAAATACTTAGGAAAGGCATCAGCCTCAAAAAATGTAAGCCATGCCCATGATACCACGGTGGGACATATTTATTTATCACAACATGAGGAATCGGATACGTGTCAAGATACTATGTTAAAACAAAGTCCAAACCCATCAATAGTGTTTAGCAATATTTTATACTGTAATGACATCAAGTGGGTATCAGATTGTGATATCTCTCCCACATATTACTCAATGATTGGGTATGTTGAAGAAGTTCCAAATGAGAAAGAATTATCCCTTATTGCACCTATACCCACAAACTGTTATGAAGAGTCTTCCAATGATGATATATCATCCATCCAAGGATCATGTCAAGAAGAAGCTCTTGAGGATAACGAAAGTTACTCTGAATTGAGTCAAGATAAAGAACCCCTATCCCTAGAGTTTCACCAAGAAATGAGGGACATCTTCCAAACCATTTTTAACTCCAAATATGTCCCCAATATCACTCCTGAGATGTTTTTTTTTCATGGAAATATAGACATTCTTTATCCAAAACAAGAGTCTCCCACTCCTATTATTCCTAAACAAGAGCAAGCAACAATCAAGATTCTTGATTCTTACAATGATTGTGCATCATCAAAATATTTTGAAGCAATATCAACAGATAACAATGTCATAGAATCAGAGAAAAAATTTCATATTCCTAAATAGAAGGAACCCATAGCAATATCATGTGTTCATTACAAGTCATATTCAGTGGCTATGGATAAGAGGATACATTATCAGGGCAAGGAATTAGGTATTGTCAATACCTTCACAACAGTGGGGGAAATCTTGTCTACAACAAACATCAACATATGGGGCATGAAGAATCCTTAAGATGAAAATTTTTTCAACACTACAACTAGTTGTATCATGATTTGGCATTCACTCATCATCTCATACACAAAATGGGACCGACATCAAAAGAAAGATTCCTATCAAAGAAAGGAGAAGATCATCAAAGAAAATGTAGTAAATAAAAAAGGACATGTCAAGTACAAATGGGTACCAAATAAAAATAAAGAAAATCATTCCTCCAAAACTCCATTAGTCAAAGAAAATATGGTGAAAATCAAAAACGGAAATATATCCATCAAAAGCATCCTCAAATAAAAAAGTAGGATTCTCAAGCAAGGAATGAAATATATCCAATGGTTGGTCCTAATTTCACAAAAACCTCCATTCCCACTCATCATTGCTCATCTTCCCAAGTTTGGAGAGTCAAATTTTCCAAACCATCTACCAATCTATCTCATATTCCTTCATGCATGACACTGTACACTCCATTTATAAAGTCAAAATCCACAACATCCAAAACACATCAAAATCCCTAAAAAGGTTAAACTATCAAAAATCCAAAGACGTTGCCTTGTCAAACTACAGGTCTCTAAGCTTGAACATAGGAAAGGCCATTATTCATGTGCCCCCGAGACACCTAGGTCGATATTTAGGAGTTTGTCATAATAAAATGACATCCCATCATCTATTCATTTATCATCAACAATAAGTCAAGTCGGTCGAAATACGAGGCTTCTTTGTGTATAATGTAGGAAAGGCTAATCTTTGATAAGCCCTCAAGGCCCCTAGTATAGTCTTTTAGGTTAGGTTCTTGGTTGAAATCTTAGAAAACCCCTAAACATTCAAAAATTTGAAAAATTCAAAACCCAAAAACATTAGAAAACATTCAAAATACCTAAACAACATCAAATATCTTTTAGAAAACCTTAAAAAGCCTCAAATAACTGAAAACCAAAACATTCACATAAACTCTTAAAAGACCAAAAATAGCCTCAAAACATTTTCAAAATATCAAAAACATTGACATATTAAAAAAAAAACCCAAAACCATCCATCCCATTTCACTTTCACCCACAATAAAACTTCATCCATGATAAATCAATCATCACCTTCAACCTTTGGTAAAACAAGTAGAAATCAAGTGTCGAAAGTCGTAAAGTGATAACCTAAGTTTCAAAATCTAAAGTTTGGATCATAGGTAAATAGGTTAGTGGAGTTTATATCAACAGCTTATCACACCTCATCCTAATCAAAACACTTGATCAACATTTCCTAGGATGCATCCTTCCTATGATGGACATCAACATCAGAAATCACCTTAGCTATGTCAAACTGGCAAGACATATAGATAACACTAACTATTTGTCTTTGATCTTTTCTTTTGATTTATCTTAAATGACCCATTCTAAGGACCTCTTGATGATGCCTATCAAAACTATTTAGAGAGAAAGGAATGGGGCATCAATTATTATCTTTCTTTTTTTTCTTGTGGGTATTCTTGTAAAATAATCTTGGTGCATACTTGCTTAGTTATGTGTAGGGAGGTTGTTTGATGTACCTTTTTTACTATTGCATATATGCTTTGGTCTAAGATATTCTAAGCTTCTAAACTACATTCCAACAAGGTTTATGTATTCCAAGGTGTGAATAAGAACTATCCTATATATTTGTAGAGTCAAATTCCATTACACTAGATACAACACCATCCTGGTTATCAATACCTTGATGCATCGTGTCTATGTGTTATATCAAAAATAAGGAATGACAGAAAATCCCAATCCCAAGATATGAGAAAATCGTCATCATCATCATCATTCTCTCTCATCACCATATCTAATAAATTCTTAGTGGATCATAGACTTGTTGGACTTTTGAATCAATCTTCAAAATCGATGGTCACATTAACTTATTTCTTCTATCTTCTTTCCATGCTAACCTGGTATCATGACAGTCAACAAAAATATCATCATGCATCCATCCTTCATCCACAAAATCATTAGCATGCATACATCTCTCATTATCACAGCATATCATAATAATGGAAAACATAATCCATTGCTTCATCATTATCATTTAAGTTGTTTTGAATAATATAAATTTGGTTATTCTAAGCATCTTAATGCATTGCATTCATTACATCCATATAAAAATAATTCATAGCATACATACTATAAGCATCATCCATATGCATACATACATCATGACATCATAAATTGCATGGAAAACTACACATAAAATAAATGCATACATCCATACATCCTGCATATCATTTTCATATCATAACATGTCATAACATCCATCCCATAACATATCATACAAAGATACTGAAAAAGAAGATAACACATCCATTACATGGAATTCATCTCATAACATCGCATGTCATACACATTATAGCATAGAGCATCATCGCATACCACATATCGCATAATAAAAGAAGCGCATCCATCACATTGCATCCATACATAATCATAACACATAAGTAAATAACATAACATCATATCATATGCATCCATACATTCATAAAAGCATGAAATAAAGAGCGCAAAACGTCATGGATTCGAATCATCTTCTATATATATCAAAAAATGATGACTATCATGGTACAATATCTGAATGAGTGTATGTATATCAATCAAAAGTATAATATACATGAGGCTATCAAAAATGAGTCTATGAATGTATGTTTGTATAATGAATCGATTGAACAATCAAAAAGTGTCTACAAAATTGGCTAGCCTTGGTGGCTACTTGACTCACCTCTAACTGATGGTTGATCCTTAGCTCTAGGTGGTGCTCTGCTCCACTATGAAAAATAAGGTTGTCTCATCACCTAAGGAACATCACAATGATAGTCTATGCAGTAATATACAGCCTCAATAACTGCCTCTCTATATAAATGAGAAGACACTATTTGTCCATGTGAAGCAATTGTCACTGCCTCCAACTGCTACCTCCGCCAAATCTCTTGGGCTAGTTGTAGGTCTATTTACTGCCCAAACTAAACCTCTTGATCTTGCTATGCTATCATGGCCTATAAATATTGTTGTAGCTAATCCTACTCTACCTCTAACTAATCTCTCTTGGTAGTGAGGGCATGTATCTATGCCTGTGCATGTACATCTAGTTGTACAAGTGGAGGAGGTGGTGGTCCCCCCAAAACCTATTTGTCATGTTGACCAAGCTGCTTCCATAGCACCTATGTCTGATCTGGATACCATTGGTGCCCATCATCTGGAACCTATGCCCTGTCCTATTGCTTCCCTCTGCCTCGACCACCATCCCTGCCTCCATCCTTGCCTCCATTCTCTTTGCCATCATAGCCTCTACATCGGCCTCTACCTCTACCTCTAGGGTATCCCCTCGCTAGATCTGCCAGGTGAATAGGTGGCCTAAACCATGCATCATAGGTTGGAGTCATGCTTGCATTTTGGAGTCCTTGATCATATGCCCACAACTATGGGATAAGCTATCTAAAATCATTGATCACCACCATGGGATCAATTTGGGCTCCCCACTAAACCTCTCTTTGTGATCTATCAAACACTGCAATGCAATCATCAACTAGTACATCTTGAATCTCTCCAAACTATTGGGAAACATGGTATGGGATTTACCACTCTATAATAGTGTGCTCTCTCCCCTGCATATATCGGATCTACCAAGAAAATTCCAGCTACTGTTGATCATCATACCATGTTGGATGGTGTGGCCACAGTCTCCATCTGAATATGTTCATGTCATCATTAACACAACACCAATAAGTTGGACCTGTAGGGCCCGTGTGTTGAAGATTCATCGTCACCCTATACTTGAGCATGACAAGCTCATCCTCATGAATGTCTGCTAAAACCACCAAGGACCTCAATACTACAATATGCTCATATGCCCATATATGAAGCAAAGTCATGCCTATTTTGATGCTCCTGCCCTCTCAATAGATGACCTCATGCATGTCATGGTATAATGAAGCTAGAAGAACTAGACCCCAGGCATACATAACATCCCTCCTAATCATCCCCTCCCATACTAAAACCTCTACCCCGTCAGTCTAGGGAAATCACTCTAGAGATCAGTGCAGCTACAAACAATCTGAAGATCTCCACCCACCCACGGTATAGGTCAAGATCAATCTAAGAGCTCACAAGAACAATCTGTCACCTATGTAGGAGAGAGATACATGTGTCTCTCATAGAATTTGTGTCATATATAACATGCTCTCCATGAATCAAAAATCACAATATGTGCCACACATCCTCCAATGTGATGGTCACCTCCCTAGTGGGTAGATGAAATGAAGAAGTCTCACAGTGCCACTTCTCAATCAGTGTTTTCATCAAAGTGAGGTGGGTCCAAACCTCAAGCAGGAAAGTGATAAAACCTAACCCCAGCCTCCCCAACCACTCCACCTGCAGGTCATCAAAGTCTCTCGCCATTGCCAAAATGTTGAAATGATGCTCTCATGACACCAATGTTGGGGGTCCTCCTACATGCATCATGCACACAGCATCAATTTGCTAAAAAGTTGAAAAAACTTATCAAGATTTGAGACTTTGCATCCTAAAACCTCAAAAGTGTCACTGAAATCAATAGTGTCACTCTTTCAATGGTACGTCATTGCATCAATTTTGGTGGTGTGTCACTATTTTGGTGACATGCATCACTATGCTCAATAGCGAATCGACATTACTATTTGTCACTATAGCTAAAAATATGGGTGCATCACTATTTGTAAGGTGTGTCTCTCACCGCTTTCGAGTGAGGAACTAAAAAATCCTATGTGTCACTTTATTAACCTAGCAACCCCCGAATCAAACATGTCACCCAACCAAAAAATTAGGGTGCACCACTAGATTGGAGGTGTGTCACTATAAAATAAATAGCGATGCATTTGACGCATCAATAGTGTCGATATATGGTGATTCTCCTAGATACCTAACTTTGACCCCCTATTAATTGCACCTAAAAGCGAAAATCAAGGCAAGTTTTGAATCGCATACCTAAGGTCTTGCATCTACTTACCGATGGTAATCTCAAACTTGCTCCAAAAGATGAAGAGGAAGCACTCGATGAGCCATTTCACCAAGGTATCAGAGCTCAAAACGTAGCAAATATCTAAAGTGTGAATGCACAAATGCCTTGAAAATGACCCTTTCTCACCTATTTAAGCCTAAAAATTAGGGTTTTTTGCCCTAATTTGAGCCAAAAGCCGGGGCTTTGCCCTGTTTTACCTATTTCTGACTTGTGCAACCTATTTTGAGCCATTTTTTCATTTTTTAAGCCATTTTTGGCATCCCGGGGCCTGTTTTAGAACCTGCACCTATATTTTACCTTTATCGAGAAATCAACCCAAAATTCAAAATTATCGTTTGATTTCTCAAGAGGGTAGGGAACCAGCTTATTCCTTTCACTGGGGCAATAGTGGGGCATCCAAAAATCAGAAGAAGAAAAAATATTTTTTTGATTTGGTAAATGTTTTTAATTTGAAAAGTGTCACTTTGAACCAATTTAGCAGGTACCTGGCTTCAAAGAGGGGCAAAATGTAGATGCTTAAAATGCCATGAATGATATTACACACTCAAATCTGATATAATAACACCATTTCATCCTAAAACCCATCCTCTTTTCACTTAATTGATTAAATTAGCCTGGCTATTTAATTAATTTCATCATTTTTCATCCATTAATCTAATTTACCTAATTAGGTTAATTCACCCTCTTTCATGCTAACCTTTCATTCTATTAAATTGAATAAATCACATTGTTTAATTTAATCCCTAAAGTTCTCTTATTTAATTAAATAACCCTAAGTTTTTTAATTAAAATATCATCTCACTTTCCCCCTTTTCATTAAATTATTTATTTAATGAATATCATAAAATTCCCCCTTTCATTAAATAAGTAAATTATTTAATGAATATCCTATTTCCCCTAATTTTCATAATTAAAATTTTTTTTAATTATCAAATTACTAATTAAATCTAATCCTCCCACTTGCAAGAGAATATTCCTCCTTTGTGCATTCCTCCAAAAAGGGAATATTCCTTTGCACAATTAAATTTTGATTTTAATTAATTAAATATCTATTTTTTCTTACCCATGAGAATATTCTCTTTCTTCACTCATTTGAAAAAGGTAATATTCCTTTTTTGCAACAAACTTTCAACAAGACTTCTTGTGCAAGTTTTGAAAATGTTTGTTTGGATGAATGTGAGCCCTTGATTAAATATCATCTTGCATCCTCAACCCTTGATGGAAATCCATGATCTATGCCTCCATCTTCCTTCCTTTTTGACCATTGATTAGTTTTTTCAATCTTAGCCCTTCATTTCTCATTTGTCCTCCTATAAATAGGTCACTATTTGGAGAAAAATGGATCCATCTTTTTAAGAGAAAACTTACATTGTTAAAATCAATTTCACATACACTCATCTTTAGCACTTATTTAGCATCATTTTAGCTTAATTTTCTTGCATCATTAGCTGAGCTTCCATTAATGGCTTCCATGGTAATTTAGTTGCATCCATTTAGCATATTTTAGAATTAGGACTTGCATCTTTAACTCTTACATACATTTACATCGATCATCTTAGCTTTTATCATATTAAATTAGCTTTAATCATGTTTCAAATACATTTCTCATCAGTTTTCTTCAATAAAACTGATTGAAACAAGCTCATTATCCAAGCTATTGGGAAAGGTTCATCATTCCACATCAATGCGACGCCACTCTGCCAATAGGATAAGTTTCAATGTCTTAGAATAGATTTTTTTCAAGCTTTCATGTTTTAGAATGTTAGTTTTAATGGCTTCCTCATTTTTAATATTGAATATCTTATTGGGACTAATACATAGTGGATTAAATATGCCTCAAATTTATATGGATCGGGTGTAGTTAGCCTATGCTATGTCATTGGTCACAGTATCATGCCATCACTCTAATGCACAATTAAGAGTACACCATGACATAATAACAAAACCATCCTATCAAACTAGGATCACATGTCAAACGATAAATCATTACACCTCAACCAAAGACTAAAGATTCCTCCATGGCTAACCAAGATGTCAACATCTCTATACCACATGAAGATAACCATCTCCCATAAAGAATATCATCCACCATCAAATGATGAATACACATCATCACCACAAGCTCCTACTGAACCATGATACCGATCTCTCCATGGCAACATGACAAACATCCTCTAAATTAAGATCCTCTATAGCCTCAAAATGATCAAATAACTCAACTCTAAGCTCCAAAAGGTAAGAGTACAAACCATGATCTACAAACCAAGAAGATACAACGCCGTTAAACCATCACTATCACAAGCTCCCATTGAATAGTGTAATCAAGCTATCCATGACATTATGATAACAAGCTCGTCAATGAAGATCAACCAAAGGCCCTCAGATAATCAAAGATCTCAACTACAACATGAGCTCCTAAGAGGAAAAGTAAAACCATGATGCTCAAGCCAAGAAGATGCATTGCCATAAACCAAACTAGAATCAATCCAATGCCACCAACAATGCACCTACATAAAAAATCATGTCATGCCAAAGTCTATAAAGAACAAGGGAAATACATGACACCATGATCACCAGCAACACAATTCAATTGTGTCACACATGTATGCATCACATAGCTGACTAAATAGGTCCCACATCATGATTGCACCTATTAATACCATCTCTCCTCCTCAACATAACAACCAAACCAGTAAAACAAGTGAATAAATAGGCCACCAATATGAATTTTCATCAACAATGAATCATCTATGGGCATAGACAACCCACATCCAAGTCATAAATGCAACCTATAAGAATAAACAACCTACAACATTGCACAACTCATAGATGCAACAATGCAACATACAAATCCAACCATACCAATAACCATGTCAAATGAGAGTAGTCAGAGATGTACATGTGAGCATACAATGACTCCAACATTAAATCACCAAGAATCAAATAGCTATAAGCTCACAAAATCATCATAGTTAAAAGAACCCATAAACAACTCATATGAAAATAATAGTAAATAAAACATGCCAGAAAATCTCCAAACCTTATCCATTATGTAGTGCTCTGAACAAGCTTTCCATCGACTATAAGAAGTCCAAATTCTAACTTTGTATACACAATTTATGACCTCTTCAAGCTTGAAAGGAATATGCAACTTCTAGCAAGAATTTCATTGTCAAAACAAACAAAAAAATTGGAAAAACCATTGATACCAGAATGTAGAGCTTGGGACCACCTTTCCAACAAGTATAAAAAGTCAAAAATGGATACCTTGGGAAAAAGTTATGCCCCTTGAAACAATTTACATAATTTCACTTGTATGAGAAAAATTGGCGGCCCTCGAGCTAAGCTAGGTAGACCCGATGCCACATTAAATATGGTTTATTTTTTGATATTTAATAATAAAAAATGGCAAACATTTAAAATTTTAGGAAACTTTTAATTATTTTTAACCCCACGTAGGAATGGGTCGGCTCGCCCAACAAGACTACCAACTGGAGTCAACAGCCCATTGACGATGTTCGGTTGGCAAGGCATGAACTACCAATTTGTGTAGACTAATAGTCCATGTGACCTATCAGTTGCACCGACTGTGGGTATGGTAGAAGTTGTGGGGGGTCTATGGGCCCCCCAAAAACTATATATTTTTCAAATTTTTATTTTTATAAATCATAGGGTTTTAATTTTTTTAACCCACAAGATAATAAAAAAAATTTACCTACAGAAATAGACAATCGTACACCATATGACAGGGGTAAGGAGGGGAAAATTTTCTATTTTTTTCATAGTGACCAAAATAGGTCAAATTTTATGTCAATCTTCATCTCTCGAGCCTCTTGGATCTAATGTGGAGGTTTATTTTGTCCCAAGGGGTCATCAAAAATATTTCCCTTACAAAACCATCATAATAAACATCCATAAAATCCCTTTTTCCAATAAAGATTAATAAATGTAGATCTACAAAAACATAACCACAAATCTGCAACCTTGAAACCCTAAATCTGCAAAAAACACCTACACAAAACCCTCATATCTTGCAATGTCTTCATTATTTCCATGCAAACCCTGGATTCAACTATACACCAGATCTACTTCAACAAGGGTTATACAAACAACAACCATGGCTTTGGTACCAAATGAAAGGAAATATGCATCCATCCACATAACCAAAATAGAGAAATATATGCAAACAAGTATTCAAAATCCATATGCAAAAGAATAGACAACATAGCATCAAATATGACACAAGATATACCCTAATAAAACCCTCAAGAGGGAAAAAACCTAGCCTCCAAAATCATCCATCACTCATGTATTATTCAACAATAAACATTACAATATATCTTCAAAGTCCTCCATGAACACCTTTGAAACATCAAGCCCTCTACAAGCACTCTATGTGAATAAGCATGTAACCACACATTTCATGACATGCTTCAAACCTTAAAAATGCTAACAAGGAATACACTCAATCAGCCAACCTTATACAACTTCCCATGTGTTTGCTTCTATAGAAACAAGCTCACACAAAACCACCAAGTGGTATTACATAAAACCATGTGACTAATAAGATAAGCTTACAAAACCATTAACCCCCAAATTTAATTTTTGTACTAAGTTTTCCCAACATTAAATATTTTTCCCATGTGCAACCTCACATTAAATATTTAATCCAATGTTACATACAAGACATAAAGAGTCTGCAAGGATGCTAGACCCATGTGATGCACACATCCCTAGATTCTTTAGGTGCACCATATAATAAATATATATATTAATAACATTATGCAAAGTGGAAAACACACCTTTTCCTAACATTTATTAGTCTATCTTTTCTTTTGATTTTATCTTTTTTCTTATTCCATTGTTCACTCGATGTGCTTGATCTTCAATATTTTAGTGTATCTAGAGGGGTACGTAATGGGGCATAATCACTGCTTTCAACTATTGTGTTTGTGGGATGTCCTTGTAATAGGATCATGGTGAATACTTTTCTTGTGTGTGTAGGGATAGTCTCAAGAAATATAATGGCATTTACATATAATGACCTTTGCATATCAGGTTATTTATACCTTTTGTACATAAGGCTTAATTTTCTTTGAGGCTTAATTCTCTCACATGATCAAATAGGGTTTCTATATGTTAGGTATTAACAAGGATACTACTATTTGTTTGCAAATTCAAAGTCCATAAAATATATAGGATGCCACCCTGGTTCATACATGGGTGCATAGTATCTACTTGATTTATAAACTAAGGATTTCTCTATATTCTTTAGGATGACCTAAAGCAAAAGAAAAATCATCTATCTTATCTCATCTTGTTTCTAATAAAATCTCAAATCAATAATAATAATAGCTTCTCGATATTCAATCAACATCATATCCTAATTTGTCTATCCATCTAATCATCTATCCTTTCATCTATCCTAATCATCATACTAACAATTATATCCATCATGACATACACAAAAATATCCATTTGCATCCTACATCAACAAGTCATTAGTATCATCATATATCATATGTCCTACATGGTCATCATGTATATCATCAAAAATAAAAAAAAGAATCATATCCATACATCACAACATCATATCATACATACTGCATCCACAAATCATTAGTACCATCATAATACAACATCATCGCATAATCCATGATATAATAACATCATAATCCATAAAATAACATCATTAGATATGTAATGTCATAAATTGTCACCCTTAACATTTCACACTATGTTTTTCTCTCCCTAAATTATCGAGCCTAATTGGGTCCCTAATTTCCTAAAATTACATGTATTTTATAGCCCATTTGTACCACTTTCTAAGAAATTACAAGCATTGAATAAATACATCAAATTAGCATTTTTCCACTAACACTTAATGTCTTGAAATTTAGGGCTAGGACCCATATTCCCTTGGGTTTATGGGTCCCCCTACTTAGAAAGGACCCAATTTTGGACATGTCGGAGTGGCCATATTAACATCCAAAATCCAAATTTCAAATGTTGGCTATCAGGATTTTTTTTTTGGAAACTAGATAAATGCCTACAAATACCTAGTCTTTTCACTATTTGAAACTAGAAAGAAGCAAGAAGGGGATTTTATGAGCAACAATCATTATCAAGAACAATATTTTAGAGTATTATTGTAGCAATTTAAGATCCCAAGCATCATTCCAAAGTGTATGCAAGTTTATGTTGTCATATTATCATTGTTTTGTGAAGGTTAACCCCTTTTGTACGTCTCCATAGCAATTCAAGCAAGTAAGATCCAATAAATTGAGGTGATGTGTATGACTTCATTCCTTCAAGGAATCCATTGAAGGGTGGTTAGTTGCAACACTTTGTGATTTCATCATTCCTTTCCTATTCAATGTCATTTTATCATTGACATTGTCATTATGGAAGTGGAAACACTTACACGGGGTTTGACTGAGGCAAGCCCCTAAATGGCCCAACATTTTCCATCTCTTTGAATGTGAAAATTTTAGGTTTGAAGAGGATTAAATTAATATTGAAGAAAAAATTTCCATTGTTGCATTAAAAGCCCTAAATCTTGTCAACTCACGAAAACTCACCTATAGAATTATTTGATAGCACTTTG